>JAMQGT020012226.1:0-171756 GCA_024447675.2 Pterophyllum scalare | reverse complement strand
CTGAAGCTGAAGTGAGGAGGAATGAGAAATGGAGAGCAGGGATGGGAAGGTGGAGGAAAAGAAAATGTGAGATCTGTCTCATATCTGTAGGGGGAGCGGTAGCTTGGGCCGGACGAGCTAACAGATGTTTTAAAGTGCTAATCTAATCTTTATGCCAGGCCTTCCCCCTCCTCTCTCTTTTTTCTTTCCCCTCTCCCTGTATCAGTTTTTTTTCTTTGCTCCCTCTACTTTTTCTAGAGGGATGCTGGAAAGACTCCAGTCTGTGTTAATGCATCTCAGGAGCATCATGTACTGCTGCTGCTCATTGCTGAGCCCTAGTTATTCATGCATCTGTTATCAGCCCTGATTTCAGACTAACACACATGTGCAATAGCAATGAAGGAGTGTGGTGTAGAGAAAAAAGTATGGTGAAAAATAAACCTGCTCTGTGAAAATGCCCAGGGATGAAAGAAAGGCTAAAAGGAAGGCAAAGAGCAGGGAATTCTCACTCTGACACCTTTTTGATTTGTAGACTTTGCTGTTTACATGCCACCAAAAAGTGTGTTGCGATGGTGTTATATGGCTCTGATACAGGATGAAGGGAGATTACACTGACCTGTTATGTTGGTGAAACTAATAAATTTGAGGCTTACTTTGAGTTTTAACTCACGTCCTGCTCTTGTCACTCTGTTCCTTGAATTTCCCTTTTGCTTTTCCTGCCTTCCTCCCTCTTGCTGCCTGATAGGAGGGAGGCTTTGTGTCAGACAGTACCTACATTGAAATACACTGACAGCTCCCTCAGATTCAGCGGATGTACTTGCACGGGAGTTAATCTGACTCCACACAATTTAGCAGCTAACCCAAATCCTGTGGTTAAAACCTCATGCTAGACAAGAAACAAAGAGGCATTGCCAGCAAAATCCCCGGGTCACAAAACCTGGAAACAAAGCCAGAGATTAGAAGTACATGCTGAAGCCTGGGAAGAAATAAAGCACTGATATTTATGATGACATAAGTTGTTAATCACTTGTAGGTCAACAGATCATTTCCACAGTTTGATTTTCACATAATTTATTTCACTTTCACTTTTTAAATATTATATATTTTCTTGCGTATCACGTAAATTTCAGAGAATCAGTGAATGTGATCTCTTGCTGTTGAGCCTGCTGTTTGTTTCTTCTCCTGTGACATGTCCTAATGCCAACTCCTGGTTTGCCGTCCACGCAGCACTTTGAATGTGCGAGTCATAAAATACACTATGATGAGTTCAGCCTGGCAAAATGTACCGGAGCTCCAATCACTCACATCCTTCTGCTGTGTTCTCTCCTTTTTCCTCTGTGTACTACTAAGCATCTGGAGAAGAGTGATGTGCTTGAAGTAAACACAGCAACAGCTGTCAACCAGCTTCGCTCTCTCCTGTTGCCATCTGTCTCTCCCTTCATTGCTTGATTCCACCTTATATGTCCTGTTTCAGTCATTCTGTCCCCTCCTTTCTGTTTGTTTCTTGTCTGCTGGCTCATCAGCGGGTAAGCACAAGTGATGGATACATTTATGCTGTTTTTCCCTTCTGGTCTGGGCCTTGTAAAGTGAGTGATGGAGGACACTGAGGACACAGACTGAGTGATGGGTTTGGTTAATGGCGAATACTTCTTACTTCATTAAAATAATTTCCTGGGAGTTTGAGAAAGGATGCAACTTGAGTCTTAATTTTGCATTTTTGGCTTCCATTTCAATATGTAATAACACCGTAGTCTACACCTCTAAACTGCTGGGAGTTTGGAATATGGCAAGATTGTATAAGTCTGATGGGTGCAAAAACAGAATCAGAAAAGTTTTATGAAGATAATTTCACAGAGTGAATGGGTACTGTTACATGCAAGGTCATGTTTTGCATCCATAGGTAGCATATGTTCTGATGAAAAAAACATGCCAAAATGAGTTCAAGGAAATTGTTTTATGAATAAATTTGACTAGTAACATGTAACCAAATGCAATTTAAAGGAATGACACAACAATTTGCAGAGGAACTTCCTGGTTCTACTTGAATGAATGTACTCTATGTAAATTTTTATGCTTATTATACGCTATTACAGCCAAAGATTTAGGCTCACTTCTAGTTTTCCTTTAAACGTCAAATGGTTTTAATATTAAAGCTGGACAATTGGCTTGTTTGCAGCCTTTTTCGGGGGAATTAAAAATAAGAAATAAGAACATTTCCTCTCTCTTCTCGACTTCAGCGGTGCAGTGTATTTCCCTGATTGCATGCATTGAGTGTTAAAAGCAAATCAGTTGTGGTGAGAGAAGAAAGGAATAGCAGAAAGGAGGGAAGGAATGAATGCAATTTCCATTTGAGCAAGGTCAGCATCTGCACTGTGAGACACCTGTAAAAACATCATTTTTCATCCTTCAGTTGTAAGGGAATTGGAGGAGGTAAGGTATAGGGGAGAAGACATTGAGAGATGGACACAGGATCGAAAAGGAGGAAAAAATAAGTTGATTAACATATCGTACTTACAAACATTTTCACTTAGGAAAGACCGACAAAGATGAATTTTGAACAACAGCTGGCCCTCATGAACCTCTGCATCACTACAATAAGCTGACGCGCGCATAATGTTGGAGAATGGGAGGCAGACAAACACAGTGGCTCTCCCGAACTTTAGGGGTCAGTGTTCTGGCTCGTGACTCGCCTTCTTCCGGCCAACCCACCTGGTGTTTTGACTTGCTGCACCTGCTTTACTCTGTGACCCAGAGGTCTATTTTTCTTCATTCAGTTTCAGCATGAGTCTTGCCTTTGAAGCTCAGAGGTGAAACCCAAAACCTTCGCTATCTGTTTTATGTGTTCCAGATTGAAACCACCAACTCAGCAGCAGCACCAGCAGCAGCACCAGCAGCAGCGCATAACTGGTAGATACACCCACATCTGCTATAGTAATTCAAGACACTATGACTTTATTGTATGACACACTATATGTATCAAAATGCAGTTTAGTGTACTTAAGGGGTTAGCATGATTGAAAACTGTTTCTGATGTCCAAAAGGAAATCTTTTGTGGCCATTAAGGGTCTTTGACCCCAGCAGTATAAAGCAATGCCCTGAATCTTCTCTTGCTGGTATATCACTGTCATCTTGGCTTTTATTTATTACAGCTGTTTGAAAAACCTGCAGGCACAGATTGTATGTTCCTGCGGCTCTTTGCCAAATCCATAGGCTTTCACAAATACAAATGATAACTTCAGAAATGAAAAAAAAAGAGTACATTTATAATCTGTGGTGAAGCAGAGTTATCAAAATCCTAAACCTTATTGTTTCAGTAGAGTTTATTTGTTTATATACATTCAACATTTATTCAGGCATTATAATAACATTTAAAGAATGTGAATGCTTACACTGGTAGTCATCCAAACCATGCCTGTGTACAATATACAGTGGGTGGGCTGTACAGTTGACTTGGCAGTAGTTTCCGTGGACCAGGTAGGAACAGGGGACACCAGGGATTAACCAGTCTTTCTCCATCTGTGTCTCCCCTTGGCTGTGTTGGTGTGAGTGGAAATAAGCCAGTCATCGTGAACTCAGTCTGCACTGTAGTAAACCAGGAAGCAATCCCCATGCCTGAATGACATTGCTTATATTTGACAGGTGGTATATGATACTGAAGAACTTTGATGTGGTCCAAAGTTCAGCTGCAGTGCTGATTACTGACACAAATTACACTGTAATGTCCTGAACAGGAGTGTTTTTTCAAAGACGATGTGTTAATGGCAAATACCATGCACTGCTGCCTAAAAGCAAGAAGCTTCCTGTAGTTGTGGAAGTGGGTCCTGTCTGTCTGTGTTGGCCCTTTGATAGACTGGTAACTTGTCTGGACAAAGGTGTACCCTGTCTGTTACTCAAGGTTGGCTGGGATAGGCTAATGCTTCTCCAGATCCGGGTCATGGGGGTAGCAGTCTAGGCAGAGATGCCCAGATCTCCCTCTCTTCAGCCACCTTCTCCAGATCGTCTGGGTGGACATCAAGGTATTCTTAAACCAGATGTAATCTCTCCAGCATGTCCTAGGTTTTCCCTAGGGCCTTCTCTCATTTGGACGTGCTTAGAACATGTGCCCAGGAGGCAACCTGGTCAGATGCCCAAACCACCTCAACTGGCCCTTTTTGATGCCAATTAAGGTAGCATCTCCCCTCTTCGAAAGGAGAAAATGAAAAAAAAAAAAAAGATTGGACAGCAGAAACTGTGCAAGGATGGACAATTGACTGAAAAATCACGAGAAAAAAGTGAGGCTGAATAAAATGTAATTTGCAAAGAAGGTGCTGAAGGATCAGAGTGATAAATGAGGCAGCAAAGGCATAATAAGGGAGGGGTTGGTGGTGAAAGAGGGTAGGGGTCATGAAATAAAAAAGGCCAGAGGTTATCGCCCAACCACTGCATGAACAATGATGTGTTACAGCATATGTTGAAATATACTGGCACTAACCCAAAGTGTTTATTGCTAGAATGCACACTCTCTGTGAACATGAGATAGTAAAACACGTGGGATGTGCACATCTTCAACTACCTTTTCTCTTTGCACTATTTTTTTGTCTTGTCTCTCTCACACACACCTACCTGTGCGCTCCAGACAGGTGTTGAAAGATGAAATATGGAAGGGGAAATGAATTTATAGAGTTTCAGCTGTATGCTCTGGGGAGTTACCACCAAAAGCAGAGCACTTGCTTCACACTGAATACACACGTGCAAAATTGATGATGTAGTGCAGATACCTGAGACCATTTAGTGACCCCCCCCCCCAACACACTCATTTAAAACACATATTACCGCGTCTGTGGACATATCTATATGTGCAGGTGTAATACATATGTCTGCACATGTCTGTGGTGCTATAAACACACACACACATAGAAGTATATATATATATATATATATATATATATATATATATATATATATATATATATATATATATATATATATATGTATATATATATATATATATATGTATATATATATGTATATATATATATATATATATATATATATATATATATATATATATATGTATATGTATATATATATGTGTGTGTCTATATATATATATATATATATATATGTGTGTCTATATATATATATATATATATATATATATATATATATATATATATATATGCAGACATCAGTTATTGATATATATATCAATATCAGTTATTGATGGTTACATACCTCAGGTCTTTAAGATGGCTGTAATTAAACCATTTTTAAAAAAGCCATCAATTGACCCAGCTATCTTAGCTAATTATGAGTCAATCTCCAACCTTCCTTTTATCTCAAAAATTCTTGGAAGTGTAGTTGTAAAACAGCTAACTGATCATCTTCAGAGGAATGGTTTATGGCCTTAGATGACAGTGGACTCATCTCTGTGCTTGTCCTGCTAGACCTCAGTGTACCGTTTGATACTGTTGACCATAATATTTTATCACATGCCAGGTATCAAAGGTGCTGTGCTGCAGTGGTTTGAATCATATCTATCTAATAGACTCCAGTTTGTTTGAGTAAATGGGGAGTCTTCTTTACATAATAAGGTTCATGATGACGTTCCACAGGGTTCTGTGCCGGGACAAATTCTATTTACATTGTACATCCTTTTTGATCAAGCTTATAGTTAGGGCTGGATCAGGTGACAATGAACCCTCCCTTAGTTATGCTGTAACAGGCCTAGGCTGCTGGGGGCTTTCCACAGTGAGTGTTTGTTTTTCAGTCACCTCTTTTCACTTTGTCCTGTCTCCCTCCCCTCACCCCCAACCAGTCACAGCAGATTGCTGCCTCTCCCTGAGCCTGGTTCTGCTGGAGGTTTCTTCCTGTTAAAAGAGAGCTTTTCCTTCCCACTGTCACCAAGTACATGCTCATAGGGGTCATTTTGATTGTTGGGTTTTCTCTGTATTGCTATAGGGTCATTACCTTACAATATAAAGTGCATGAGGCAACCTATGTTGTGATTTGGCACTATATAAATAAAACTGAATTGAACTGAACTGAATAAACAGAGGAAATAATGTAATCTGCACAGTCTGAAATCTCATGTTTTCTTCTTTGGAAGCAGGCCTGTGAAAAGAAAGGAAATACAGTCTGAAAGCCTGGATCCCTGCAGATTATGTAAACAGAAGTAGGTACATACTTTTAAATTTCTGTTGTCAAGAAATACATATCAGTGGAATGAAAACAGCCTTTTATTTAAGTGAGGTGCAAAGCAAAAGGTAAAGGATTCATTTATAAATTTAACTGGCTTAATGCAGATGTTCTCTTGGAGAGCAGGATCCTCTTTTTAAACACACAAGAATGGAAAAGGTGAAAGAAGAAGTTTCAGTTAGTTTGACCTCCGCATTCACTCTTTATCCATTTTCTTTCTCTCTTTCTACCTCTACTGGTAATACCTTTGATCAGATGCATTTGTGCAGTGTTAGTGCAAGGTGAGTGGTTCTGATTGTGCCAAAAGGATGTGCAACAGAGGGAAGAAATTTCCTCTTTTGTTTAAATTTGAACCTGCATCCTTAGTCACAGTAACATACACAAAATACTGTGGTTTTTTGCTCTCTGTGGGTTCTTTTTTCTTTCTGGCAATAAATCCTCTCCAAGTGAATGAGGAAGAATGTATGTATTACCGACATTTCATGCATTTTTGCCCCCGAAAAAAAAAATGTTTGATGCAAAACAAAAGTCTCCTGACAGTTGTGCTGTTCGCTCTGTTTATTAGAGGTATATTGTCAAACATCTTACAAGCTCTTGTTTAAATGTTTCCATTTAGAGAGAAAAATGCAACACTGAAACATTTACCAAGCTCAGCAGAGAACACATTTATAGCCCCTGTTTGAAAGGCACTAAAGTCCCAGTTTTAATATCAGTCATCCATTTTTAACATTTTTTTTTTTTTATATCTTGACACATGCAGACACAGCTAGCTAAGACACCTGTTGTTACACACATCAGTAGCTACAACACATAGAGCTTCCAATTGACTTGTTAGTTGAGCTTTTGTAGGCAACACCACTCATGTCCACTATTGTGTGTTGTACGCCAAAAAGTGTGCAATGATAAGATGAGAAGATAAGACTGTTATTTCAATACACTGAACATTTGTATGGATGTAAAGCTACCATAGCTCACTTCATGTGGACAGCAGGCTTTTAATATGCTGTATGCTCTATTGAGTGCAGGTATCTTAAATATGTTAAAGATTAAATACACCATATTGCAGCTATTTAAATAGATAATGTGTCTTTTAAGTTAGAATCAGGATTCAGTGGAATTATATATGATCACAAGACAACCGTCACTGGATTTTCTCAGTCTGCAAAAGAAATCTACAAAAAAAGTCTCTTTTTTTTAAATAATAGTGTTAATAGTACATTCAAATAATAGCATAATAGTTCCTCAGCATTATTGTTGTGGTTTTAAATAGCTTGATGAAGAAGTGTTTGTGAAGGGGTCTATTATTTTATTATCTTTCAAAAAAATATATGAACCCTTCCTCTTGGTTCAAATACTGCAGAAACAATGCTGTCACAAAGTCTGGATGCCATGCTGGTGCCATCGTCGTGTTGCTAATGCTGTTGATCATCAGTAAGTCCATCAGACCAGTTTAGAACTGTGTAAACCCTTCTCTAAGAAAAAGCTAAGCACATATGCATGTGCCTGTCAGAGCAGTTTTGTCAGCACTAGATGAGTGGCAAACATGAATATACACTTCTGCTGTAATAGCAGCCAGTCACTTGATGATGTGCACAGTTGCATTGTAGCTAAATGGGAAAAATTAAATGTAATTCCTGTCAGTTTAAATGTGTTGACCATATTTCTGCTAACACTTGTTGCTCTGCTATTTCTCTAATCATTTGTCTTTTTTTTGTATATAAGGGTCTGCCTGTTTCTCTCACTTTTTTCTTTCCTTTTCTTCTATATCCATTTCCCGAAACTCTCTCTCCCAACTCATCCTTTGTATTATGCTACATTTATCTCTATCATTCTGTCTGCAGTTAGCTAGCTACCAAAGTCTCTTCTTGCCACTGTCTACCTTTTCACACTTCTATTTCCTCCTTTTCCCACTGACCATGTGAGATTGTCCCTGGGTCTGAGTTCTTTAGCTCACTACCGACAGCCGCAGCCCTCCACCACCATGTCCTGATAATTCTTCAGCACTACTCGGTCTTGAGAGTCCAGGTAGAGCAGGGCAATTGGACTGAGAGAGGTTGGGACGCAGCAGGGCCGGGGCACTGCTCCATTCACAGAGTTTACCAGAGTTTGAACCATGGCGTGGCTTGAGGAGTTCATGTGGTCAGCCAAAGGAAAGCGACACTCACCCAGGCAGAAGAAGGCGTCATAGCCACTTGGTGCAATGATCCACTTGTGCCAGCCCACATCGTTGAAATCTACATACAGAGGATGGCGGCGACATCTATTACGTTTCAGTTTTGCAGAACGGCCACCGTTTCTTTTCACTCTTCCACGTTCTCTCCAACTGATTCCTCCTTTATCATCCCCCCATCCCGGCACAGTGTACCCCATCTTTTTGCCTCTTCCCCAGACTGGGTTTCTTTTGAGACCGTTGCTGCTGTTCTTGGACCTAATGTTTGCTCCTTTTTCCCTCTAATCCTCTGGCCTTTACCAGGGTTTCTCCTGCCATGTTTGACCAGAGGTTGTCCATGGCCATCGTGACTATAAGTCACCAAGAGAGGTCTCTCTTGGGCCCAGCTGTGATCGTCCTGTCCCACAGATCTGCATACCCTCAGATGTGCCTCTTTTGATTTTTCTCGCCCCTCATCTGCGGCAGAAGAGAGGTTCTGCTCAGTAAGTGAGGTGGTGCTGTTTTCAGGTCTGACCTCCAGGAGAAATCCTATCTCTGCCAGTCCCAGCATGGGCTTTATTTAGGAGCTCTGCGCTAAGACTGAAAGCCTCCCAGAAACCTTTTAATTTGTAACTGTGGAAGCCATTGGTGAGTAGCCTTGTGTCCACCAGAGTGGGTTCGAGGTCCTCTTGATGCTCAGAGAGGTATAGGTTTAGTCTGTGGGGTCCAGGTCCCAGAGAGGCTCTGTCACTGTGAAGGAGCCGGAGCTCAGCAGAGAGCACCCTCTCATCCTGAGGGATGGAGGAGATATTGAAGGAAATGCGCACTCTGGTATGATCCTCTGCTTTGAGACTTTCTCCAGGGGGCTCTAAGTGGAAGAGAGGCAAAAGCACACAGCAGTTTAGAGAGACTTAGATTTATCTGAGCAAAATCAAGAACTTGTCATACTTTGAGTTATTTGCTGATATCACACTATAAATTTGTAACTTTTTTTCATTTAAAAAAGTTCAAACTGTGACAGTGGGATATAGTTTGGCTTTCACATATTCATGGAGGTAGCAATTACAGTGAACAACTGCTGTAGCCTACTGAGCTGGCATAGGGTGAGAAGCAGGGTACACACTGGACAGGTCAACAGAGAGACAGACAACTATTTGCACTCACATTCATGCCTATGGCCAATTTTTGAATCTCCAGTTAAGCTAACCCCATGCATGTCTTTGGACTGTGGGAGGAAGCCGGAGTATATGTCGAGAACCCACACACCCTACTTGAAATTTAGGTGTGTGGAAGGGTTTCTTTCTCCTCTAGAAAGCTGCATTACAGAAAGGAGAAATGCAACTAAACTTCACCAAACCTTTCACCCATAAAAGCCTTATCGAGTTACAGCACATAGGTTAGTTTTGGTTTTTGATTAGCAGCACATCTTCTTTAAAAAAAAATTTCACTAAAGTGCAGTATTAACTAATATAAGCCTCTGTATTATCAAATAGTTGTGTTGGCAGAGGTTGGGGATTTCTATGCTGCTACAGGATTACCTGACTCCTGTGATTAGACTACGTGTGCTCTTCAGTTGTCATTTTCTTAGTTTGGACAAACAGGGCTGACAGGAATTTTCAGTTTTAACTCATTGATATCTTGCTGATAATGAAACCATAATAAACCATTACTGCAGGTCTGCATTTTCATGATGGCAACTCTTCATTTCGAGGCTTTTATTCTAGCTTGTCTGAGCTCTTATTAAGGGCAACCTGGTGGCAACTGTAGTAGCCAGGATAGGTCCAGCAGCAAGTGTTTGCCCTGGTGTCCCCTGACAGGTTAATCAAACTATGATTAGAAGAGCAAGAAGAATCCAGAGTCCAATTTTCCTCTTAGTGTGAGATACACAAAACTAAATATGATTTTATATATGTTTTGAAAGAAGAGTTTAGGGTCTACGCGTCTCATTTAAGTGTGTAGAAACGTATCTTACTTGGACTGTCAAAAAGTGACTTGCAAATATGTGCTACTGTCATAAAAGTTTAAAGCCAAAATATATTCAAACTGATACAATTCATATATCTTAAATGTATTTTTCAATCAACAGGAATCAGTTGCATGCCATCTAAATGTGTCAGTAATCTTACCGTTGTGGTGGAAGCTGCGTATAGTGTTGGCCTCCTGGATGTGCTGGCTGGGGAAACTAAATGAAGGGTCCTCTACAAGATGGTACTGCTGCTGGTGGAAGTGGTAAAGATCCAGGAGGTATCGCGGCACCGGCACTCCAGGCCTCGGGTCAGGCTGAGACTGCAGCCCCAGTCGGCTCAAAGGGAGACTCTGGATGGTCTGAGCCAGACTAGGATCCCGGAGTAATGGTGACAAAGCAGAAGGTGTGGGGGACACCCTGCCATGATCAATCTCACTGATGTCTTCACCCTGGCGACCAGACGAGGCATGAGGTAGCAGCAGGACCATGAGGAGCAGCAGGTTAGCAGGGAACATGGTGGACCTGGAGGGAGATGCGGAGGTGAGAAGAGGTGATGAGGTAGATTAAAGAATAGAGGAAGTGGGAAAAGAAAAGCTGGACAAAAAGCACCTAAAAAGCAGCCTGAACATCAAAGACAAAATCTGTGAATTCAGGCCATGCAGCACTTTGTCCTTCCTTCTGTGTGTTTTAAATAAGAATTTAAATCATCTGACATAATGACACAATATAAAGTATTGCTTGAAATCTGCAAAAGAGATAGTCCCAAAGAGATGCTCCTGGACTCTGTATATTATGCTTATGTCTTCTCCTTCCTGGACACACTAATTTCTCATCAGTCTTCAGCCTTCATGTGGCATATGTTCAAAGAAATTTACCATCCACGTATCCATATGAAGTTGTTTTCTTACTATTCCTGGTTGTAGAAATGGTGCTACTTTGTTTTTTTCTTTGTTAATTTATGGCACGCTTCTTACCCCCAGAGACCCATATATCTCAAATGACACCTAAGCAGGAGTAATTAAACAGTCTCTATCTGTTATTTAATCATGTTGCATGTTTGTGCCTTAGTGCTGTGTATGTGTGAAAGGCTGTGGACTCCAGTGATGTGTTAGGGGCTTACAGAGGCCTGACACAGTGATGTGTAACCAGATTTTTTTCTTCTGTTTTTGTTTTTTTGACTTGAGAAAATACTTATTAAAGGTTTAAGTAGCTTTCTTTTATTTGAGGTTGCATTTAATCAACCCCTTAATTACAGGAAGATTGAAGACATAGCTCAGGTGCCATAACAGATCTAAACAGAACGTACTGAACACTGGAAATGAAAACAATAACAGCTCAGATGTAGTTTTCTCATGTTATCAGTTTAGTCTGATGTCAGGGTTAAATCCTGCATTTTGAAATCCTGAATTCTGATATTCAAAAATGTTATACTGCAGCAATTATTGCCGACTGCCTGTAAGCCAATCAGATAATTGGTCTCCTGGAAAGCGTGGACATATCTTCTACAGTAATGTGGACAAAACAAGTAAAAGTTGTAATGTCACAGTTTTGAAAAGTGTGAGGTTTGCAGTGACATTGCTTTGTTGCTGTAAAATTTAATATGACTAATTACAAATGTGCATTGGTTAAAGCATGATTTATAGGTTGTCTCTCGTGTGCGGAGGTGTCCATCCCATGGATGCATGTGATGTCTAAATTTGCAAATAAATGGAAAAGCAAAGAAATACAAAAATGGGACACTGGTGATTTCATCAGATTTTAGGTGTGCATGCACTGATAATGGTGTACAGACCTTCTATTTGGCTCCTCCAGAGTTAAAATTATTTGCACCTCCACCTGTCAAACATTTTACTATGACCTGGGTCACACTAATGCTACTGTGACCTGGCTAACACCCTACATCTCTGGTACAGGTGTTAATAAGTGAGTGAATAATTACAAACCAGCAGGATAATGGCTCGCTTGACCTGAAAAGGTTGAGGTGAAGTGTTAAAGGGTCAGTGCAAAGGTGTAAAACTTATTTACCAAGCAGAAGAACAATCTGGACTGCAAATCAGAAGGACTGCTACAAAGTAAAGTAGAATAGAATAATAAACCCTATAACCATATATGCATCTGAATTTATGTCTTTTGAAGGACTTTAAGTTTGGTTTTATCACTTCTCTTGTCCAAGTGCTCACATATCTCTCTCATTCAGGCTTCTATGTCTTTATCTCATGCCTGTAAGGGACAGAGAATCAATTAGGGTCTCTACAGCAAGATAACAGAGGAGTTTATGGCTGAGTAAACACATAATGATGCTGTAATGACAGCTAATCTTACCACACTGTCAGAAAAGGGGTTAAAAGGAGGTCACAGGTGTGAAGGTGTATATTTTTATGTATATGAGACTGTGGGTATGTGTGCTGTGTGTGGTACATGGTTCAAAGGGCAAGCCTGGGAAAATAAGCCATCTCTAGTGTGGGATTGTTGCTAGCTATCATTAAACTCTTGCAGCCCCACCCAGTGCCGTTTTACCTGAGGCAACGCAGCAGAGGACAATTACAGATTAGGAACTGCTGGACAACCTCTCCCATATACTGTGGAGGCTTGTAAAGCAGATTAAGGACAACAACACCACATCTCTCCTGTACTTTCCTCACCTACAAAACCACCCAGGTGACTCTGAGGTACAAAGGTTGTCACACAAAAGGGTGTGTCGCAGCTGTAGTGAGGCAGAGAAACACAGGACAAAAACAGAGAAAGAAGTTTGGGAACAGTGTCCTAGATTGCTTTGTCAGGCTCTTTTTTTTTCCTCCCTGGGTGTCTGTGTTATGACTGCTTCTATTTTTCAAAAGGGCAAAGAGGATCCAGACTCAATTTTGAATTTTTTAGGTGTTAAGCGCATCTGGGTGGGTGGCACCCAGATGTCAGCTCATTCAAGTTGGGACATTTTTATGATTACATCCCCTCTTTATTTTATCTCTGAATTTTTTATTCCTTTCCTCTGGCTCAAACAATGAAATGTTCTGGAAGGATAAATTAGGAGAGCCATTTAATGAATGGGGTTAGGGATAAAGTGAAATAAAGGTATGGACTTCAGCAGCAGTGTTTGTGTGTCTTTTCCCTCTGTGCATGAATGCGACTCAGCCTATTAGACATATTATTTGTGACCTGACCTCATGAGCAGACAGCTGAGTGACCCTGGCATGCTGCAGACGAGTGTCACTGCTGGTCTGCCCCGTGTCTTTCTGAACTCACTGATTAAAACCTCTGACCTCTGACATCCGTTTCTCTTTCTGCCTCTCTTTTTATCTGTTTATTTCAAACTCTGCTCCCTTTCCCCTTCCTCCTTCCTCTTTGCATTCCTTGAACTTTGTCCTTTTGAGGTCATATAGTACCCTATGTAAGTGTGCTATACTTTTTTTTAAAGTAAAAGCTCTTGTTTCCCTTTCTAACTATTTTTTTTCTTTTTCTCTTCAGTCTTTTGTCCCTGTTAAAATTAAAGTTTTCATGCTGTTCTGCATCACCTAACCCATTTTCGTATCAACTCTTCTCCTCTCTTCTCCCCTATTAGTTTTTTCCTAAGTCTTAAATGAATGGTGTTTTTGCGGAAGAGTGTGGCAGACTGTTGCCGGGCCATGGGGCCGGAGTGTCACCACAGCGGGCTGATTTATCCACTGCTGCTGTCTTCATGTTACGCCTGGTCCCTCAACTTTCCCTTCCTGTTGTTCTTCCCGTGTTTCTTTTCCCAAATTCCTCCTCTCCACTCTCCCTGATTTCTCTCCCCCTCTTCCAGCTCTCATTTTTCTATGCTGCCGTCCCATTCTTTCATAACATGATACGTGCAGCATACATGCCACAGGGTTCATTTTCAAGCTCTGAGCTAACTCATATTCTTGAAACTGTGCCATGTCGGATAGCCTCATGAGTCTGACTATGATGTGCAGTGCATGTATGCACACCTGGGAACACTTCTGAGGATGCATCTGTACCAGCTAACACATTTTTTCCCACTCAAATGTAAGAAGTGAGCATGCAATCACTATAATTAAAATAAAATGAGGTTAAAACTGCACCATACTCCCCATGCTTAACTAGTCATTAATGAATGACTTTGGGCTGTGGAGTTAATACATAATGGAGGGGGTGGGGTGGCGTGGGGGGTGAAAAATGTCCGAAACAGTTGCAGTTGCGGTTCTGCTTTTTGAGGCGTAACAGATGAAATCATTAGAACAATATTCCAGGTAGGCTGCTGTAGAGTTTTATTGGACTTATTAGAACAGCAGTCTAATTCATCCCAGCTGGACTGATTAGCTGGTTAATGACCCAGGCGTCCATTTCTGCTCTACACACGCAGGACATACACACACTTGGACACAAATGTGTCCAAGCACCAAGCACTACATAGTTTAAACACAGGCTAACAGCCAGGCAGAGTGAGCATAACACATAAAAACATGCCAATATATGCAACTGTGAAGGGTTGTAAAAATGTGAGACAACTTTGATATAGATTTAAATTTACCTCGCAAACACACTGTTTCCACGGCTTAACTGCAAATTGCTTTTCCTGGCTGCACACATCTACACACACACACACACACACACACACACACACACACACACACACACACACCCACACAGACACAGACACACACACCTACTGTACATGCACAGACACTATTTTTTGGCTTAACTCCCCTTTGTGAGGCAGAACAGAGCATCAGTAGTTCGGTATGTATTGACAGCTTGTCTCTTTCATCCTTGCACGGCTCTGTTCCTCAGCCTGGGATGCTGCTCACAGGTCTCACAAGTGCATTGTGGTTAACAGGAGGCCGGGCTGAGGCACAACACTGTAACAGCATCAGTGGAAATACTGACATATCTAACCCATGACTGCAGAAAGCTCAGAGACTGCCCTCATTGTGCGTCTGACAGCTAAACCGATGTGAAATACAGAACAAAAACACACCTCTGTTTTTCACATTAAAGCTGCTGAGCATTAACACTGAGGGCCAATTCATACTTTGCATGTTGCACTGCAGTGGCGAGTTACGTTATGCTCTTTGAACTCATAATGGGTGCATTATTCTCGGACGAGTTGCTTACCTGACAAGAGGTAGATTGAGCAATACAGTGTGCCAGCAGTGTATTCATGTGCATGAGTGTGTGTGACTGTGTTTTTCCCAATGGAGACTAATGGTTTCAGCAGTGCAGTTCCTGTGGCCTGTGGTTTGACAGACAGAACTGCGCGTGTTTGAGAGAGAAGAAGGATAGGGATGTAGTACTCACGTCCAGGTGTAGTGGGATGTATGCAGAGTCCATGGTTTATCCTTGAGCTCCAGTGTTACGATCCCTCGGCTCTCGCTCCCGCTCCTTAGGACAGAATGGACAAAGTGGACTATTTACCTTTCTCTCTTTACCTCTCTCAGAGAAGCCAGTGCATGTCTCTCCATGTTTCCTATGCGAATGTATTGTAGGCAATGCCACTTGCTCCATATTTCTCTCCCCTCTCTTCCCTTGCTCAGCTTCTCATCCTGTTGTCAGTGTCAGATAAGCAAACTCTTAAAACATCCACTGGCTTCCCCTCTGCCTGCCTGACCTCTGCTAGTAGGCAACTCCCTTTCTCTGTCGCCTGCACTTCCACCCTTAGTTGTTTAAAACAGACTGGTACCGCTGCTGGAAGCTGCAAGAGGAAAATGAGTTGTGTGTGTCTGTCTGTACTGTTTCACCGGCAACAACTCCTTCTTGTTCCTAAACCTTCTTACTATGTCTCTCGTCCTTTCCTTTCCACTCTGTTCCTCCCTTTTGTATCTCCTCCCCCTTTCCTCTCTCTCTTTTTCTCACTCTATCTTACATAGATACACCTACTCTCTCTCTCTCTCTCTCTCTCTCTCTCCACACACACACACACACACACACACACACACACACACACACACACACACACTTTTTCCTTCTAGTGTCCAGCTGGTAAACTCAGTTTAACTCTAATTGACTTTCCTGGCCAGTCAGATCCTCTCAAATAGTGATGTCACTGAGACCAGCCTCAGTACATTTACAGTCTGTTATCTCTCTCTCTCTCACACACATGTACACAAACACACATACAGATACACATACTCACACAAATATGAGCATGGAAGCTCAGAGCCATACTAATGTGCACACCATCACACTAAATAAAATAAAATAAAATTCTACACAAACGCACAAAAATACATAAATGAAACATATTCCAAAGAACCTTTAAAGTCAGCACGCACACGCACTCATTGTTTTCCACGCTTCCTCCTTTACCAAACTCACCTGCGGCGTTTCGTTGGCAACATTTTACTTTTCTGCCAACATGCTCGCAGACAGTCTCGCCATCATTATAAATACAAGGCCCCATGACTCTGAGTGAGTGCAAACAGATTCAGTTACAAGACAAAAAAGCTATGAATGGATGACTCATAAGAGTGGTCATGAAGTCACCAGAGCTGAGTGCTGTGATTGGATAAAAGTAAATGTTGAGGTTAAAAAAAAAGTCTGCAGTTCTACACTATGCAAGGTGCATTCGTCCTTCCAGCACAGAGCGGGTGGCGGGTTGAATTTGTATTCATGGGGTGGACCCATGAGAAAATGTCTCTTTAGGATGCACCGTCTCACATATTAGATCTCATCTGGAGAATCACTTGCCCACGTTCCTGCGCTCCTCCTCTCTGTACCCTCCACTTGCTCTTCTAGTCCATTCTCGTACAAACGCACACAAAAAAATTCATTCACAGAGCTCATTCATCCCGAGGCTGAGTGATTGTCTCTGTTGCATGGTTGCTTTTCTCTTGCAATACACACTCCTTTGGTCAGGGCTTTTAGTCGAGCCTTTCGGGATGCTTTTGTAGCCGAAGAATGTATGACACATGAAAGAAGAAATGACATGATGTGAGAGATATATTTATTTCCTGTTAGGAGGTTCTCACCACCTCTACTCTACTATTAGAAATTGGAATCAAACACCTGTGTATGCAGACCTTCTGTGGTTAATGATATTATCAAACATCATGAGTAAAGCAGTGAAGTTCTTCTAACTCAACATGACCTTTAACTAGTTCGGTAACTTTGTTAACTAGGGTTTAACCAGTTTGTAGATACAAAACAAGTTCTTTGGTGTTTGCCACCTCTAAACAACATTGTCACTATCAGTGTATAATTTCAATCTGGGAAAGGTTACCTTAGCTTAGTATAAACATTGTAACATTGAAAAAACAGCTAATCTGTAACTGTTCATCATCCCTCAGCCCCCTGTACTTCTTATATTAAAGTTTGTCCTCAGTCCAGCAATTCAATTCAATGCAATTTATTTTATTTATATAGTGTCAAAACACAACAAATGGTTGTCTCACGGGGCTTTATACTGTGAGGTAAAGACCCTACAATAATTACAGAGAAAACCCAACAATCAACATGACCCCCTATGAGCAAACACCTGGTGACAGTGGGAAGGAAAAACTCCCTTTTAACAGGAAGAGACTTCTGGCATATCCAGGCTCAGGGAGGCGCATTCAACCGTTGTGACCAGTTGAGGCTGAGAGGAGAGAGACAGGACAAAATACACTGTGGAAGAGAGCCAGAGATTAATAATAACTAATGATTAAATGCAGAGTGGTGTATAGAGAAGTGAATGAAAAGGAAATACTCAGTGCATTATGGGAACCCCCCAGCAGCCTAGGCCTATTACAGTGTAACAAAGGGATGGTTCTGGGTCACCTGATCCAGCCCTAACTATGAGCTAGATCAAAAAGGAAAATTTTAAGCCTAATCTAAAATAGAGAGGTTGTCTGTCTCCCAAATCTAAACTGGGAGCTGGTTCCACAGAAGACCTTTGACCTTTAACACACACTTTATTAGTGCAATATCACAATAACATCAGACCCCAACAAAGCCCATCACACGTACACTCGCAACCCCCTTCAACCCCCCCACCAAGAAAAAAAGATAAACAAACAAAACAAAACAAAACAAACAGCAGCCAGTATGATGACACTCAAAAACCCACAACCAGCTTCCCATCTGCAACGCTGCACAAGACACCATCAACACCCTAAATAGAAACAAAACCCTCAATATCAGACATCATATCGTAATATACCCACTCCAGCTTTAAGCATGCAGCAACCAGACCCCTGAATATAAGACTAACATCCACAGATCCCGTCCCTCTAATCTTATTACGTCTCGTCAACCAAATGCTCATCGTCAGCCAAATGCTCATCTTGGCTTGGCCTATGTGGAAATTAAGAAAACAAACCTTGCCCCCCTGCAGTGCAGAATACCTAGGGCCAAAAACAAGCAAAATATCATCCATGACCACCCCCAAACCATTAGACCAGTACCACAGCAAGGCAAAAAGCGTAGCTAGTCTCAGGCATCTAAGCCACAAGTGCTCCAGAGTTTCCTCAGCCTGGCAAAAAGGACACTGACTACCAGCTCTAGGATCAGTATGTGATACATGTCTGTTTGTGGCCACTGCCCCATGCACCACCCTCCACTGGAGATCCGCACAGCATTGAAGAAGTCAATAAGGGAGAAATATGCTCTCTCATTCTAATCCCTGTCAGTACTCTAGCTGCAGCATTTTGGATCAGCTGACAGCTTTTCAGGGAGCTTTAAGGACAGCCTAATAAGAATTAATTAGCAAGAGAAAAGCGTAACACAGATTGGATTTTTCTTTTGCACACTGTGACATTGTGTCAGTTATAAGACATTTTACAAGACATAGTCAATATGTTGAATGCTACACACCACAAGGGCTTACTTTTTGAAAAGAATCACTGGAGAGCATCAAGGTGTTTCTCAGTTTTCCTCTTTAAGGCACACTGTTTATGGCGTTCCCTCCCCCGGTCACTGGCATCAGGTGAAATGTGTTTATTGGCAGATCATCATTTATATTAACTGCTGGATGATTTCTGTGCTGTACAAGAAACCATAAAGTTTTTTAACTGATCCTCCTGGCATGTCATCAATCTACTTATCCCTCTTGTATGCTATTCGATTTCACCCCACCTCCATCTTTGCATTATCTGCCATTCCACTTATTTTTCTTGTTGGTGTTGGTTGGTTGGTAAGCCAATCATTTTGGACCTTCCAGACAGCTGTTTTTTTTTAGTTAATTTCAGTATAAAGTGAAACTCAAGATAGATATGGCAATTATATCATAATAATCATAACTGTCAAATGTTGTGCCTTGAAAAGTATTTCTTTTTGGTGCACATAGGGAAACTCTTAATCTGGTACTTGAGATTAAAAAAACATGTTTTAGTTAGAGCAGATTGTCCAGGAGATCAAACTCAGAAGAAAAACAGAAAGAAAACATAAAGCACAGACTCACAGACCCTTAAATGCACCACTAGGGAGAGTCTCTTAAACCTTACTGACCCACAGATGGGCCTCTCATTGCAGACTCTCTAATTCAGGGCAGGTTAAGTTTAGGAGGAATGTGTACAGATGATGGTGAGGAAATCAAGAAAGTCACCTATTAAAGAAAACATTACAGCAGTGAGTTTGAGTATTTCTTCTGTGGTAGTCATCATTTAGCTCAAGCTAGTCAAGAATGTAAACAGGATTCACAGTATATGGAACACTTGAAGACAGAGGGGTAGCTTTACAGATAATTTTCAACATTAAAGTAATAGTTACACTCGGCCACAGCTCTGGTCTCACTGAGTGCCGTCCTGAAATGAGCAGTAATCCCAGCCTCCAGCTTTCCCATCCTCTGGAAAAGCTGTCGGCTGCCTGTCCCGTTGACTTCCGACGGGGGTGGAGAGAAACTTTTAAAGTAATACCTCACCGCCCTCTTAACAAGCCATCCATCCGTCCTTCATCCCAGTGTTCCCACCTCCATACTGCTCCATCCCTCCATGGACACAGAGATTGAGGCCTCATCAGGAGAGGAGGGGGAAGAGGGTATCTGGATTTATTCCCTTTTCAGCCACCCCTTCCCTTCGTCTTTTCTCACACATAAGCACACATAATAACTCACTGATTGACGTGAACATCAGTCATTAGGTGGGAAGGTGAGTATGGATAGAAAGGTAACTTGGCCTTATAGTGATTGTAGTAACAGCTGTAAACACACACACACACACACACACACACACACACACACACACACACACACACACAGAGTTGTGTGTTTCTTTGTGTAGTAATTACTTCCCAGGTGATAACAGGGGAATTTATGAGTCTCTTTATCCGATCAGTAAATGCCACAACAATCCACATTATCTGCTCAACTAAACATCTGCTTCTCAAACTTTTCATGAAACTGACTGCTGGTCATCACTGTTTGTTACAACTGTGGTTATGGATTTTTTTTAAAACTATGTAAAATTAATTATTTATGTGCATCTATGGCACAGCTTTTCTCATGGATAAAACCAAGCTGTGCATTTCTTTTAAACAAATCACAATCATTTTTACAGTCACAATGCATACAAACTATTATGTCTATGACCTCTGTGCTCAGCACGGCCATTAATGATATAATATCTTCTGTATATGGATTTCCGTCATACAAGATACTTTGCAACAGCTTTATCCCATGGATATATAATGGTTTCAATAAACCTCGTTTTAACAGCATAGCTGACAGCGAAACATCATCTCTGTAAAGCTTAGATTCTGTTCACGCTACTCTTTGGTCTATTTTGGTTTTTTTGTAGGTGTTTACTTCTGTGTCTTTGCAAGCACACTGAAGTGATCATCAACTGCATCAAAACACCAAATTTGCATTTTCTTCAGTTTCCACTGCAGTCTAAAGACCTGTGAAGACATTTCATATTAGACATCTGTCTCACTTTTTAAACCTGGGCATAACAACCAAAGTTTGAATAACGTTTTTAGGAAGAGTAACAGACAATTTCTGTGGTATATTAATGGTGGCTGCATTTGGCATAGGGGAGGCCTTGATTGTGTGCATGCTGGTTAAATGCTGTGGCTTACAGGGACACTTAATGGAACTGAGAAATGATCAGTTTCCCCTATGTTTTCTATACTGTCTGCTGTGAACAAAGTCTACAGGCTGAAATACTGCAATGAGCTACTTGCAATATTTGTGCTTCAGGTCCCGCCTTAAATCTCCTGAACTTTTAAAAAGCACTACCTTCTGAATGGTGACTCTATTGAGGGTTACGATAATTTCCCTGGAAATTAATTTGAATACTGAGATAGAGGGGAAACGCAGTGAGTCCCTCCAAAAGTCCCTAGTCCCTGGGAAAAGCTTGTATGCTGGAATGCAGCTAATACCTGAGGCCTGAAAAGGGTTACTTTAGTTAAAATGCTCAGAGATGCTAGTATTTCTGTTCAGTTCATAAAGTAACTAACGAATCAAACCAAGAGGTTTTTATGCCTAAATGTAAATAAAACAAAGTGAAAAAAAAAGGCCTCATGCAGGGGTTAACCAGGACAAAAATCTCATTGTCTTTTTAAATTGTAAGGAATTTTGTTCCATGGAAAAGAAAATTTATCCAGAAATATACCTGAGGATGCAGTTTACTCATATGGAACTGTGAACTTTGGGAAATAGGTCTGAAGAAAGAATTAGAAATTTAATGCACATTTACAGTTGTTGGAGCAATCCATTGTATTTTGGTCTCCGTTTAGATGAACACATTTATTGCAGCGGGAAATTGTTGGCGAGTCACACATTCCTCTGAATAATCAATCAAGGCTTTTAAATCCCCTAATATAAACCTGTGTGAAAAGGAAAATCACTTTACTTTGAACCATGGAAACAGTTCAAAAGAATGAATCCGACTATTTACGATATTGTATGTAAATGTTTTGTTGTGTTGCAGATGATGTGGAAAACAGTTGTAAAAACAAAACTGTTATAAAAGTGACACTTACAAATGTCAAACTTATGTAAGGTGTTTATAGAAGTTATGGGAAAAATAGAACTTTATTACTTGGTCATCTGGAGCCTTTTTCCAAAATCAAATGTTCTTTAGAGAGCAGCGATTGGAACATTAGAGAAAATCTTCTTGTGACTAACCACCTCAGTTTGGGATTCACCTTTGGTTTGAAGAAAATTGTCAGGATTGAATAAACTGAATAAATAATTTTCTTTGTACAGTCTCACGTTTCAGAAAGTTTTGTTAATACTGACAAAAGGACAACCAGCCTAAAATTTTTGCAAAACATATAAAAACCATGTAGAATTATTCTCAAAATTATGTGTTATATAACACGCCCTGAGTGCAGTTACTTACTACTGTACTATAAAATTAATCTATAAGCTGGTGTGCTTGTTGAATTACAAACCAGTTTCAGGAAATATACATATAATATACATAAACATAGGAAATATGTTTGAACTCTTCCAATTCTGATTTGTATTTCTTACTCTAATACATTCACAGGTCACATTATTAGGTACACTTTGCTAGTACTAGGTTGGGCACCCTGTTTCCCTCAGAACTGCCTTAATCCTTCATGACTCCTTCATGCTGGAAACATTCCTCAGAGATTTTGGTCCATATTGACATGATAGAATCGGTGATTCAACAGAGGCATTCTCTTAACCTCTTATCCAGAGTTTTGAGGGGCTGTAGCCTATCCCAGCTCTCATAGGCATTGCCGACTGCTGCACCATTGCCCCACTCTACAGGTTTTTTCCTACTTTTTAAAGCTTCCTCACCCATCCAAAACACAAAAAATATGAAAGGTGAAAAATGATGCAGTACTGTATCTACAGTACAGTACAGTATATCAACCTGAAACTGCTGTGCATGATGAAATGAAGCTCTCTCACAAAATAAAAAAATTAGGTGCTGTATTTACTGTGATTGATTTGGTGAATTTAACTATGATAATAATCTTAATAAAGAACAACAGCTGGATTCTTCTTGAAGACTGGAAAATCAGCTTGAACATTTCCTTAGATGTCCACAAAATTGTTTTATTAAGCAGAGATTTCCCCAGGATATGTGGGAATAAAAACATACCAAACACTTCTGAAATTTTCTTTCATGATGTTTTTTTTCATGAACAATATATATATTTATTTTTCATAAATCAGTTTTCATACAGTGAATGCTTCCAAACACCATGGTTGCTGCTTTGGACAAATTATTGAATGGATATATATAATATGGGCCACAGGGGCCCAAGGACTGAGACAACTCCTAGTCTTATCCTAGAAATAGGATAACTGTATCTGTCATAACTGATCATTCCCACTCAAGCCAGTGCTTGAGATTCCACCAGAAGCGCTTGAAAAATATCTCAGAAGAGGCTGTCCACTCTGTTAAGCTAAAAGAACATGCTGCCTGCACAGAGCAGTTGAGGAGGAGGATGGGAAGTCAGGAACAGCAGAGAGAGGAATGGTTTATTTGAAGAGTTTCAGCCAGGGTTCAGAATTCATCAGAGTATAGAAATGGCATTTATCAAGGTTACACATGATCTTCTTTTGGCCTCTGAATGTGGACCCATCTCTGTGCTTGTCCTGCTATACCCCAGTACAGTGTTCAATACTGTTGGCCATAATATTTTATTAAAGAGATTGTAGCATGCCATAGGTATTAAAGGTATTGTGCTGCAGTAGTTTTGAATCATATCTTACTAATAGACTCGAATTTGTTCATGCAAATGTCTTCTTCGCACACTAAGGTCAATTATGGAGTTCCACAGGGTTCTGTGCTGGGACTAGTTCTTTTACATTATACATGCCCTCTGTAAGTAGTATTATTAGAAGGCATAGCATACAGTTTAATTGCTATGCAGATGATACCCAGCTTTATCGATTCATGAAGCCAGATGACACAGAGCAATTAATTAAACTGCAGGAATGTCTTAAAGACATAAAGACTTGGATGACTTTTTTTCTTTTAGATGGCTTGGATGACTTCTAATTTTCTGCATCTAAATTCAGATAAATCATCAGCTATTGTACTCTGCCCTAAAAACTTAGAAACATGGTGTCTAACCAGATTCATAGTCTGGATTGCATTACCTTGGCCTCCAGTAACATTGTGAGGAATCTTGGAGTCCTGATGCCCTAAGAATGATGTCATAGGATGCCCTTAGCCAGTAAAAAGGTGTATAAAGGATCATTTGTGCCACATGGAATTAGTTTACTGAATAATATGATGTAATGTCTTTTAATAGTCTTATTGGAGTTTTTATGTATTTATATGATTGTATATGTATGAATGTGTGTTGATGATTATCATCAGTGGTGAACCAAAGACAATTTTCCACTAATGTGGACAATAAAGTAATTCTTGATTCTTGACCAGGATGTGTCTTTCATTGCACATATACTGACGTACTGACGTGGACTAGAAAGCAAGTGTCATGGCTGAAGGGAAGGTGAGAACTCAATAGGCAGACTGTTTGATTTATTTACAGTGCTCAAAAACAAAGAATGGTGTTAGTGGGAAAGGGGGGCTGACTCCTCTTGTCCTCTTCTGCTCACCCACTCTCAGATATGCATCCATGGTTCCAGGTAGTAGGCAGAAAAGAAACAGAAGGTCAACAGACATCCACAGGGAAATAACAACAAGACATCTTACATCTACTGACTGGGCGGTAAGTAACAACAAGTAACAATCCGACGTCGAGGGTAGGTCTTCCTCCACTTAAATAGGCCAGATGATCACCCAAACCATAATCAGCTGCTGAAATTGGCCCAGGTGTCCTAGCAGCAGAGGGTTGGAGGAGGACCGCCTCTAAAACACAGGATAGGTTAAACACATGACCAGAATGGGAGAGGCCAGTGGGTCCATGACAGTGAGAGCATATTTCTCCCATACTGGCTTCTCTTCATTGGCTTCCTGTTAAATTGAGTTATACATACAAGGTCTTGAATAATCAGGCCTCATCTTATCTTAAAGGCCTGATAGTACTGTATCACCTCAATAGAGCACTTCACTCTCAGACTGCTGGCTTGCTTGTGTCTCCTAGGATACTTAAAAGTAGAAAGGGAGGCCCATGATACACTGAGTATGTCTTCTTCACACACCTCTTTTCACTCTTTCCGTGTTTATACACCACTCTGCATTTAATCATTAGTTATTATTAATCTCTGGCTCTCTTCCACAGTGTGTTTTTTCCCTCATCCCGAACTGGTCACGGCAGATGGTTGCCCCTCCCTGAGGTTGGTCCTGCCAGAGGTTTCTTCCTGTTAAAAGGGAGTTTTTCTTTCCCACTGTCACCAAGTACTTACTCATGGGGGTGATTGTTTGTGTTTTCTCTGCATTATCATAGGGTTTTTACCTTACAATATATAAAACACTATTGTTGTCATTTATAAATTAAATAAAATTCAGTTGAATTGAATTGAAACCATGCAAACATCTGCAACAAACCCCAGTATCATAGACCAGCATCCAGTTTATTCCAAGTGTTGTATATGCCACAAAGAGACATGAAACAACTGAAATAGCAGAGAAGATATGTAAAATAAACACAGTGAGACACAGTATGGCGTCAAAGAGATGCCAAATGACCAAAATTTGATACAAGTCAAAACCAAGAAATTCAAAAATTGTTAATATTGCTAAATGCAAAAGAACCACAGAAAGATGCAAAATGATCATAACGAGAAACAAAATAACAAAAATGGGACAACAACAAAAAAGCCAAAAAGCAGACATGATTGACTTGCATGGGACAGGTTGGATCCATGCAAGCTGCGAACCTTTACCTGCACAGGCATGTTACACAACCTATCAAAATTCCTTCTCTATCACTGCAAAGAAAGAGTGTCTATCCAGTTTGATAGCTAGATTTCTAACTGAAATTCAGAATGATAAACCTTTTCTCTGTAGTACTTTTCAACACATTTTTGCAATGTCTGAATACCAACCAGAAACAAGTAGGTGACAACTGTTTCACATGCATCGTCAAAGTTTGTCGTACTGAGACAAACACAGGCTTATAAAATCTTTAAACAGTGATTGTATGTAAACCTGTTGGAACTGAACCAGTAAGTGTATAAACAGAGACACCAACATGATGAGAAGTGTTTAGATTGCCTGTTGCACGCATCTAGTAAATTCTTAAGCATGCGTCACTGATTTTAGATGCTGAGCGTTTTATAGAGTAGAATAACAGAAAAAAGCAGGATGATTTGTGAGTGCTGCATGCTGGAAAGGACAAATGGATGTCAGAAAAAGAAATGAGGAGAAAGAGCATGGGGCCGAAGATGAGATTTCATTAGAAGCCCATATGAAGGAATCCACTCAGCTGAAATGAGCACACATCCTGCGTGAATGTACACAGTCATACACTGACAGACTATACACAGACACTGTCGCAAAAACAGAGTCTGACTTTTTTCATTCACCAGTAAAGAATTCCAGCGTGCGATAAGATTTCATTCTTTTGTTCTGAGCTCAGTGTTTCTAGTTAGACAGTGAGAGAGGCATGTGTGTGTGTGTGTGTGTGTGTGTGTGTGTGTGTGTGTGTGTGTGTGTGTGTGTGTGTGTGGTTCATGCCATCACCTCGTGCCCTCTCTCCTGCCCACACTGAGTCACTCTGACATACCAGAAAAGACAACAGTACTGCTAATGGGGAAATTTGGACTTGGCTACTTGCAGATCTAAGATTAAAAGCTGGTTCTGTGAAGCTGGTTTAAGAGATTAGAGTGCCAGACAGCAGCAGTGAAGGAAGGGTCCAAACACCATCTGACACATGCTTTTAAACTGGTGTTTAAAATATCACAATGACTAATATTCTTTCTGGAACAACACCTATAACTAAGAACCTGAGGATTTTTGTTTTATTTGCATTTCCATTGTCTGCATTTGTCACTGTGCTAAATCCCTAGTATGTATTTCTATTTAAGCAGTATATTGTAATATTATAAAAATGTTTTTAAATGATGTTTTTTAACTGCTATAGATTTAGAAAGTGAATTTTGCTCATTCGCTTTGTAAATCCTTAAAATCATGCATGATATAACTGCATCCATTCATCCATCCATCCAGCTGGGTCCAGGTCATGAGGCAGCAGTCTAAGCAGAGATATCCATACCTCCCACTCCCCAGTCACCTCCTTCAGTGCTTCTGGTGTTGGTTCTGTCTTTATTGTGAACATGTGCTCTATCATGCGCCTCACTGTGAGGGTTATGTATCTTGCTCTTCTTTTGGTGAAGAACTATTTTTTGCTCATTAGTTCACTTCTCAGAGCTTTTTATAAGTGCAAGTTTTATAAATAGAGTTCTTTATGACTCTCTGGCCCATAGTCTCTTTGTAACTTTCTTACATTAACATTAGTCAATAAAAATCTTGACATCAAAATTCAAGTTGGCTTTTCCTTCCATGTAGATGCCTTACTGGCCTATGAAACAAACTGAGGTATGGATTTTAAAAAAGAAGTAGCTATAACCCAAAATGTTATTAGAATAAACTCCCCCTATTTTTGGAATATATGGAAACTGTAAAACTCATTACAATTAGGATATCCTAAAGATCATTTAAGTTAGGTCCGTTACACATTTAAAAATGTTAGCTTTACCTATAGGGACATCTGCATTTAAAAACAGGGTAAGTTTCCAATAATAATGTAATCATGAAATAAATTATAATTAGTAGTTAATTACACTGTCTTTCCAAGAAAAATAGCTATAAATTATTTGCAATTTGTGGACCCATAAAATTTAAACTTTACCAGGTTGTGGACTGAAACAGACATAATACAGATACATCATTACAAGGGCATATCAGTAAATCAGAGAAATAAAATGAGAACAAACTTGAGTGATCCATCTGATTCCTCTGAAATGGAAACAGGAAGTCTTGTGGCCACACTCCTCCATCACAGAACATTCAAACCAAGGTTAATGTAGAAGCAAAGATGGATTTAGTGTGTGTGTGTGTGTGTGTGTGTGTGTGTGTGTGTGTGTGCGCGTGTGTGTGTGTGTGTGTGTGTGTGTGAGAGAGAGAGAGAGAGAGAGAGAGAATCCTATGAGCTGGTACGCATTCATTATCTTGGTCAAGGGCAAACACCCACCTACTTACTCCACAAACTACCACAACTGCTGCACAAATTCACACACACACACACACACACACACACACACACACACACACACACACACACACACACACACACACACACAGACTGGGGGGACTGGTAGATCACTTATAAACTAACTTTCTTCTATTGGTGCCAAATGAAAGAGAACTCTATGTTTATCTAAGGTGGAATCCATCATATTTGGGTTCATGTTATGTTCTGTGGTTGGTGTTTACAGATCCAGGAGGAAGATTTGCCATAATAATTGCAATACTATATTCTTGTGTAGAGATAAAGCTGCAGTGTGTGCCATTTTCTCACAGTTACAGTATTTCTAGATGTCAAAACAGTTTTCTATCAGATAAATGGTGACATGTCCCCAAGCATAAAACATTAACATATTGGTCTGTGTTAGTGTCAGATAGATTTGCTGTTTAAATAATTATAATTTTTTCACTTATCAAGCATATGTAAAGCACTTTAACTCACACCAAAATAAATAGTATATATTGGTTTGTTGAGCAGCAGCGAGATAGCTGAAACAGATTAAACAATGTGAATTTATAAGACAAGCCAATGTAAGGAGAGGATGTTTGCAGATGCTTCCATCTCTGCAGCTGCAAACATCCTCATATGTTCATGTTCTTTGTGGAAAGCAGATAAGCATGCATACAGGACATGTCTGGTTGTTGCATGCTGCCACTTAATTAGAGATACAGTATATTACAGGTTTGTATATACATATGTGTGTGTGTGTGGTCAGTAATAACAGGAAGCTGGTGCTCCATGTTGACACAAACCTGCTGGGGTGACTGGCTGTTTAAAATAAATAAACAAACACAGGAGCGACCCACTCAACCCACAAGCAGCAGAGCTCTCCACAATACTAAAAATACGAAACGATGAGCGCTCCACATCATCAAACCCAAACAGGAACACCTGCATCTCACCCCTCAGGTTGTCAGGACAACCAGCTGCACTGCGTGCAAACAGTTTATAGTAGGGTAAGGAGGGGTGGGAAAGATTTTACAGACGCCGGAGGATTCAGGTGAAGATAACCAGAACACAGTTTGTCGAATTGCAGTTTGTAGAATTGAATAAATGAAGTCGAGGGGAGTGAAGAATGAGGATGGTCATAGTGATGGGAAAGGGATGATAAAAACAAAAAAATTAATTAAAGAAACTGGGAGAGACTCAGTCTGGGATGTGGTTTGAGTGGGAAGTGTTGCTGTTTTTAGAGTCGGCAGGTGGCTGTGGAGCACCAAGGCCACAAGACTGACAGAAGAATGTATGTGTATACGAATATGACTGCAGTAAATCATGCCATAGTCTTCCCAGTCTTCCCAAAAAATATAAAAGAATGTGAACAAACAAAACCAACTCTGACCAACAGACTCACATCTGGGACCATTTTTAAGTTTCACTTTCAGGCACTGTTTACTTTGGTTTTCACTCACTGTTTGGTTTAAGCTTAAGCACCAAAACTACTTGGTTAAAAAAAAAAAAGGATGATGGTTTGGCTGTCAGCATGTCAAAAAAAGCATCTGTTAATGTCCCATAGTGAGTAGGTTTATCTGCATAAAATTGACCAAACAGAGATGTTTTCCTGTAATCTTTGTTGCTATGGACTTTCTTTTTGTTTGCACTTATATTTTGAGTTGCATCGGTGTTCCAACATGTACGGACTGTTTTACAGTTTGTTTTCAACACCTCCATGATGACAAAAGGAGGAGGTGCATAACAAATAAGCTTACCTTCATGATAAGCATTTGTGTTGTTTCTCTAATGATATTTTACAACCACACTCCCTGATTAGGTGGGATGCTGTGGGGGGGGGGAACAGAGCATAACACAAATCCCACAACACCATATTTTTTATTCAGAATTGAATATAAACAGCATATCAAGTGTCTAAACTGAGGCATTTTACTTTTTCATGAAAAAATGTTGGCTCATTTTGAACTTGATGGTAGCAACATGCCCCCACCCCCACCCAAAAAAAAGTGGTACAAAAAATAAATAAACAACAACTGAAGGAATTAATCAGGTAAACTGTGAACAGGTCAGCAGGTGGCAGAGTTTCTAAGAAGTAAAGATGGGCAGAGATTCACCAGTCTACAAGAAAACAGCATGCAGCATTTACAAATTGTGCGACCATTTTCAGAGTAATGTTCCTCAACATAAAACTGCAAAGACTTTGAGTATCTCATCATTTATAGTGCAAAATACCATAAAAAGATTCTGAGAATCTAGAGAAATCTCTGTGCGCGAGGGGCCAATGCTGATGCCTGTGATCTTTGGGCCCTCATAAATCATCATTATTTACATTTTACACAGCACCCCAACTTTTTGGGAATTGGGTTTGAACCTCACTGCTTCTTTCAGAACATCTCCAGAACTTTTCTAACCTATGGTGTAGTTATTGTAGAATTGCTGTCAAACCATGATTTGTAGAGTGGATACCAAACTGATCTTTACGTACAGGAGCAGAGGTCACCCACAAAATAATTAAGTAAGATTTCCTAAATTTGACCTGCTTTAAAATAATGCCAGCTCAGTGTGAAATTTGCAAAAACGTGGAAAGATGTTCTCTCAGATGGCAGATGGTGTCCATGTGCATTCATTTTTGTATCTATGGTTTGAACTTGAGGGAAGCTCAGAGCTTTAATTCAGGATGTGCTGTCTGGCACAGTTAGTGGCCTCTGCCGGGAGGTTAAAATGCCCTTTAACAGCTGCAGCACCTGCTCAGATTTCTCTGTGAGACAGTGTGATAAAACACAAGTCTCCCTTCGTACATAAAATAAAAATGCAGACTCACAATTCATCTGGAGTCATGACTTAACATACATTTTGTTTTCTGCATGTGTAGACATATACGTACTGAACGCATGTTTGAGGACATGTGTTTGTTCTTTGGTGAAGAAGTGCATGCCTCTCTACGTTTGTGTATTTCCCATGAAGAACATACTGTACATATGTGAGAGTGTTATTTATGCATCCCCTCTGTGTCTGTAAGTGTGAAAGCTCCAGATGTGTCCCAGGGTCAGAGCAGGGCTGCCCTCCTCAGTCCAGATGTGTTCAGGTGTGGCCTGCAGTTTTACACCAAACAGTCTTCCTAATGTCGGAGACAGGTGATGGGGTCAGACACATTTTGAATTTCTGTCTCTTTCAGAAGAAGAAATTGTGAAATAAAAAAGAATAAAATAAACAAACATGTGACAAGCAGGTGCACAGATTTTACTGGACTTGTGGTGCTAAAATGAATGAATGTCTCTGGTCTAAAGTAATCTAGTAATTCATTTCTCTGTTACTATCTTTGGTAGGGCGTGACTGTCTGCTCAGTCCTTACAGCTGTGTTCATTGATGTCTTCAGCAAGGAGAACAGGGCTGAGCTTAAGGACAGAGATCTGGCAACTTTACAACAGGAAAAGGGCACTCAAGTTTTACATTCTCTGGCACAGCAAATGGAGAGAGAGAAGGAAAGAAAGAGACGGAGAAACAGAGGTACTAAAGTTTGAAAGAATTTTTAAAATGCAGATTTTACTGGGGGAGATGTGAGAAAATCACAGGAAGAGATTGGTCTTTGTTAACTGTAAGGATTTGGATTTTGGGGGGCATCGAGTCTGTGGTGGGGAACATAAGGAGAAAGGGAAAAAGGAAGATGTGCTCTACTTGTTATCTCGCCTCACTGTTTACTCAGATTCCAACTCACAGATAGCATCAGCAAATAAGCTGTGGCCAAGTCAACGTGCTGTTACACCAAGCCAAAACTGACCTTTTGCCTCTGCGAAACACACACACACACACACACACACACACACACACACACACACACACACATAACATATACACATGCAGTCCCGATGTTCTCTACATTCTGTGCAGTTATAAACACCAAGCATCAGTGGGGCCAGAGAAAAACAAGAGCCTGATCCTCAGCAGATTTAGCTGCATCAAATAGGTAACACATTTAAATCCTTATATGCAGTCACTAAACTACTAAAGTCTGAAAGAAGAGTTGAATTAAGGGGTCACCAAATAAAAAATCATACAGCTAATGATCTTACAAAATCCATATTTGAGCTGTTCACAGGATCTTGTGTGGAGTATACATCCATCCATTTTGGACTTGGAGCGTATCACAGCTGCCATGGGGTGAGAGGCACGGTACACCGTGGACCATGTTGCAGGGCTCAGATTATTCACTTTATATAATCCATAAACAGTAAAAACAATTTAACACCGAGTAGTTCCATAAAGTACATTCTTCGATCAAGGATTTCTGTTGTGTCATGTATACTGTCATTCCAAGAAGGCAGAAAGTAATGTTGTGATGGTTGGCGATATGCTGCATGAGCATAATGTGTATTTGATTTTATTCCCTGCAGCATAATGGAAACTAAACTATTTGGTAATTAGACCTTTGCCAGGGGTTACACCTCTTTTTTCCTCTCCGCTCTGTGGCCCTGGACAAATTAATGAGCATTGCATATCTACTCAACTTCATCCTAAACAGAGATCTAATCCACCGTAACTCATCCGATTTTCATAATTGTAAACCATACTGTCATATGATGCATGGATATCCCAGAAGTAAGAATTTTAAAAAAGTGTTTTAACATAATTTAGGATGACCACCTGTCACTTGGTGTCAGTGAAAGTTAGAACCTGGTGATGAGCTGCAGGGGACCTGCTGAAGCCCTGTGCTATCTCAAGTCCTTTTATTCCACACATAGTTGATCTGACTGAGGTCTGTGGGATTTCAACACTTTAAACTTTTCATCATGTTTCTCAAACCATTCTCAAACAATTTGTGCAGTGTTGCAGGATGCAAGCTAAAAGAAGTCACTGCCACTGTGGGAAATCATTTCCATGAAGAGGTCCAGCAGGTTTCTAACAGTGTTCAGTTAGATAACATGAAAAATGTGGCCACAGGAGTTCCTTAACCCAAGGCTTTCCCAGCAAAGTATTGGCCAGAACATCATTATCCGTCTAGTGGCTTGTTTTCTTCCCACAGTACAACCCTGGTAGACATACTCACCTGTCACATGACATGAAAAAAAAAAGCTTTATTTTACATCACTGCTGATGGGGGAACCTCTCATCATGCCAGGAGTGCTATAACCCGGTCATCTGGCCAGTGATAATGGTTGGATCAGAGTTTCTAAGTCCTGTTCACTTGCCTATGCAGTGGATATAAGTGCTGGTGGTTAATTTACTGTCCAATATGTCCCAGACCATGACTTTCACTGTGGCTGGACTCTTGGTAATTTACCACAGACATTACAAAATGTACTATTTTGAAATGGATGAACCAACCCTTTTAACTCCTGCTCTTTGGTGCTGGACCTTGTAGTTGATTTTAGGAGCTTGAAAAAATGTAGCAAAGTAATGGTGGAGTAAAATCTCCCATGTTTTTGTAGACTAATGAAATGACTAATATCTATTATAATATTACAACAGCAGTTCGACGAAGCAATAGGAGTTGGTGAGCTTTGATTTCATTATGTAAGCATTACTGTATCTTTCACGAGCCCCATCTTCTCGTAACGTCCCCCATTCATATTCAACGTCTCCCTCTCTTTGTGCGACACAGTGGTGTGACAGTAGAGAGCAGACAATGTCGGGTTACCCTGGTAATTTAGGAAGGAGGACGGAAGTATCCTGGACAGGCAGTCCCTCCTCCCAAGAGTCCCACTGATGATTCACCAGCCTGCATGATGAAGGTTGGTGACCCCAATTTGAGTAAGGCAGGAGGAGGTGGAGTGGCAGAAGAAGGCGGATGAGGAAGGGGGATAATAAGCAAGAGGGGATGGCGATGCCTACGTCAGTGGCACTCGCTAATAGGCAGATGTCCTTGTCCATGACAGAAGTAAATCATGTCTCTTGGGGGAAAGAATACAAGAGCGAGAGGAGAGGAAAGGAAGAAAAGCGTAAGGCAGAGACTAAGATTGCTGTCTGGAGAAGTGAAGTGCTGGGCTGGACGTGAGTGCGTGTCTAAGTGAAATTATAGGCAATTAGTTCAGCCTCTGAGCCCACTGTAGAAATGTTGTTTTGATGAAGACAGAAAACAAGAAGGAGGGAAGCAAGAGAAGGTGAAATGACTCAGTTTAAGTGTTTTAAGCTGTTTAGGTTGAGTGGGCCAGGTTGCATTAAACCAGAGAAGGGCACAGGTGATCTGAAGAGACAGAGGAAAATAGAAAACGGGAGCAAAAAAAAAGCAGATTTAGTAAAGTGAGTGTAACAATAGGACACTATGAAATACTTACATGTATGTATTGTCGCATTTAATAGTAAGTACAGGAAAGTATGAGAAAAATGCATCAAAGTTGCATCAAAACTAAAAGCACTCATGAGCCTGTTCCCCAGATGACATCATTACGTAATAGATTCTTTATATTCAATTAATATATTTACTTATTCATCCATTACTGTATCATTTTTGGTTAGCTGGTGAAAGTTGATATCTTAAAAACCCTGTCTACTTTTAGACAATTCATCAGGAGCATTGTATTATGCTTTATAAACTTCTCCTATGTTTTGCATGAAAAATCAATTTGAAAAATTTTTTACTTTTTGAAGCACTACAAAATTGATCTTAGATGCAGTACTTAAGAGTCCGTCCCAAAGACTCAGCTAATGACTACAGGAACATCAACTTTTATGGGTATGTGATCTACCTCTTGATTAAATAACTATATACCTAACAACCACCCCCATTGCCAAGGAAGTTTCCGCTCCACAAAAATCATCATCAAAACACCAGCAACACATATTTTAATAAAAGCACCGCAGTCATTCAAGGTCATAGAAATATTTTGGTCAATGTTATGAGAGGCTGGTAATAATAATAATAATGCTATTTTGATCCCATTTGAAGGTGGATACACAACTGAAGACAGGATTGGGTCTGCACATAAAGCAGTGGCTTTTTATTAACAGGAAAGTGGGAGGAGAGATGGTGGAAGACACACAGCAAAGAGTGACAGGTCGGGACTCAAACCTGTGCTGCCTGCTTTTGCCTCGCGGCATACATGGTCACCTGTTCCACCACTGAGCCACCCCGGCACCCATGAAGTGCGTTTTAAAGAGAAACAAATTCTCAAATACCACAAGACTTTTTCCTAGTTTTATCTAATTAGCAAACATAGTTGACTCATTTCTGTGGAAACAGTGTTTCTGTGGTTATGGGAATGTGACAGCACCCAAGAAGGTCCTGGGTTTGAATCCACCTGCCATAGCCACCTGTGGATTTTGCTTGTTCTCCCTGTGCTTGCATGGATTGTCTCTGGGTAGTAGGGCTTCCTCTCATATTCCAAAGGCATGCGTGTTAGACTATTTGGTGGTTCTAAATTGGCCATAGATGTGAATGTGAGCATGAATGGTTGCCTGTCTCTCTGTGTTAGGCCTGCAATTAGTGGTGAGAGAGTGGGTCAGAACGATCCAGAACAGTGATCCATCACCTTCAGTTAATGAACCATTAAATATGCTTATGTACTGTTGAATGAGTTAATTTTTCATGTGCTGCAGCCTGGCATTGCTTCCAGTGACAGCATGGAGATACCTGCATTGGTCTCTTCCCACCACCTCATTATTACACAGTAACTTCTATGTATGCTCGCCATACCCGCTGCAGGATTCTCGTGAATGTTAAGTATCACCACTCAGACATCAGGAACATCAGCGCTGATAAAGGAGGAAAATTATTCAAAACTGGAAGCAAAGAAATTGCTGAGTTTATTTTCATAGTTTTTTCCTAAAGCCTTGTGTTTTCAAGCTGATGCAACAGCTCCCTCTATATAATCTGTGAATCTCCGAGCTTCTATACTGATATATCTATACGCACATGATCAAACACTTGTTTTTTCAATCCAGCTGTGGCGGCAGTGGCACAACACAGCAGGTTACAAAAGTTTAGAGGTGCACAGTTAGTGACAGCGGACATGATGTTAATTTGATGTCAAGTTTGTCATCCAGCGCCATTTGTGAGGCACTTCATGGCAGATATACTGTAGAATGGCCCTTATGCTACATCAAGGGTAGCAGACACCAATTTAAGGTGAATATTGATTTTATACTAGCTTTATAGTGTTTAGAGGTTTGGAAATCAGCCATATAGCTTGTAAAATCTGTGCTTATATCTTGTTGAATTCACATGGCTAAATCCACAAACAACAGTGAATATCAGAGATCTGCTGATATCAGCAGATCAGCTGATCACAACCTGTCCACAGAGCAAAATCTTCTGGAGCACACAAAACAAATTATATAAATGTAAATCTATCCACCCATTTTCATCTGCTTATTTAATTCAGGGTCACCAGGGGGCTGGGAGCCTATCCCAGTTATCATAGGGTGAGAGGTGGAGTACACCCGGGATAGGTTGCCAGTCTGTTGCAGGGCTAACACATAGAGACAGATAACCATTCATGCTCACATTTACACCTATGGTCAATTAACTCCATGCATGTCTTTGGATCGTGGGAGGAAGCTGGAGTACCCAGAGAGAACCCAAAGAGAACATGCAAAACCCACACAGCAAGGTCCCAGACTGGAATTGAACCCAGGACCTTCTTGCTATGAGGTGAATGTGCCAACCAGCAGTGGGGTGCAGTGGAAATGTAAATACAAACTTTATTTAAACAATAGATATTTTTAAGGCCTTGTAAAACTAAATTGGGAATCTGGAAGGTTACTTTAAATGGTACGCTCAGCATGCTAACATGACCACAGTTCAATTGACATAAGATCTGAACCTTTTAGTACATAAGCATGTTAACATTTGCTAGCTGGGACCAAAAAGTACAGCTGAAGTTAATACAAATGTCATAGTTTTCCAGGTATAGATGTCATACACTACAATACTGGACACATTTGACCTGATCCTAGCATTAGATGAAATGTCATAAGATCACCAAAGTTATTATAATCAGTCTCATGATGATGTCTCATGTGATGATCTCCAAAATCATTACAATTTATTTAATAGGAATAATGATATCTGCACAAATGTGTCTTTTACATTGCTGTGAAAAACTCAAAATCGGTCAAACTTTCACACAGATATTCACATGCTAGTCTGTAAAATCTCAATAATCGGACTTCCAGCCAATCCTGATGATTGGTCGCAGCTGATGACACCGTCCAATCAGTGCTGACATCAGTTGGTCTTCAGCATCACAGACACTAATTTGCAGCATCTTCCTGTGTTTACTCCTGTGGGGAAGGGAGTGGGCCATGATGGAGTCTGCAGACTTACAGATAGATGAAGATAACTTTAATCTCACTCTAATTAGCACTTCCCTTCTCCCTCCCACCTCCTCATATGTCTTCCTGTCTAGACTTGAGTTGGACATAAGTTTCCACTTTCCCATATCATGCTGTGGCAACATCTTGGTCATGTGCACAGAAAAATATATTCCAAATCGGATTCAATTCCTCTGCAAGGCTGCAGGTCAATGAATGGAAAATAATAGTACAGTATCTTCCCCTTAAAATTTAAACAACTGGCAGCTTGTCTCAATGTGCTGTTGTGTCCATATTATATTTACCCTAAACACAAATAAATTGAGCCTTTAAATGCCTGTTTTGGTTTTTAGTGTTTGGATCCCAAGCCTTTTCCAGCTGGCATTCTCCACTGCTGGTCTGTTTATCTCCCTGGCCACTTGAGTCGGGGAAATGAGGTTGCCACAGAACGCCTGGCCCTCACAATTGCTGGAGATCCTCCAACATTCCCCCCAGTGGCAAGTCAAACAAACCTGGGGACTGAATGTGACTCAGCCATTCCTTTTGAGTCTGTTTGCCTGGCTGCTTTGACAACACCTTCAGTGAGAACTTTACAGTAAATACCAGCACTTCATTTGGAAAATGTACAGTGACTGTACTCTATGCACTGACGTAAATGGGGTTTTATTCTTTTATTTACCCCATTCTTCTTAATAATAACTATGATAATGAAAGAGGAAAGCACCAAAAACATCCCCTCTTTCATTCACTGCTTTTTATAGTTTACTGTATTTTATAATATTTAATTTGTGTTTTTGAACTAAACAAACACCTTTTCTGTCATCACGGGCAGCTGTAATATTAAAGGATTAATTTAATCATAATTACTATAATTATTGCATTGTGGGATTCTCAGTAGTGCCATTGTGAGAATTTTTGAGCTCATTAAATAGTGTATTAAGTTCATAATCAGAGTGCAGACAATCAAATACAAAGTAAATCTAATGTGCTACATAGTGAACAGAGAATGATATGATATAGTCGTCTAGAACTGTGCGTGTATGCTGATGTGCTGAGAGACCTGTTGGTTGTTCTGCAGAGAATAATTAGGGGCTCACCAAAATCAGAAGGATTTCAATGGCAAGCCCTCCATGCAGTTGTTAGTATATTTTATTTCAGATTTTTGTTTTGGATTGAAGCAACTCATTTTTTACTCCCAACTTGTTCCATACTGATGCTAGATCAGGACCATTCATGTCCTTCATTCAATGTGAAGGACAAGTGCAATAAGGCTGCAGGGACATGTGATGAGAAAGGGATCCTGACCAAACATCTACATGTAAAGTTGGGACTGTGAATTTGTGCCTCTCCACTAAAATTAAAAAGAATAAGCAGTAAGGACAACAACAGCAATCTGAATGATGCAAAATAAATATTTCCCATTTACAAGACTACAAAAGTATTAAATGAGACCACACAGACTCACTGAGCAAGGAGAGGAATGACAGGCAGTTTCACTGACTCATCAGCAAGCTGTGTGAATTCCCAGTCTCATTGCTCAAGTGCATTAATTCATTCAACTTCCTAGTGCTCCCAGTGTCACAGCTCAGAGGCAAGTTTGTTAGTCATTGTTGCCAATATGTGTTAACAGGTGCGTCTAATACGAGAACCGAAGTTAATACTTGCTTTAGTGAATGTTATCATGTGAATCACCATTTCTTCCCCCTATCCATAATGAAACATGCTAAAAATACTAAGCCATGAGGTCATTACCCAATTATTTTTGTCTGCTGGCTGGAGTTTTTGGCAAAAAGGGTGATTAAGTGGTTTTGTGAGTTATCAGACACTTGCCAGGAAGTGACAGAGGACCACAAACAGGAAGGAGCGGAATGTGCTTCCTGTTGGCCAATGGTAGTGTACAGGGCCAATTCCTTGTACCATCATGACTGATACACCAGCACACACACACACATGCATACACTAAGAGGCAGGAATGTTTTTCCACTGAAATCAGGGAGAAGCAGACTGTCAGGAAAGACAAACAGCAAGAAAAGATAACACTGAGACAGCGTGTCCCCGTGCAATGCCATGTTAGGGAGCATAATCCAACATCAGTTCTTCAGAATTGCCTTTTAATACTCATTCTCACTAAACAATGTACTCATGTAATTCTTGTTTCGTTGATTCAAGCGACGTCATAAAGTGGTCTCGCTTGTGGCCAACTTCATTTTACATCTATTTAACAAAGACCTTCCCTCAACTCAGACAGATCCCATCCACACAGAAGCAATAAGAACAATAATGACAGACTGACACGCTCTTTAACAAAAAAATTTTTACCAGCACGATTAGCTGCATGCTGCAGATGACGAGTGAACCAAAGGTGCAAAGCTGTTCACTAGAAAAAAACAAAACAATGAGCTGAGCTCATCGAGCTTCTTGGCATCTAAATGACCTGCTGTGTTTGGATGTTGCGAAATGCTGAGTATGACCCAAACACCATTCCCTCAAGCACGGAGGTGGAAACATGATGCTTTGGGGCTGTTTTTCTGCTAAGGGTACAAGATGACTTCACCACATTGAAGGGCCAATGGACTATAAAATCTTCAATGAGAAGTTCCTTCCCTCAGCCAGAGCACTGAATATGGATCGTGGATGGGCCTTCCAACATGACAAGGACCCAAAACATACAGCCAGGGCAGCAAAGGAGTGGCTAAAGAAGAAGCAAATTTAGGTCATGGAGTGGCCTAATCCAATAGAAACCTGTGGAAGGAGCTGAATCTTTGAGTTGCCAAGCAGCACCCAAGACACCTAAAGGATTTAGAGAGTTTCTGTAAAGAGGAGTGGACCAAAATCCCCAAAAATGAACAACCAATATTTCCCGATCATATGTTGTGAGTTCACTGTACTTTTTTGGGGCGTGGGCTGTAATATGGAGTGGCTTAGCCTTGCCTAACTTCCAGGTATTTTACAGGAAAGGAGTGTCTCCTTTCCTGTAGACTCCTTTTGAAAGTCATGTTTGAACAGTGACTGTGAAAGAAAAAAAAATAAGTTAGACTTCAACATAATGAATATTTAACAAAGATGTAAAAAAATAAAGATGTAAAAAGACTAGCTTAATCCACTCCATAATATGGCCCGCGCCCTGAAAAGTACAGCGTATTTACAACATAAGACAGTTTACAAGGTGCAAACCTTGTAAACTGTCTATATTTATGTTCCTGAAGCCACGTCTTGATTGTAGACCTTGACAATGACACACCTAGATACGTGACTTGCCCAGATGTTTTATCTTAACCAAGAAAAGAAGTCTGCAATCATCCACTTTAGCTGTCTTCAGGGTCTTTCAGGCCTTTTTGTTGTTGTTGAGCTGACCAATGCATTCATTAATTTTAAGAATAAACCAGATAGTTGATTTGGCTGTTTCTAAAGCTTTTGCTATCTTCCTGATAGGTTTAATTTGTTTTTTCAGCCTAATGATGGCCTTCCTCACTTGTATTGACATCTCTTTGGACCTTGAGAGTTCCAGTGAAAAGCTACCACGTTCAACACATGGAATCAACTCATAATCTTTTATCTGCTTAACTTGTCATGGAACAAAGTGAACTGGCCTCACCTGGCAATGAAACTGCTTTTTTGGCCAATTGCTGAAATCATTCTGAGCCTCTGAAAATAGGGCACCGTGGGCGCCAGTTTGGCTCAGTGGGTGACTATATCCCCCACAGCTGTGGTGCATCCTTTGGTGCATGTCTTTTGTTCACAGTAGCAATGTCACAATGTAAACAAACACTGTTACAAGCTCGAGGCCCATACTGAAAATTTAAATGGAAGTATTATTAGAAAATGAACCTCAAATCATAGGTATAAACACACAATTAGAGCAATATCGAAACTGCCACTGTTTCACTCTTGCATATTGAAATATTACTTCATATTATTGGCACATAAAAAAAATTGAACTAGCAGCATCTTAGAGTTAATTTTAACTGTTTTGTTTTGTGTGTGTGTGTGTGTATGTGCATTTTGTTTCTAAGGAGCCAACTAAGGCATGAATTTGCATAAAATGGAAATGCATGTGTTTATGTATTGTATATGTTCCAGCAGATAGACGGTCACAGAGGTGACAGTGAGAACTGAGGGAGTTGAGAGCTGCTGGTCATTGAACAGTATATGAAATTAACATTGGTTGTCCTTGAGGGCTTCCTGATTCAATCACACAGGCTCGGTGACGTCATGCAGAGGTTTAAGTCATATTTCGGATTAGGGAGGGTGAGAGAGAGGGGAGAGCAGCATGTGGTGGTGGAGGGGGAGGGGGGATGAGTCACTCCCTCACTGATGACTGTCTCCACTGAGTGGTCAGATAATTCAGGTACAAAAAGAGACACAGGCACAGCACGACCGCCTAATGGCACTCAAATAAAATGACTTATTGGGAACTCGCAAAATACACCTTTTAGGAAGATTAAATAGTATTGATGCCACCCCTCCTCCTACCCATGAGGCTGGTGCAAAACAATGACCAATATTGTTCTTCTGTATTTAATTAATGATCGGGGACTTGTATGACTGATGTCTTTGCTGCCATCATATGTAGACTCAGTGTGGGCACTGTTACTGAAACATTCAAGAAAAATGATCTGATGTAAACCTGATCCATCAAAGACCTCACTATACTTGATTTGGGTAATATGCCCCACTCAGTAAATGTCATATTTATATGTAACACATGGTGGCACTCCAACCATTAAAAAAAAAATCTTGTTTGAAAATTAATGTTAAAAAATCTGCAGATTATATAAAGTGTTTGATGAAACACGGATATTACACTGGCCATACTGATGACACAGAGGGGATGGAAGAAAACTCAGTCTGTAGTTTTGTTGTTATGCATTTTTGAAATTATGAAAAAGGGTTCAAATGTGGCTGTCCAATGGTTAGCCTCACAGGAAGGCTCTGGTTCCAACCTGTCAGAGGTGCTTCTGTGTGGAGTTGGGATGACCTCTGTGTCTGCATGGGTTTCTCCAGGTGCTGTTTTCCTGCATGCATGTTAGGTTAGTTGGTGGTTCTAATTAAGTCATAGATGTGGTTCTGAGTATGAATGGTGTTACCCTTAATGTTGTTAGCGCTGTGATGGACAGACCCTCATTTCTTTCTATTTTACTTCCAAGGAGCCACACTTTATGGTAAATTTTTAAAGTGGTCTTGAGGAATGGCACTCCAAAATTTTTCTTGTTTCCTTGTACCTGATCATTTTCAGAGGAATGTTTTGTTTATTATTAGAGTTGTTTTTTAGAATCATTCAACCATGAAAATCCAACTCAAGGGATCAAATTAGCAAAGAACCTATTTTAAATTGTATTTAGACAGCCTGTCACAAAAACACAATTTGTTCCCATTTTTTTAATCTATCAAAAATGCCCAAGATAACAGTTTGACAGGCATAAAATAGTAATTTTGTATCAACAAGGTGATTCACAAAGAGCTATTAGCTGAAAACTTGGCACATCTTGGCATGGTGTACAATGTGACCTTTAAAAAAAATTGAGACGACTGGATATGCAAAGAACAAAAGAAGTGGCAGGCCTAAAAACAAAAATTATCTACAGCAGCTGAACAGTAAGGATGAGAGTCATGTCCTTCAGAAACGGGAAGAAACTGCAAAGAACTGACAAGATCCATCAGGCCCTTCAGCAAACATCTACTGTTCACTGAGGCCTCCTCAGAAATGGTCTCAGTGTAATGGTAGCTGTCAAGAAGGCATTCTTAAGGAAGAGAAACAAGGAGAAAAGACTGAGGTATGCCTCATCACACAAGAACTGGTCTGAAACTCAGTGGCAACAAATATTATGGAGTGATGATTAAATTTTCAAAATGACAAAGATCCCAAACATACTTCCGATGCAGTAAAAGCATACCTGCAGAGAACACACACAGTGGAGCACGTCATGGATTGGCCTCCAAAATTACTACAGCAGACAGCAGTGTGGGATCATCTTAACAGAGAACAGAACAAAAAGCAGCCAACATCCAAAGAAGAGCTTCAAATGTCCTTCAAGAACCCCGGAGAACTCTTCCAGAAGACTACTTAAAGTAAAGACAAGAAAGCTGCCTGAGAGAGTTCAGGCTGTGTTGGAGAATAAAAGGTGCAAACATTGACTTTCAGGCTTTTTAAGAATTGAACAAGCTGGTTTTTTATATGCTGTATCTCCAGGTATGTTTAGATGTTCCAATAAATCACTGCACCTACTTCCCATTTTTGCAGCAAAATATAAAGACAAGAGGGGTGGCTCAAGACTTTTGCACAGTTCACTATATATTACAGAAAAAAAGTAACAGTGTAACAAGCCCATGTTAGGAAAATAGATCAATATATAACTGTTGAAATTGTTAAGCATTTCTTTAAACATGAATATTTATCAGATATTCCATTTTATCACATTTATTACATACATTTTATTTTGCTGCAGTCATGAACACTTTCCCACATCAAATACTTTAAGTGCAATTTTTCATTTGCCACAGTTAAACAACTTTATGAGGCAACTTCACAACTCCAACACCAGCACAGCAGTAACATGTTTGTGTTTCACAAAAGAAGACAGCAGTGGTGATGAGCTACACAACTCTCCTGATGTTTTACGGAAACAGGAAATGTTTTCACAAATATGATGCGAGGCTAGACATCATTTACTGGCCTCCAAATGCTACATCATCATAAAACTGCTGCATTTCTTTACCTCTGCAGACTGTTAAATCCTCCACCTGCTCAACTGTTTGAGACTTACAAGACTCAAAAGACTTACTTGTGGGTAAACATATTCTGAAAGAGCTAGCGGTCATCGGGAAAATATGCTGACACTTTGGCTCAGTTGTCAAAACGCTTCTGATATTTGACTCTCTCCACACCATCATTCAGTTCTGGTGCTACCCCTGAACTCTGGCATCAGGTTTGGACTGCTCTCTCTTGGCACAAAGGAACATGGCTCCCTCTTGTGCTAAAACAGTGGAATTGCTTGCTGGCTCTTTGAATGCACAGTCACCCATGTCAGTATAATCCAGTACACTACACAGACAAGAGCAACAACAGTAATGCACCACTAAGTGGACTCCCAGAGGTGTCTTCTATTCCAAAAATCATTACTTGTTAAACAGCCTCACTGTTCATATGTCAAAAGTGAATGATATCACATCCTGACATCTGATTAGAGCCTCTTTCTGCACCCCAATGGGAGTGTGCAGGTCAGACACCTGGAAGTTCAGCACATCAATGTCTGACGCCCCAAATGTGGCCTCCAGCTTCACATTCTCGTACATCTGGAACTGGACCTTCTTGTTGGTCATGGAGAGCAAACACCGAAGGAAACCCTCTCGCAGCACAGATCGCGCATGCTGCTCTTTCTGCAGCTGCTCGCTGTCTGACTCTGAAGCAGCCGATGAGGAAATGGAGGTTCGGCAAAGAGCAATGAAGCGGGGTGAGTTGGGGTCAAATCCACGGCTGTTGGGGTCAGGTCCTTTGGGCAGGCGGAGAACAGGTACCGGAGTTGCCATGCTGACTGATTCTGCCAAAACCCGTGAGAAGAAAATAAAAGTCAAGAGCTGAACAATAAACGTGCAAATGAAATCTTTTCCAAACACATTCACAAAGATAAACAGGAAGATTAAATTATAAACTGAGAATAAATAGATTTGCTCACACTGAAAAGATGTTTGAGTACATTTACAACATGACACTTATTACAGTATTTTTTTATAAGCTTTTAAAGCTACGCCATTACCAAAAATGAAAAATGAATTTTGGATAATGGGTCAATTTAGTTACATTAAAAGGAAAAAGTATTTTTTAAAAAACAAGCACTCACTGTGAAACAGTGTAGGCTCGTTGCCTACATCATAAAACTGATCTCACAGTTGGCAACAACAAAATAAAAAACACATTTTAATAAATACATTTTTGTAAAAGTACAGCAGTGAGAGTTTATCACACCATCCTCATCTGCTTCCACTTCACTGGGCTTGCAGGCTCTCTCATCCACCATCCACACCGCTCCACCTCAGGACGCGGCCCTTCACCTCCTCAGGCCCGAAGCACACCTGATTCGGCTGCTCTGCCCTGGATTTCACTCTGTTCACATTATTACTACACTCTCTGCTCAGTTTAGCTGTGGTTCCCCCGCCACTCTGCACAGCCAGCACCTCCCCCGTTTCTCCATGCGTCCTGTCACACAACCCGCCTGCTTTTCTCTGCTCTGCCCTGGCTCAGCACCCCATCAGCAACCCGTTCAGGCCTGCAGCAACTATTCATCTTTTATCTAACTACACCTACGCATTTATCTATCAATCCCATCAAGCTAGCTCTGGCTCCTTTTGTAATAGCCTTAATAGCAAAATGTGTGTCAACAATACATGTTGCTAAGCAACCCGGAATGCCAATTGCTATTTTACATGAATTTTTATGGAGTCAAAATGAGGTCCTTGGCTATTCCAGGTATAAGTGGTCATTTTTTCCCCTCCTTTTTATCCCACAGACCCCAAGTCACTACATGAGGAATAAAAGTTTTAGGAAAAGTAATGAAATATCAGATGTTTTACTTTAACAGTTACATGATTTTTAAACACACATGCACAAACCCCAGTATTAAATATGCACCTGTGGGGATAGTCTCTCTCTCTCTCTAAGGACCTCGTAATCATTTCAACACCATCATAAAGCACCAAAAATGTATTAAAAGTCAGCAGCGGCTGATGTTTAGCTGTTGTGTCCATCAGATCCATTTTTGAGACTGGTGTTCAGTCAAAGCTGGTGTGATGTAGGAAGAAACAAAAACAGTAAGTCTCTGACACATATCTGGCAAAGCTCTGGGCCTGGCGTTGTGCATCCCCAGCTTTACTGGATTCAACAAAACTTTCATATCTTTTCAGAGTCCCTGATTCCCAAATGCTTTCCCAGCTTTTGCAGTTGTTGTTCCCAGTAGGTTGTTGCATACAACTGCGTATTTTGAGTTTTGATAAATTATTCAAATTTTCTTTCAATTATAGACTTTATTTATCGCTAAAATATATTCTGAAAGCTATCTGGCACGTGTGCAACTCTTTATTTAAAAAAAATAACGTCAAATTTACGTTATTAAAAAACAACACATGAAGTTGTACATTTTACTTTTTAGAATATGTGATTTTTCTAACGGTTGCTTCTTTATACCATCATTTCACGCACAACTTACGTTACAATGAGCTAAAACGCTTCACGGAGGCCGGAATATAATTAAAATTTATCAGGAAAAAAACCGGTCAGTTTCTGTTCGTCTGCCTTCAGTTACAATAAGAGATAGCAACTCGGAGTTGGTGCCAATCCAGTTTAATATGGACACAAAATTACCGCAAAAAAACGACCAGGAGAAAACGCGTGCTCCCATCGGAAGCCACCACAGTGCAGTAGTAGTGGGGGGGGGACAAAAGTTTTAATAAACTCTCTGCTACTTACTTACTGCGTGCTTCCTCGTGTTAGCACTGTTAGCGACAGCACACCACTGTCAGGCTGTGGCGTAAGTTTCTTCCTCGTTGCATTTATTTGCGCATCATAAAAACAGTTTACACATGCCTTGTCGCCACCTACTGAGCGGGAGAGCAACGCGCCAAATTTGCAGTTCTTTTCCTTCCTCTTTTTCATTTTAAGTTCAGTTTTTGCTTTCTTGATTTTATTCGTTATGCTATCATCATCATCATTATTAACAGTGCTATAAATGAATCTGTTAATATTAATACTAATTGTGTATTTGAATACAATTACTTTAAAATGAATTTATTTACTTTATAATAACTCATAATAAATGAAAGAATCATGCAGTGGGGTAATGTAAAATAAGAAGCTTACAATACATTTTTTAAAAAGTCAGCTCTAACAAATGAAAATAGCAGGAAAACATAGCTTTTGTTAGCTCAATTCCACAGATTAATTCCACAGATTAATTGTTGGATGTCTGCTCTTGTGCTATTGTTACCTTGTACACCCTGCAGGGGTCTTTGGAGAACTGGTCATTTATTCTCTTCTACTCTGCTTCTCTGGTTTATCTCTTCAGACTAGTGGCCAGAGTCATGAGGTTTGTTTGGTAGCTTCCAGCACCTCAGGTATGGACATCTTGCTGTACCTCTTTTTCATCCAGGACCTGTCTTTCATGGCACTCTTCTGTACTTCATTTAACTGACTTGGAAGTGGGGATCATACATAGGGCAGTGTTCAAATCTGCAAGCATCTCTGATGGGATTCCATGAGTGATCCAAGGGAGTTGTGCCCTTGGTTGGGTGGCTACCTTGAGTCTAGCCCCAATCTTCATCCTCAACTCAGTAGGTGCATCTGGTTTGGTTTCACTGGTCTCTTCTACCAGGGCTGTCTCACTATTTCCATACTGCTCACTGCTGTTCCCATTGTACTGTAGCTTCTGAATCTCCATCTTTGATAGCAGCGGTCTCCTATTGATATAATTGCAGAGCTACTAGGTGCTTCTTGGCCAGTGTGGATATTGGCTTTCTCCTCATCCATTAGGAGTAGCCCACTTCTCATCAGGGTATCCTGGTTCCTCAACAGCTGACTCGGACCTTGTTATTCTGGGAAATGTCTGAGCTGGGATAGATTTACTTATACAAGATGTCACTCACTCATAGGTTTGGGTAGCATAGGGAGCCTAGTCTGGGCACCTTTACTGGATGCATGCAACATTCACTGCACTGACCAATACTCAGCACAATGGGGAAGTCCAAGGAATACAGTGAAGCTCTAAGAAAGAGAATTTTATTAGATTTTTACATTATGCTACAATTGTAGAACATTTCAGCAAATTTTAAGAAATGTTTGTTTGTATGAGTTTACATTATGAATCAATCAGCACACTATAATTGTCTTTATCACACTCTTAACTGTTCAGTTTGACTTAATCATTACATTAGCAGCGATTGATCATGTGAACTTTAAAAATTAACAGAGTTATTCAAAAAGAGCAGGAGAGCTTTATTTTGGCATTCACCCATATAAAATTTTCTTTCTGCCATTTTCTTCTCTGCTTAAGAAGCTCTTAAGTCTCATTGCTAACAATTGTTCAATTTAGGAGTTTTGATAAGGGCTAAGATGTTTTATGATTTTTTTTTCTCTCCAGGATTAGGTCCTATTACTTTCAGGGGAAATGGCATGAATCTAAGAATTTCCTTTTGGGCCATTAAAGTTTGATCCTCTTATTTGTAAGAGTTCTGCAGAAGATGTTGTATTCTTCACACAGTGAAACTGTGTTTCATTCAGTTTCAGTGTGGTGATGACATACAGTGGCTTGCAAAAGTATTCATACCCCTTGAACTTTTCCATATTTTGTCACATTACAACCACAAACATAAATACACTGCTCAAAAAAAACACATCCTAGATCTGAATGAATGAAATATTCTCATTGAATACTTTGTTCTGTACAAAGTTGAATGTGCTGACAACAAAAAATCACACAAAAATCATCATTGGAAATCAAATTTACACACACACAAAATTAAAGTGGAAAAACACACTACAGGCTGATCCAACTTTGATGTAATGTCCTTAAAACAAGTCAAAATGAGGCTCAGTATTGTGTGTAGCCTCCACGTGCCTGTATGACCTCCCTACAACGCCTGGGCATGCTCCTGATGAGATGGCGGATGGTCTCCTGAGGGATCTCCTCCCCGACCTGGACTAAAGCATCCGCCAACTGCTGGACAGTCTGTGGTGCAACGTGACGTTGGTGGATGGAGCGAGACATGATGTCCCAGATGTGCTCAATCGGATTCAGGTCTGGGGAACGGGTGGGCCAGTCCATAGCATCAATGCCTTCATCTTGCAGGAACTGCTGACACACTCCAGCCACATGAGGTCTAGCATTGTCCTTCATTAGGTAGAACCCAGGGCCAACCGCACCAGCATATGGTCTCACAAGGGGTCTGAGGATCTCATCTCGGTACCTAATGGCAGTCATGCTACCTCTGGCGAGCACATGGAGGGCTGTGCGGCCCTCCAAAGAAATGCCACCCCACACCATTACTGACCCACTGCCAAACCGGTCATGCTGAAGGATGTTGCAGGCAGCAGATCGCTCTCCACAGCGTCTCCAGACTCTGTCATGTCTGTCACATGTGCTCAGAGTGAACCTGCTTCCATCTGTGAAGAGCACAGGGCGCCAGTGGCGAATTTGGGCCCTCATACCATCCTCTTGGAGTCGGTTTCTAACCATTTGTGCAGACACATGCACATTTGTGGCCTGCTGGAGGTCATTTTGCAGGGCTCTGGCAGTGCTCCTCCTGTTCCTCCTTGCACAAAGGCGGAGGTAGTGGTCCTGCTGCTGGGTTGTTGCCCTCCTACGGCCTCCTCCACATCTCCTGGTGTACTGGCCTGTCTCCTGGTAGCGCCTCCAGCCTCTGGACACTGCGCTGACAGACACAGCAAACCTCCTTGCCACAGCTCGCATTGATGTGCCATCCTGGATGAGCTGCACTACCTGAGCCACTTGTGTGGGTTGTAGAGTCCGTCTCATGCTACCACGAGTGTGAAAGCACCACCAACATTCAAAAGTGACCAAAACATCAGCCAGAAAGCATAGGTACTGAGAAGTGGTCTGTGGTCCCCACCTGCAGAACCACTCCTTTATTGAGTGTGTCTTGCTAACTGCCAATAATTTCCACCTGTTGTATATTCCATTTGCACAACAGCATGTGAAACTGATTGTCAATCAGGCTTTTGCTGCTGCGTCTCATCATCGCCGCATTCTGGTTCGGGGTCCCGCTGCCGCTTGGTCTGTGGCCGCAGCTCGCTCGCTGACAGACGGTAGTGGTATCAGCTCCAGCGCTCTGCTTTGGGCCTGCAGCTTTGAAAAATTAAAAAATTAGAATATCATGGAAAAGTTGATTAATTTCCATAATTCCATTCAAAAAGTTAAACTTTCATAGATTATAGATTCAGGGCCCAAAATTTAAACAATTTCAAGTATTTATTTGTTTATTTTTACATGATTTGGGCTTCCAGCTCATAAGGCCCACAAAAACAGGATTTCAAAAAATTAGAATACTGTGGAGAAATCAGCCCAAACTACTTCTCAGTTTTTGCAGAAAAAAAAAGAAATTAGGATCAAATCAATCAAAATATGGTACGTTCAAAACAATATGTCAATCTTCAATACTTGGTTGGGAATCCCTTTGCTTTAATCACTGCCTCGATGTGACGTGGCATTGAGGCAATCACTCTGTGGCATTGCTTGGGAGTTATGGAAGCCCAGATTTCCTTGATGCTTGCTGTCAGCTCTTCTTTGTTCTTGGGTCTGGTGGCCTTATGAGCTGGAAGCCCAAATTATGGAACAATAATCAAATAAATATGTGAAATCGTTTAAATTGTGGGCCCTGAATCTATAATCTATTAAAGTTTAACTTTTTGAATGGAATTATGGAAATTAATCAGCTTTTCCATGATATTCAAATTTTTTGGAATGGGTCTGTAAGTGTGTGTGTGCTTTTATGGGGATGCCACCTGGATGGGAGGTGAGGGGGGGGGGTTACGATGTGTAAGAAATACTTAACTATTGATGTCAATGTTTTTGATATTCAAAAATGATAGAGTTGTAAAAAAAAAAAAAGTATTTGCCCCTTATTGATTTCTTAGATTTCTATTGTGTTTTGTTTGTTTATTTTTGCATATTTGTCACACTTCAATGTATAAGTACATCACACAATTGCAGCAAGTAAATGCAAAATTCAGTTTTTAAATGATGATTTAATTTATTAAGGGAAAGGGCTAAAAACCAACTTGACACCATTTTAATTTTACTCTATCAACTTTTAAACCCAATTCTGCTTGTTCTTTTATTTTGGATGTACCCTCTGTAGCATAACTGAGCGTGAGAGAGACTCTAAACCCTGGCAGCGTTGGTGAAGAGGGACAAGGGAAATATGGACTACTGCATTTCCAATTATACAATTTTGTTGCGGTATCTTCACTGTATACTCTCCCTTCTACACTGGGGAGGGAGTCGGTTTGCATGCTGCTGACACTCGACATGTATATGTGGTTAGTTTGGCACATGAGACATGGTAACAGCTGCAGCCACTGTCCGCCCACTGCATACAGCTAAGGCCAAATCATCCCGTGGGGTGCAGCCCTGTCCCACGCGAGTTGGTGACGCAACACACTGTATTAGAGCATCTTAGTGGGTACGACTGGAGACGATAACATTGCTGGTATTTTCCTTTGTGATGTAGAGACTATACATCAGTCATCTTTATTCTGATTAATGCATTATGACTCCCTCATCACACTTTATTAGCCCGCTGATTTAAAAGCGCATTTTAAATTCATGACATTACAGTTGTGACATTCAATTCAATTTTATTTATATCACAAAAAACTGTCGCCTCAAGGCGCTTTAAAGACCCTACAGTAATTACAGAGAAAACCCAACAGTCAAAACGACCGCCTATGAGCAATTATCTGAAATCTCATAACTTAAGTTAATTACAGCAACTTATTGATCACGCAACTTAATAATAATAATAATAATAGTAATAATAATTCCCTCTCTGAGCGTGTGCTGTCATTGTGTCCCTGGGCAAGACACTTACCCCACATTGCCTAAGTGTGAATATGGTTGTGTGGTCTGTGGTGGTCGGAGGGGCCGTAGGCGCGAATTGGCGGCCACGCTTCTGTCAGACTGCCGCAGGGCAGCTGTGGCTACACTAGTAGCTTACCATCACCAAGTATGATTGAGGTGTGAATGAATGGTGCACAGAATTGTAAAGCGCTTTGAGTACCGTGAAAAGCGCTATATAAGTCTGAGGCATCATCATCATCATCATCATAATAATTTATTTAACCTCTATTTAAACAGGTAGTCCCATTGAGTGTCTCATTTGCAAGAGAGACCTCGTTCAAACAAATATAATAGAAACAATAAAATACCATAGTCAGGGCAGGACTTTTAAATGAGGCTTTTCAAAGTCTTACAGACCTCCACTAATAGTATTGTGAGAGGACGTGACAAAATGTTTGTTTAAACAGTTGAGCATTTCAGTTCTGTGTGACAGTCGATGGTTAAATAGGGACGTAGCTCAGGGAAATGAGAGCTGGCACAGATTGTTCAGACTCAGTGGTTAAGGTCTGTCTTCCTAATAATGGAGGCAGTGATACGAATACAAACTGACGAAAACTCAGAACTGACCCAGGGGCCTTCCTGACCTTTCACTCTGATCAGGCGAAAAGGAGCGTGAGACTATTATAAAAATATTTCCAAGCTAAGTTGAATAATTTGCCTTAAATTTAAAAACAAACTGTGCCTAAATGCAGTTCTGATCAGTTTTTAACCAAAGAGGATTGTGAATCTGGAGAAGCAGTCAATAACAGTTAAGGACTTGTTTCTCAACAGATCTATTAACAGCAAGACCGGCCTTCACACCTGCCACACCACCGCCTTTTCTTATCTCTATAAGAATACAGATTTAGAAATCCAAGTGTCAGAAACAACAATTGCGTCAGCACCAGTTGAACGGTCCCGGAGTCGAATCATCCCTGTGGCAAACTGCGGGCCTTTGTCTGAAGAATGTGTGACTCAGGCAGTTTCCTAAAATAAAAGGGTTAGGCTGGATACCAGACAGCAGGAGCATCGTTAGACACTTGCGTGTACATTTTATGGTGAACAAACAATTACTAAAACTCTCTGAAACTCAGAGACAATAAAACTTAAGAAAAGAGTCAGATTCAGTCATTCTGATATGCCAAGGCCCACAAGGAGACAGTCTCCAGTGTATATGTCGCGCAACCTATAACCACTAACCGTGAACCAGCTCTGTCTGGTTTGCTGGTAGCACGTCCTCCGAGACCGCAAAAGGGCCAGAAACAGAAGCTCAACAACAGCCGGAGAGGGAGACAGTGCCCCGGAGAGCATGGTGTCGGACTTGGCTCAGCAAGGAGCAGCAGCCCGATGGTGCAAGCCCCAACGGAAACAAAAACCACAAACTCCGGAGACGGATGCCTGCTTTCTGTGCCCCTTCTCTTTGGTTCTTTGCCCCTTGCCATAGGATATGTTGAAAATGTAGTATTCTGATGGGCTTCTCAGTCGTTTTTTTTTTAAAAAAAAGATGGAGTGGGTGCATCTAGAGCTTATACAAGCTTGTAGGGCTAGCCTGCAAAATCAGCAAGAGCTTGTTAGACTCAGTCCCAGAATAAAACGAGATAAAACTGCTCAGCCTAAAAATTGAATTACACAACAACTGAACCAACAATAGGAAAGCGTTTATAAATCTTCATGTCATTATGATCTCACTCTCACAGGTGTGGGGAAAGGAATCAGTTTTGAGATTTAGTGATGCAGCTTTGAATTGTTTTTAAAATCCACCTGAGTGGAGCAAAAATATTTGAAGGCTAAGTGGTATGTTCAAAAACTGGTATTTTTAAAGTGCAGTTGCTCTGACAAAGGCATGTAACCTCGTTCTGTGATGAGCATTTCCAAAAGTCTTTTAAATGTTACAGAGGAGGTTCTTTTTGGGGATGCATTTTTACACGTGCTCCTCGATTGTGGGTGTACATCACCTGAATCTTTTCTTGAAGGCCCTGTTTTTTTTATTTATGTTTTTGTTTTTTGACTGTCACGAGAAAGGCGTGGCCTTTAAAGTATTTAAGCAAATCTGTTTGCTTCCTTTGCATAGTCCAGATGTTTCTGCTTTGGGCTCTCGGATTTGGTAGGTTATTTTGCAATTTTGCTGAAATGGAAATAGAATGGATAATTTATATATATAAATATGCGTTTTAAAGCTTTATAATAATCCCCCATTTTTTCAGCTCCCTTAATTTTTGGCTTCAGCACTGCTTGTGGTGAGTAGCGTTTTGTAGTTTTTTTGTTTGTTTTCTTTCTTTTTTGATTTTTTAATGGTTGATTTAGAGTGAAGTCCTTGATGGGTATTTTTTGGACTCTCTCTCTCTCTCTCTCTCTCTCTCTCTCTCTCTCTCTCTCTCTCGTGTGTGTGTGTGTATGTGTAAAAGTAGATGATATATAAGATGATATATAAGAAATATATACAATATCATAAATCATATCACACGAAATTAAGGTATTAAAACAGTCAGACTTTACCTGTGAGTAAAGCCTATTTAAATGAGTAGTGACGTGTGGAAGCATGATTTTTTTTCTGTTTAAATTACAGCTGAAGTTAATGAAACTGCATAGGAAAAAAATCCATGACCTGGTGCCAAATTAGCTTCTTTTTTTCTTTGTTCTGATGTGCATTGCGTGTGATTTGTTACAAGAAACGAAAAACAGGTCACTGATTTGGCATTTGTGTAGGCGGTAGATTTATATCTTTGCAAGGAAGTTGTTTTTGGTAGCGTGTAGCATGTGAATGAATTCTGATAAAACTTTTTCAGGATGTAGAGAGGGGTCATGTTAATAATCCATTTAAATTTGGCTTACCAAGGTCTTCCAGGTCAACTAAATGATTTATGGGTTGAAAACCAACAAAAAGCCTTATAACTTAGAAACTATGATTCTTACAAGTGTGGTGTGTATTGTCAACATATAGACATACCATATAAATATTTCACCCCTGTCCTCCCCTTCAAGGTCAATAGTTTGCTCTGAAGTTCAAAGTGATGATGATGCTATATAAAACTATATATATATATATATATATATATATATATATATATATATATATATATATATGATGAAATATATATATATACATACATACATATATATATACATACATACATACATATATATATATATATATATATATATATATATATATATATATATATATATATATATATATATATATATATATATATATATGTATATATATATGTATGTATGTATGTATATAAATTTCTGTCAAGAGAAAGAGAATGAGCTACCTAGTTAGTTAGAAATATACTATATATAGTATAATATTATGTAATAAGTTCAAGTTATATAGTTTATAAATCAATACCTATTATGCATTACCTACAGTACTCCTACATAATGTCTGTGTAATCAAAGTAGGCATATGTCATGCTACCCTTATCTGATTTTTACTGCACTACAAACTTCTTAAACTATTTTTAAAAAGAACAGAGAAAACAAAATGAATATGTACAAATTACAAAATACAATACTAGTCCCTTAAAATTAAATACTAGCCAGAGAGCGAGCTGCCTTGGCAGGGGTTTGGGGTTTGCTTGATGTTTGCAGAATATGCTAAGCAGCATATTATTACACCAAACCATGTGATATTTCATCTACTGCTATTAACAGGCTTAAACCTATAAATTTCAGTGACTCACAGTTTTGAACATTTGTTGACAGAGCCTGCCATGGGAACAAATGCAGCCTCCACAAATATCTGTTATCGGTAAGCCGACGCTTCCTCACTCACTGTGTGTATGTGGGATGTGCATTAGACGGGTCCCTAAAGGTTAAGAGCTGGGTTAGAGGCTACGGAACACATGATGTTGATGAGGGTCCTTACAATGATAGAATAAACAGAGGCGCTAATCATGGCAGCACAAGAGCAAGCTCTGAGCACAAGATCGATAGAGACTGGGGTCTACCACACCAGGCAAGACTGACAATCCAGTACATAACAGCAGGGTGCAAGATGCTAGCAGGCAGGGCATACATGGAACGCCAGAACCAAGTGGCCAGTATAGTATACAGGAACATCTGTGCCGAGTATGACCTGGAAGTCCTGAGGTCAAATTGGGACATGCCCCCAAGGGTGGTTGAGAACAACAGAGCTAAGGTCCTGTGGGACTTCCAGATACAGACAGACAAACTTGTGATGGCTAACCAACCGGACATTGTAGTGGTGGACAAACAAAGGAAGAAGGTCGTAGTGATAGACGTTACAATTCTACGTGACGGGAATATCAAGAAAAAGGAACATGAGAAGCTTGACAAATACCAAGGGCTCAGAGAGGAGCTGGAAGATGAAGGTAATAGTGGTCCCTGTGTTAATCGGAACACTCGGGGCAGTGACCCCCAAACTGGGAGAATGGCTCCAGCAGATTCCTGGAACAACATCCGAGCTCTCTGTCCAGAAGAGCGCAATACTGGGAACAACTAAGATACTGCGCAGGACCCTCAAGCTCCCAGGCCTCTGGTAGAGGACCCGAGCTTGGAGGGCAAAATAAGGGCGAGCTGGGATTTTTTATATTTATATTGTGTGTGTTTAAAATAAAAATAAAAAATATATATATATATATATATACACACACACACGTGTGTGTGTGTGTGTAAGAGTGTTACAATGTATGTGTTTCCACTTGCCATAATAACCACAATTTATTGTTATGTGGAGGTTTAGTGGCTCAGTGGCACCTTCTCACAAAAAGGCAATGGATAAATACCACTGGTGATGTTGAGATGTGGTCAGATCGTGAGAGACAAGCCTGAGTGGGCTGTGCTTGAGTTGCCCCGTAATGAGCCAACCTGCCTGGCCAGTATATATTCTGTTCTCATCCAGATAATAAAAGGGTCACATCTTAAACATAAACAAACCTTTGTCTATCATTGCTACACAATGCAGAGTCGAAGAGGTTTTTTTGGACCAGCCAATTACAGTGTAATTGAGCCTGGTTACACTGGTGCTGTGACCCGCGCTTTTGGATTCTTCCATGGGGGACCAGTTGTGCTAATTCTACCAGCAGTTTGGCTGTTGCGGAGATGTCTCCCAGCCTTACTTCTGGTGCAGAAAACCAAGAATTGCCTGAACCTGTTCAGCACAGCATTGGTACGGCTGCTGGGATTGAGGAAGTCAGGAATTGTACCAGATCTAAAGCAGGGAGGTTGCTAAAACCTGTTATCAGACTTACTGAGCTTATGCACCAGAGGACAAGTGTAGTTTAGCAAGAGCAGCATTTTGTTGTGTGCAGGACAATTTTTTTTGTTTGTTATTATTATTACACTCCTCTGCCATGTACTGAAACACTTATCAGTTACTATGTCTTTTAAATATGTAACAGGCATATTTTCCCCGTGTGACGAAGGGGTCTGGCCAACTTCTTCTCACACTGACTCTTGCAGATAGTGGTTTTCTAATTGGGTGTGCTTTTCAGAAAAGACTGCAATGGAACACAGTATGACATCCAAGAGGCTACTTGCTGTGAAAACAAACTTCACCCAGGTGCAAGTCTATCTTGTTCTGGAAAGGAGCCTTACAATCCTGGAACAGCCACTTGTTGTAAAATGCACAATGGACCCACCTTCACAGGTAATGAATTTGTAAACTAGCTAACATAAGGAGAATACAGAAAGGTCCCTGTCAGATGATGGATTTGAACCCAGGACCTTTTTGCTGTGCCACCACTTACTTGTATATACTTCCTACTCCAAAGTGCTTTAAAGATTAGAAACATCAAAACAAGATTACAATGAAATCAAAGTTTTAAAAGAACACTATGAATAAATACTCATCGTCTATTGATTCATCTGCTAACGCTCAAACTAAGTTTGATATTTGCATTCATTAAAGCTTTTGCAGGCCTTGCATTGTGCACAATAAGCAGATGAAGTTTTATTTTCTAAGTAAATCAAACAGAGTCAATGAGAAAATTAGACAGGTCTGGGAGTTATCTAATTTCTTACACTGTGGTGCTGGTGTCTGTGTCTTGCTTTTACAGCCAGTGTTACACAAGGTCTGAGTGAAAAGGTGTCCAGCTGCTGTGACCTGAAGGCCTACAACCCAGTCAATGAAATATGCTGTCAGTCAACCATCACAGCAAAACCTTCACCAATGGCTGAATGTTGTGGTAAAGGTGAGCAGAGATGGACTGTCATGGTCCTGGGTCATTTGACCCAGTGTTTGCATTTTTGGACTCTCTGATGTTGTGTATTTAAATATGGTACTCCAGGTTTGTTCCATGTTTATGTTGTTTCATGTATTTTCATGTATTTATTTAAGTGCCGTTCTTAGTTCTGAGATGCTTTAGCATTTAATTATTTCCTTGATGTTGCATCCTCTTGTGTCAGCTCTCCTGTATTTCGTCCATTCTGTGTTTTCCACATTTAGAGATCTCACTTCCTGATTTATTTTGGGTGTTAGTCTTCCTTGTGCTTTGCTGTTGGTCTAGCTTCCTTTGTCTCGTCTTTTGTAATTATGCGTCATTCTACCCAGCTATCTCCACTCCCCAAATTGCCTTTATATATATATATATATATATATATATATATATATATATATAGGGAGAGAGAGAGAGAGAGAGAGAGGTTTTAATTTTAGATTCCTAAAAGTAGCTGCTGTTAGTTTTGATGGTAAAATAAATAGTAGATAGAAGTCTTTATCAGCTTTATGAGGTGGTCCACTTGAATAGTTTTCAATAAAAAAATGAGCCGTGTCAGAAGTGGCAGAATTCTTCAGGATATTTCAGCAGCTTGTCAGTTGATTTATATTTGATGTAAAAATTTAAAAAATCACGGTGATTTTTTTTTCCACAGAGGCTTTTGACAAGGAGAAGCAGTTGTGTTGTGGATCGACTGATCACAAGACAATTCTTATAAGGAGTTCCAGTCACCACCAGTGCTGTGGTCACAACCAGTATGACACCGAGACTCATTGCTGCTGTCTGAATAATGAAAAAGTTCTGGAGATGCAACCCAAGAATTCATCCTGCTGTTTCAGGAACTCCATTGCAGGTCAACTCAGCACTTAAGTGCATGTCATACTGTGCAACAAAGAAAATTGTTGTAGTTTATGTTTATGTAGTTTATGCTGTACACATCAGTCTTATGGCATGTCAGACTGAGGCATGTCACGCCTGCAGTGCAAATAAATAAATAAAAAATCAGTGTTCTGATTAGTTATCTTGAAGCAAATTTCATTTTTTCTGTTTTCCTTTGCACATCTCTGATCTTCATAGAAGTCCCTCATACAGCAGTTAAAGGAAGTTTCACGCAAATGACTGCGAGCCATGCCTGTATGTTGACTCTTTTGCCTTTTGCCTCTGCAGCTCATTTATGTGGAAACAAGACCTTTGACAAAGACAAGGAACTACTGTGTTGTGATGACAGTAAGTAGAGCTATCATAATATTGTCAGAAAATTATTTAAAAGAGAGACTTCATAAGAAATGTGCAAACCCAGCATCTATTGTAAAGAGCTGATCGTTAATTGATACATGATGACAAATCTTTTCTACAGAGGCGTATGATGTGAAAAAGCAGCTGTGTTGTGGTCCGATTAATGATAAGAAGATCCTGATTAGGAACTCTGAAGATCACCAGTGCTGTCATCAAGGCCAGTTCAACACCCAGACTGAGTGCTGCTGTTGGAAGAATGATACTGCTGAGATACAATTGAAGAATTCATCCTGCTGTGAGTCAGATACATTTGAATGTCAGAATTTGTCAAATGCAGTTTCATGCGCATCTTAGAAATCTGTTTCTAAGTCCTTTGGTGAAAACAATAAATCTTCAGAATACAGGAGATGTCAGAAAATGAAATGATGTAAAAATGCAATTGAAATTCCTGAAATAATAATAATAATAATAATAATAATAATAATAATAATAATAATAATAGAAAAATGAATACAGTTTATTGTGCATTAAATATTATATTCAGTCTGTACAGACAGACAGTTATTAAGGCTTATATCTCAACATGCAGGATAAGTTGTACATTGTGAGGCTTTTTTTGGGGGGGGGGTGCTCAATTTGCTGAAATGTGCAGTGTTTGTGCTTTGCTGGTTTATTTATTTATTTTTTATCAAAACTTTTTTTTGCTTTATGTCCACAGGTGTGCAGCAACACACAAGTGTTACATTTCCAACAAAGTCCAGGGGATCTATGGAAGCTACAGTAAGTGTCCAGGTCGAAAAGTGTGTGTGTGTGTGTGTGTGTGTGTGTTTATTGCATTTAAATATTTGATTTTATTTTTCAGACACTTGAGCTCCAACACAGTTGGTAAGCTAACTTATTGTCCATCTATCTACGCATATACACCATTCATTCATATTCCTTCACTTTACATGGTTCAGGACGTTATGTAAAGAGAAACTCTGCGTTCCCTTTTAAGCAAGAGCTTTGCCTTAATGGGGAAGAAAAACTCCTCCCCTGTCAGATTTACATGAGTAAAAGTTGACCCATATAAACACAATATTTGGTTTTCTTACCAGGCTTTAAAAGCTTCCATATCTGAAGAATAAACATTCTTCATCACAACACCGATGTGACACTTTATGTATTTCTGCGAGAGGCCAGTGGCTTTAACAAAAGCAGTGGTGTTTGACTATTTTTACTTTGATCAAATCATCCAACAGTTCAAATAACACATGGGTTCATAACAGTCACTCTGCCTTATCTGACACGTTGCTGCATTTTGCACACCAGAGAGATTGTATGAAACACTACAACTAGACTCTTTTTGCCAATACACGACAGGCAAACTGGAAAACAACTCACAGGAAAAGTAATCTGTAACACTACTGGAGGTCAAATGTTATCTAGAGAACCATTAAACCAGTTGTTGCACATGTGCCAGTTTGACTTTTGTTGAATGAAATCAGTATACATGTGGTACAGCCTACACTATAAAACAAATTATGTTTACATACTTACTTCCATACTGTTTTCCACAGTATGTTGGTGTTCCTGTGACTTGGACTGTTTTTGTTTTTATTTTTGCCTGTGTTTGTGCATCCACAGCACTGAACCAAACACACATCTCTGTGGGTCAACATGCTACAATACAAAAGAACATCGCTGCTGTGAGAGGAACCAGCCTCAATGGTTCTGTGCCTCAGGTATTATTGTGTGTTTGTTTGTCACTATATTACATCACCCTGTGGCTCCACAGCTCATGTCACAACAAGGCTGTTAAAGATGAGTGAGCAGTGTGAACATTTTAATCTTGCATGTATCTGTGTAAGAACAACAATTTCCCAGAAAGATAGAAAGAATGAAAGAAAGAAAGAATTCGATAACAGTTATTCTTTATGCCATAAAAAGACTTCCGGTAAAAGTTGAAATGGCTGTGGAAGGCATTTAACTTCTGAAATGTAGAAGGACACAACAGTAAAGATTGTTATGAATTAATCAAGAAAGGATTTTTGCACACTCAGCTCTGTCAGAGCGACAGTTTTAAGCCCGAAGCTAAGTGGTTTTTCCACGAGGGTACAGTTGAGACACCTGAAACGCATTCAGACGACATTCCTATACTGGGTGTGAATTATAAATGCCTTTTTTCTCCTTCCATGGATACAGAGATCTAAATATTTAGCAGTTGTCATTATGTGAATAGGGGTAGGACTGAAGTGAGTCAGGAAAACTGACTGTGATATTTTGGCCCAGACAATGATTATGGTAGTTTAAGAGGCACAGAGAGAGAAACAACATGAGGGGAAATCAGATAGGAGATTACTGGACGTCTCTCTGAAACCTTTCATTTTTATAGTGGAAATCAAAAGTGTGACACATCCTGTTTACACATCTGTTGAACTCTAATTGATTGAACTCTCCAGCTGATGTGAGTACATATTTTCTCTTACATTTTTCTTCAATAAATAAATCTTATTTACTTATCTCTCAGACCCTTTATACGAGAAGATGTACAGTCATTCATTCTGATAAGTTTCTTACTGCAACTCCTCTCTCCTGTCTCCCTTCTCCCAAACCCTCACACCCGTCTGTTCAGGTCAAAGGAAAGCCACAGCCACTGTGTATAACCCACATACTCATGTCTGCTGTGATGGATGTGTATCTGTGTGGAAGCCTTGGATAGATCAAGTAATGCACTAACTGCTTTTTCCCCCTTCTTTTTCCAGGCCTACCCACAAGGGTTTTTTTGTTTGTTTGTTTATTTTTTTCTGCTTATGTGCAAAAAAACTAAACAGCTGTTTTCCTAAAGCAGAAAAAATTCATTAAAACATACCAGGCAGAAAAGAACTTCAGTATTAAATCCTATTCAAAGTACATTCAAATGTAAAGAGCTGACAGCAGCGGAAAAAAATAAATGCTGTTTTTGGTCACTTTTGATGAGAGCGCTCAGCGCTCCACCCCATTTCTTATACACAGTCACTAAGGACGTTTTCTATCTGATGTGTAAAAGTTGTGTAATGGCATCAGTATCTCTTACCACTAATGCAAAAGGATCAAAAGTCCAGTAAGACTAAAACAACTTAGACACGCTATGTATAGAAATGAGATGTATGTGATGCAGAAATGTTGAAAGTTTTTATCTTTGTGCTCATTTTTTGTCAAACCTCATACATTTATGTGTTCACTTATGTGCATTTGAATGTGTAAATGACAGTACCTCGTTGTGTTTGAGTTCTCTTTATTTACTGTATTGCGTTTGATTCTTCAAGTGCTGTGGAGACACACCGTATGGCTTGGCACAACGTGGAGCTCTCTGTTGTAATAACACCTTGTACAGCGACAGAGAAGATGGAGAGGAATGTTCAGACATGGGTATTCCTTACAATCCGGCTAAAGGGACTATGTGTTGTTCCCAGTTTCATGGCAGCCCTGGACAGCACTGCTGTGGGACAGAAATTTACCGTCCTCATGCTGAGATCTGCTGCAATGGACACAGGTGACTGTGTGTGTGTGTGCGTGTGTGTGTGTGTGTGCGTGTGTGTGTGTGTGTGTGTGTGTGTGTGTGTGTGTGTGTGTGTGTGTGTGTGTGTGTGTGTGTGTGTGTGTGTGTAGGGGAACAAATTTAATATACTGTCTAATAAGTGTGAAAAAATTCCTCATAGCTGATGATTTCACATAGTTTCTCTGAAGGGCACAGTTGTGTAGAAACCCTGTCCCACCTTTGTTTCCTTGGTGGTCGCAGTAAAATGGGCTGAAATAAGGTTCCAAAGACACTCCCTGCCTCCCTCTGTCTGGGTCTCTAATTGGGTTTGGTATCGTTTGAGTTCAAGTTTACTGTTAAAACTTGTCTGCGTGTATGTGGTCATGACTCATGTCTCCAAGTGATTCTAATGGAGCTAAAATATTTACCCTCACTGCATCATTCAGTATTTCACAATGACATAAAGGTTAAAACTAGTCATTTGTGGTTACTGGCATATGATTTTTTACTTAGCAGCTCTTGACGTTCAGGTCTCTGTTTCAGTTTCATGTTTAGCTCTTTATCAGTTGATTGGTTAAATTTTGGCTGTTCTCATCAAACCTGCCTCCGGTTGCAGTAGCTGTCAAAGTGTGGGTGACAGCACCACGGCTGGGTATGAATGCATTCTGTGTAGACACTGATGGAGACCTTAAAGTGCAGCCCTGATGATGGTCTGCTTTCAGTGCACAATGTTGAAGAAATTAAGATCTTCCAGGATGACATTCAGCTATACTCATCTAACTCAGCCTCTAATTAACTTACATTCTTTATCTCACTGTCCTTATTTGATATTAATTGTTACCTCTGTTTTCCACCCAGACACCCCAAATCAGAAAACTTTCACTGCTGTGGGGTTAAAGCGTACAACATTAAAGACCCACAGATGAAGTGTTGTGCAGGAACACTGCACAATCTGACGTCATTAGAGAAGCATGGAGGGGACGGGCAGTGCTGCGGATCCATTCTGCAAAAGCCACAGGTAGATTTATTCATGATGTTAGCTCAGGATCTGTTGTTTGTGAATCATGTATTACACTCTATTATGTCATTAGGTCTTATAACATAATAGATACAAGGTGAGAGTAATGTTGGCCACCCAGGCTCCAAAGTTATGGTCACGTTGAAGGAAGCATTTTATATTTCCTACCATTTCAAAGTTTCTGACTGGATTCTTCTGGCTCCTGGGGTCATCTCACAATGATGGACAAAACATGATTTGACCAATGTGGAAAGGAAAAGAATTAACTGTGAAACTGTCTTGAGCTGTTTAAGTATCTCAGAGAGTCCTGTCTGTCATTTTAAAGAAACATGAATAACATTGTTTAAAGGAAAGAAACCAATAAGGATCTGAAGGCAAACATTTAGGAAAACAAGTGGCCCCTCCCACAACACAACTGAACTACAAATCCAGAATATATTGAGCTTGTGTAAGCACAGTCAGTATAAAGTGGATGAAAACAGCATGCTGTAACACAACATGCAAGTCAATCATCAGTGCTGCAGTTGAGACTTTTAAAACCATATTTGTTGAAGCAGATTCATCTTCTTCTTCTGGGTGCATTTTATGATTCTTTCTGAAAAAAGCAGAGCCCAGAGAATCCAGTATGGATTAATACAAAAAGTATCACTTCCAATCTGAAGCAGCAATTATTATCAAGGTCGGTAGATCACGCTAAGCAGTTACCTTCAAAAGCACAATGAGATCTATATTGAAACTGTATGTTAGATCTATTGACTGTTTATATGACAAAGTAACTTTACTTAAAGGAATTTCTATACTCATTTGCAAAAATTTTGCTGAAATCTTCTGATATATCAACATTACTGGCTGAACTTGACATTGTGGCCTCCCGAAACTAACACAGTGCTCATTGACTGCAAATAATGATGTGTTCATTACCCTTAAAAACACTACATGTCTTTTCAAAATCAGGATATTTGCTGCTCAAGTGAGGACAAAGAGGTGCTCTACTCTCCCGAGCCAGGATTCAGATGCTGTGGTCACCTCTACTACAACACCTCCCTGTGGTCGTGCTGTGCTGGGAGGCTGAGATCAATCCACAAACCAGGACAGGATCAGAGAAAGATGATTAATGGTCTGTTGTGTCTGCTGATCTTCTTTCATAGAGTGAAACTTCATTTTGTGTCATTTTAACTCGATGGCACAGCCCAGATCCTGCACTTTACAAATAGCATGTCTATAATGTTCTTTTTCAGAATCCAGACTTCTATCTGTGAATAATCTGAACATAAATGATCTTTGCAAAAAAAGTAAGATATTGTCTATAATAATTTGTTTTGTTTGTTTTTTTAAAACAATGGAACAAATGCTGTTTATGAATATATGTGGCTTTGTAATGTGTTTGTGTGTCTCTGTTTAGTGTACATCGGGACTGTGGAAAGTGTGTCTCTACATAGCATTGTGTTCAGGAGCGTGCTGAAGATCCGTGGGAGGAGGATAGTGAAAGCTTTGCCTTTGCCTCACATCCTGAACACAGATGATCACTGCAGCTTCCCTAAACTGATTCCTGGGAAGACTTACTACTTTAATGAAGTTAATGTTTTCACTGATTTCAACCATGACTCTGTTCTTCAATCACTCCATTTCATTATTTCCAAGTGTTCACCTTAATTCAAAACAGGCTAATCTGTGGATGGTACTCATTTTTATTTACATATTTTCTCAAAATATTGGGTTTGCTTTTTTAATCCATTCATACTCAAGTTTTGGCCTCTTTCTTCGGGTCATCATATAGTGAGTGTGAGCATTGCTCAGGGTCCCATGTTCCCTTTGCAGATTCTTAAAAAGATTCGGGAAACACTTCATGATACAGCCCGCTACTAAGGCCGGAAGGACAGAATACTTACAGATGTAGGACTTGGAAATTATGCAGAACTTAAATTTACTTACAGGGTACATCCATGTAAAATACCTCTAAGTCAGGTTAAGCCACTGCATAATATGACCTGTGCCCCAAAAAGTACAGCATACTTAAGAGGCAGAATCGAGGAAAAATAGTTGTTTTGTTTTTTTTGCTAAATTACCTGGAAATTATGCAGAACTATAATTTACCTACAGGGTACATCCCCTGAATTATGTGCACTTACACGTAATTCCAGTACTCACAGCCTTAGTCGTGGGCCATATTATGAAGTGTTACAAAGATTTGTGTTCACAGTAGTGGATAGTTCTCACAATAAAATTAAATAACCATGCATATCTCCACCATTGTAGACCACTCTGTCATTTTTATATTTCCACAACTTGAGGTCAGTTATTGTTGTGCATACACACATGAAAAAAATAAAAGTAACTTTGAAATGTTAATGCCCAACATTGCTGCCTTACAAACAATCTAATGCTTTTTAAGAATGTATTACTTTTTTGTGGCACACTCAGAGCTACATACTTATTATATTATATTACTCACACGGCAGAATGGCTTATTAGTGGTATTGCATTTGCATTGATATCAGTACAACTTCACATGCTGCTCTCTGCTGCTCTCTGCTGCTCTCTGCTGTTTCTTTAGTAAATAATTGAAGGACACATATTTAAGGCTACAAGCAGGAGGACCTGAAGATACTGCCTGTTCAACTGTGTTTGGCGACATCGCTGGTATAGAATTACATATTACTTGTTTATATTTAATACATGGCAGAATCCTTTTACGATTAAGATTTAAATAAATAACACATTATTAAACCCACTGTGTTCTAACTTATTGGGTTGATGGTCTTGAGGTTGTTGTTGCCATTAATGGATGTTTTCACCAAAAATGTACTTGCAATGCAGATTTTTATTGTTTGGACTGGGTAATGTGTTAGGAACGTAAGGATGCAATATCATTTAATAAAAATGAAAATTATCAACTTACAGAGGGCTGAATTCAAAAACACCCCAAATATCAAAGTAAAAAAACAAAATGACGTGTCAGGCTTGTCTACTTTGCCAAAATTTCATTGCAGCAGCTCAAAATGGTACTCAGTAGTTTGTGTGACCCCTGTGTGTTTATATACATGCCTAACAACATCGGGGCATGCTCCCAATGAGATGATGGATCCCAGATCTGGACCAGGTCATCACTGAGCTCCTGGACAGTCTGAGGTGCAACCTGGCAGTTTCAGATGGACCAAAATATAATGGCCCAGAAGTGTTCTGTTGGTAATTTAATAATTGCATCCAATTCATGCAGTGCTTGGCTGGCTGAAGGTGAAAGAGTAAGGGTTTGAATTTTCATGCTTTTCTATATTAAAATTGGTACAAATATTTATCGCTGAAAACCTGATTAGATGTTGTTGACTAAAGGTAATTATAATCTCACATCTATCATTTTTAAGGTCATGATATTTCTTGAACGCCTCTCTCAAGGATGAGCTGATTCAATTTCGGTGGTCTGTTCAAAATAACTGACTTTACAAAACATCTTTTTGACCTTGGCTTAAGAATTAATTTGCAAAGTGTTGACACGTTTTATATCTAAAAGTTTACAGTGTCATAAGTCAGGAATAACAGTTGCTTGGTATTATTCATTGCAGTAATTCAGAAAGAGTGGGGGATAACCATATTTCACATCTGGTCAGATAACGGATTGTTGACATTTAAATCCAGGAAAAATATTAAAGGCTAAAGAGTATCCTAATATACACTATATTGGCAAAAGTATTCACTCACCTATCCAAAAGATTGAATTCAGGTGTTCCAATAACTTCCATGGCTACAGGTGTATCAACCAAGCACCTAGGCGTGCAGACTGCTTCATTAGTGAAAGAATGGGTCGCTCTCAGCAGCTCACTGAATTCCAGTGTGGTACCGTGATAGGATGCCACCTGTGCAACAAGTCCAGTCATGAAATTTCCTTGCTACTAAATATTTCACAGTCAACTGTAATATTATAACAAAATTGAAGTGTTTGGGAATGGCAGCAACTCATCCATGAAGTGGTAGGCCACATAAAATAACAGTGGATGCTGAGGCACATAGTATGCAGAGATTGCCAACTTTCTTCAGACTCAATCTTCAAAGACCTCCAAACTTCATGTGGTCTTCAGATTAGCTCAACAACAGTGTGTAGAGAGCTTCATGGAATGGGTTTCCATGGCCAAGCAGCCTTACATCACCAAGCACAATACAAAGTGTCAATTGCAGTGGCATAAAGCATGCCGCCACAGGACTCTAGAGCAGTGGTGTTGTGTTCTCTGGAGTTACAAATAATGCTTCTCCATCTGGCAATCCAATGGATGAGTCTGGGTTTGGTGGTTGCCAGGAAACTGGTACTTGTCTGATTTGATTTTGCCAAGTGTAAAGTTTGTTGGAGGAGGGATTACGGTGTGGGGTTGTTTTTCAGGAGTTGGAAATTTTGGACAATTTCTGGACAACTATTTGGGAACAGTTTGGGGATGGCCCCTTCCTGTTCCAACATGACTGGACATGAGTGCACAAAGCAAGGACCATAAAGACATGGATGAGTGAGTTCAGTGTGGAAGAACTTGACTGGCCTGCACAGAGTCCTGACCTTAACCTGACAGAACACCTTTGGGATGAATTAGAGCGGAGAATCAGAGCCAGGCCTTCTTATCCAATGTCAGTGACTGACTTCACAAAGAATTCTTAAAGAATGGTCAGAAATTCCCATAAACACACTCCTAAACCTTGTGGAAAGCCTTCCCAGAAACGTTGAAGCTGTTAAAGCTACAAAAGCCGACATCATATTAAACCCTATGGATTAAAAATGGGACGTCACTTAAGTTCATATGCATGTGAAGGCAGGTGAGGGAATACTTTTGGCAGTATAGTGTAGCAAACTCTGTTGTCCACCTATTAAATTTCTTCAAACTCTTCAGTTTATTGATTGTGAGGCTGGACAGGGCTGGATATAAATCACAAGTTCACGATTTAGTGCAGACAAACAACCCCATACAAATTCTAGTTACTTTCATTGTTCTTTTCTTTTATTCTTCACAGATTTACACATTGACTCATTCCCATTTAAATGCATTTAGACACAAAGTTATTGTTTTTACACCCCTCTTTAAAACACCCTTTAAGGTTAGACAAATAAAACAACATTTTTAGCAAACAGAAGTGCATAGAAATCTGGAAGGAGATGAGGAGAGCGATAAGGTATGACATTCATCTAGTGTCCCCAGCTCAGTGGTCAGCATCTTATACCTCTAGGCCACCTGACCGCACAAAAATCACCTGTACATTCCTTTTTGTTTCTTGTTTGCCTGCTGTCCGGCCTGGCTAGAAAAAAAAACAAAAAAAACCCTAAATTCTCTTCCTCTGGCTGTCTCCAAGGGTAGTGAGGACAAATCACCTGCTGTAAACCTCAGCCGTGCTCTCTGCTCACTGTTCCCTGTTTAAATTCAAATCAAGAACCAAAGCTGGGGAAAATGTGATGGGGCAGTGCAGGTGGGGTAGGAATGAGGACAATCAGAATCGGGTGAGAGGAATTTTATGTATAAAAGAAAATTTTAAAAAATACTTTTAAAAATCTTTTTTACACTTTGCGCTCTGTCATTCTTCCTCATGTCTTCCTTCTTTTTTCATTTGCCTTCCGTCACATTTTCCTTCGAAATGGTTAATCTCTTTGTAAGTTTCTTCTGACCTTGGTTGTAGAACACCTCCTTTAAATTTTACCTTCTTATTTCTGACCCCTCTTTCATGTATCATACCTTATCACCACACGGCTGGATTCATTTTCATCCACAACAATTTCAGAGGAATTTCTTGTTTTATATTTGGCCCAGAGTCACAAATACATTCATTTTTTCCACTTTATTCACTTAAAAAAAATCTCTTTCACCAAAGGGACAGTGTTACCTTTTTAATAGCCATGAATTAGATGTTGCTGACACCTAGGGTTTTGTATTTTTTTTTAAAAAAACCAACATGTTCCTGTTTACATGCAATGGAGGACAAAAAGTGATACAGTATAGTTCCTGAATCTCTTCCTCATTTTTCTCATTAAAGTCAAGTCAGCTTTTTTTAGCCTACACGTCATCTTTGTTAGCATAAACTGAAGTCAGCCAGAGATGGATTTAAAGACCTCTGTGCAGTGGAGACTAAAACAGACACAGATGTCAGATTTAAAGGCTTGATGCGCAGGCACTGTATTGGAAAAAGTATGGTTGCTGAATGACTACATCCCTGTGCTTATTTAAGATGCAGCTCCACAGTGAAGGAATCATCTGATTAAAAAGACCTAACCACATAAGTTGTCATTGTCTGCGATTATAAACTAGCCTTCCTTCATTTTACTTTGTGAGTTATCTGTGCATTATTTTGCTTTACCAGACTACAAGTACACAAGGATTCAGTGTCTGCAATTAATGCAACTGAAACATTTGAAAACCCCTGACCCCTGACACCTTTTATCAAGTAACTCATGTCAATTGCCATGCAGTAATGCTGTATAGTGTGCACCAACACAATGTCCTAATGACTGCAATACAAGCACTATGCTGCTGTGTCAGGAGAGCAGAATGAATCAGCATGACAAGCATAATTATAGAAAGGTGCAAGGTAGCAGCAGCATGAATACTAGCTAAATAACTTTGTTTTGTATCACACCATCATCCCATTTTGTTCACAGGTAGTTGCAGCCAAATTAAAGTGCCAAGAATTTTTGATCAGTTATGTTTTTTAACTTCTTTTTCATATATTGAGCAGATATTTCTACCCTCCCTCATTCTGTGTTTGATTAGTTACAGATATAAGCCTGGAAACTTGTGAATAAGAATAGCCACCACTTCTTGATTGAGTCATTTGACAGTTCCTCACACAGCTGATACACAGTTATAGTTTAAAACATTTTTAAAAACTTGACATTAGTGGATACTCATGTTAAAAAAAATTTCATATAAAGAGGTCAGTGTATGTACAGTTAACCCCTTTGAGCCAAAAATATCAGGTTTCAGACAGGTCTACATAAACTTTGTGTAACTTAAGATGTCCTTAATATGGTATTTCAGTCACACAGCACACTGCCTGCTGTTAAAACCTTATGTTTGTGATAGCCAGCCAATCAGAAGGAAGCTGGTTTTAAGGAAGCTGAGCTAAAATCAGCTGCAAATCACAAAAAGCTTGTCCAAGAACACAAATATGGAGCTTGAAAGGAGTTGGGACACTTTAATTGTAATTTTTTGAAATACTGGAAATATTGTTTAAATCAAAGCAAACAAGCAATTATTGCAAATGCTTTATTTATTTATATCATTTATTCTTCACATTAATAGTGCAAGTTTCTTAGGTTGTCCTAGGATCCTTTTTCTTAAAGAAACAAAGTACTCATTGTTCACATAGGTCATAAGTTTGTCTGCTCCTCATTGTAGTAGCTTAAATTTAATTTATCTTTAGGCACTTATCCAGAATTTAGTCGATAATGTGATTCCATTGAGGCATTATGGAAAATGAATAACGTATGACTTCAAATATAATGATAATTTGTAGAAATAGCACATCACAGTAAAAGCCAACAGAGATTACATGGTGAGAAATGGCAACCCAAAAAAAAAGAAAAAAAAGAAAACTGCGCAGATACAAATACAGTATGCTATAAAATAAGACTAAATACACAGACACTGGCACAACGAGAGCAGATACCAGCCAAAATGTTTTGGTTTTCCCAACTCACTAGCTTGTGAAAGTACAGTTCACTAAATTTGTAAGCAATATTTGTCATAGCTGGTTAAATAATTAAGCTGCTACAGTTAAAACCTATGGTTTTAAAACCTATCAAAGCAGTGCTTTATTGACAACAATTATTTGTGTGGGTCCTGCCCTTTTAAAAAATGGAGGTTTTATATAAAACAATAAATCAATCAGTGTGATTTGATGCAGATGAATGTGTGTGTGTATTAGCAAACTTCTGCAAGCACTCACTTATACAAAACCCATTAATTAGTTTGCGCTATAACGTATTAATGAATGTGTGCATGAGTTTTTTTTTTTTCACTGACCGATTACAAAAAACACTTTGACTCTCACCAGCCTTTTTCCTCTTACATGTGTGCTCCTGCCTTTGCTACTTTCTTTTTGTTCTCTGTCAGAGCACAAAGAAAGTAATTTTTAGGAAAGATTGGAGAAAGAGCTGGTGAACAGAGGGTGCTGAGAGGGGGCTAATACCACACTATGAGGTTGAGAGTTGGGTGCTCAAAAGAGAAAAATTACTTCAAACATTTCTGTTCCCTTCAGTGCTGTACCTCCCCTGGATAAAGCACTCTCTGGTGATGAACACCGCATCTGTGTGACCTGGTCACTTGTCACTGACTTTGTCTCGTCTGTCCTTCTGTTTATCGGATTATTGACTGGTCTTCACACTGTGCCGTGGCCCCTTTTTGCTCTCATATATTTTAACACAGTTGCAGCTATCTGAGGACACCAAGGTCACATTTAATTGTATGTTCATTTTCAATAAGGAAATTTTTTAGAAGAAAGTCAAGTCAGTTTTTTTTTTTTGTATAGATATTTAAACACAACAGACATTGACTAAAGGAAACATAAGATCACAATCATATTAAATTTTGTGTGCCTACAAGATTGGCATAAAATAAAAACACTAACCTAGAACAGCACATATACATACAGGGGTTGGACAATGAAACTGAAACACCTGTCATTTTAGTGTGGGAGGTTTCATGGCTAAATTGGACCAGCCTGGTGGCCAATCTTCATTAATTGCACCAGTAAGAGCAGAGTGTGAAGGTTCAATTAGCAGGGTAAGAGCACAGTTTTGCTCAAAATATTGCAATGCACACAACATTATGGGTGACATACCAGAGTTCAAAAGAGGACAAATTGTTGGTGCACGTCTTGCTGGCGCATCTGTGACCAAGACAGCAAGTCTTTGTGATGTATCAAGAACCACGGTATCCAGGGTAATGTCAGCATACCACCAAGAAGGACGAACCACATCCAACAGGATTAACTGTGGACGAAAGAGGAAGCTGTCTGAAAGGGATGTTCGGGTGCTAACCTGGATTGTATCCAAAAAACATAAAACCACAGCTGCCCAAATCACGGCAGAATTAAATGTGCACCTCAACTCTCCTGTTTCCACCAAAACTGTCTGTCAGGTGCTCCATAGGGTCAATTTACACGGCCGGGCTGCTATAGCCAAAACTTTGGTCACTCGTGCCAATGCCAAACGTCAGTTTCAATGGTGCAAGGAGCGCAAATCTTGGGCTGTGGACAATGTAAAACATGTATTGTTCTCTGATGAGTCCACCTTTACTGTTTTCCCCACATCCGGGAGAGCTACGGTGTGGAGAAGCCCCAAAGAAGCGTACCACCCAGACTGCTGCATGCCCAGAGTGAAGTATGGGGGTGGATCAGTGATGGTTTGGGCTGCCATATCATGGCATTCCCTTGGCCCAATACTTGTGCTAGATTGGCGTGTCACTGCCAAGGACTACTGAACCATTCTGGAGGACCATGTGCATCCAATGGTTCAAACATTGTATCCTGAAGGCGGTGCCATGTATCAGGATGACAATGCACCAATACACACAGCAAGACTGGTGAAAGATTGGTTTGATGAACATGAAAGTGAAGTTCAACATCTCCCATGGCCTGCACAGTCACCAGATCTAAATATTATTGAGCCACTTTGGGGTGTTTTGGAGGAGAGAGTCAGGAAACCTTTTCCTCCACCAGCATCACGTCGTAACCTGGCCACTATCCTGCAAGAAGAATGGCTTAAAATCCCTCTGACCACTGTGCAGGACTTGTATATGTCATTCCCAAGACGAATTGATGCTGTATTGGCCGCAAAAAGAGGCCCTACACCATACTAATAAATTATTGTGGTCTAAAACCAGTTGTTTCAGTTTCATTGTCCAATCCCTGTACATGCATACACGCAAATATGTATAAGCATGCAAAAAAATACGTGTGTCCAAACCTTTGACTGGTACTGCATACGTGAGTAACAGTATTTTAAAACTGATCCCACACTTCACAGTAAGAGGTTGAGGTTTTAACCTCAGCTAGACAGCAGGTTAAAAATCTTCAGAGGAATCGGAGCTAGGCTTAAGGAGGTAAATCTGGGTATCATCTGCATAAAAGTGCTAAGCAACATAATGTTTTTTAAGTAAAGACCCAAGTGGTAGCATGTATAATGAGAACAGAATTCGATCAAGAATTGAACCTTGAGGTACGCCACAGTTTCAGGGGGCAATGTTAGAAGAATAAATGCCAGTGCTAATGACAAAGGACTTGTTACTAAAATAAGACTTGAACCAGTCCAAGGCAGTGCCACAAATACCAATACAATGCTCAAAATAGCGATCAAAATGTTGTGGTCCACTGTACCAAATACAGTGGTAAGATCCAGCAGTACAAGTACAACAGAGTCACCAGCATCAACAATACATAAGAGATAATTAAAAACTCTTAAAAGAGCAGATTCTGTGCTGTGACAAATTTTAAAGCCAGACTGAAAAACCTCAACAATATCATTGTTGTGTAAGAAAGACAAGCTACTGAAAAAACTCTCTCTAATACTTGAGAAAGAAGGGGAAGAGTAGAGATTGGTCTAAGATTTTATGTATCTGTGGGGGTCAAGATTTGCTTTCTTGATGAGAGGATGTACATTTGCATGTTTAAAGTAGGCTGGAAGAAAGATCTACAGTAAGCCTGACCTCATATAAAGAAATAACCCCACTGCATATCTTGGTTACACTCTTCACTGTTTGCTCCTACAGGCTTTATATTATTATTTCTAAGTAAAAGTGGATTACCCACCTTCAGCTTAAAGACACCCAGCAGGATGGACATTTTCACCAGTTTTATGTTTAATAAAAGAAAGAAACCAAATATGGACACTACAGACAGGACACACATGAGATGATTTGTTGTTACTGGGCCATGTCTAGAGATTCTAAATAGAAACCGTTATGAAAGATTTATCAGTATAATACCTCAGCAGGGCTGTGTCCATGTTACTGTTTCTTGGCTTTGTCAAAAAAAACTCTCTTACCTATTAAACCAATATGGCTTTCCATAAGAGTAGTGTTTAGTGTTTTCAAATTAGGTCTTAAAATACGTAAAAAGAAAATACAATAAGGGAAAATATAACTTCACTTATGTTGTCTTATCAAGAAAAACATGATCTGAGGTTCTGTGTGGTAAATAGCAAAGGCTTGCAGCTACAGTTCCTTTACTGCTGATGAATTAATGTACTATATCTGCCTGTAATGTAACTGGCTGGCACAAACACAGCTATAGGTGCATACAGGTCAGTTAGCTTTGTGTTGGACCAGTGTTTTTCCTTCCAGGAAAACATCATGTTCCTCATCTCTGAGATCATGTTGTGATGGGAAAGCAAGACTGTTTTTGCCTGAGGGGTGGAGTTTAAAAAAAATGCTACTGAGAGTAAGAGAGACGGAAAGGGTTTCCAATCCTGTATTGTAAAAATGGGTTTGTAAAATATATTCACTCTCCCATGTGGACTTATTCAATCCTATGAAAATGAAAGTATGCCCTCTTTCACATCTAAGGTTTTGTGTATCAGGGCATAATAATAAAAAAAAATCATCTGGTCCTTACCGGTTTGTAGCATTTTTTAAATGCAACCTCAGACAAACAACAACACATGACATATTACACTGTCATTATTTATTTAGGAAAAAATAAGACAAAAATGCAGAAACACTATGTAACCTCTATAAAATACAATAGCGATACAATACAGTATCTTATTACCTTTAGTGGTAATAAGCTGATTTTTTTTTTAATGCATCATTTTATCAGTCTCTTACATCAATGTTAAGGAGGAATTTTGGTCCACTCTTTACAGTGTTGCTTCAGTTCATTGAGGTTTGCAGGTGTTCATTTATGCACAGCTCTCTTAAGGTCCAGCCACAGCATTTCAATCGGGTTGAAGTCTTTTCTTGCAATGTCTTGATCCTTTTCTTTTTCAGTCATTCTCTTGTAGATTTGCTGCTGTGCTTGGGATCATTGTCCTGTTGCATGACTTAGTTTCAGCAAAGCTTTGACTGTGAGACAGATGGCCTCGCATTTTACCCTAGAATACTTTGGGAAACAGAGGACTTCATTGTCGACTTAATGACTGCAAGGTGTCCATATCCTGTGGTTGCAAAACAAGCTCAAACCATTACCCTCCACCACTGTGCTGACAGTTGGTATGAGGTGTTTGTGCTGATATGCTGTGTTTGGTTTTTGTCCAAAGGACATTGCTACCATGTTCTTTTAGAAAGAGGAGGTGTTCGCCTGGCAACACTTCAAACAGGCCATACTTGTCCAGCCTTTTTAAATTGTACTGTCATGAACTTTAACATCTAGCAATGCTAACTGATGTCTGTAGAGTTTGACATGTAGCTCCTGGGTTTTTTGCAGTTTCTCTGAGCATTGCATGATCTAAATTTACTGGGACATCCACCTCTGGGAAGACTGACAGCTGTCTTTTTCCACCTGTGAATAATATTTCTCATTGTACAATGATGGACTTCAAATAAACAACTCAAACAAATTAAAGGAACACTTTTAAACAGAGTATAGCATCAAGTCAGTTAAACATCACAGATATTGATCTGACTAGTTAAGTATCAGAGGGGCTTGTTAATCAGCTTCAGTGTTAATGAAATTAACATCAGGTGCACTAGAGCGGCAAAAATGAGACAATCCCCCAAAACAGGAATGGTTTTACAGGTGGAGGCCACTGACATTTTTTCCCTAGTTTTGAATTGGCTAGGGTCAATGTCACTACTGGTACCATGAGGCCATGCCTGGACCTTACAGAGGTTGCACAGGTAGTCCAGCTCCTCCAGGATGGCAGATCAATATGTGCCATTGCCAGAAGGTTTTCTGTGTCTCCCAGCACAGTTTCAGGAGCATGGAGAAGATTCCATGGGGACAGGCAGTTACTCTAGGAGAGCTGGACAGGGCCACAGAAGGTCCTTAACCCATCAGCTGGACCAGTATCTGCTCCATTGTGCCAGGAGGAACAGGATGAGCCCTGCCAGAGCCCTAAAAAAAATTACCTCCAGCAGGCCACTGGTGTGGATGACTGTGACCAACCAATCAGAAACTTCTTTATGAGGGTGGCCTGTGCTTTTCTCAGATGAGAGCAGGTTCACCTTGACCACATGTAACAGATGTGAAAGGGTCTGAAGAAGCCATGGAGAACATTATGCTGCCTGCAACATCGTTCAGCATGACTGGTTTGGTGTTGGGTCAGCAAAGGTGTGGGGAGGAATATCCATGGAGGGACGCACAGACCTCTACAGGCTAGGCAACGGCACCCTGACTGCTATTATGAAATCCTTGGACCCACTGTCAGACCCTACACTGGTGCAGTGGGTCCTGGGCAGTAATGGCATAGTTACCTTGAAAAAGTAATCTGATTTCTGATTACTCCTTTAAAAAGTAACTTAGTTACTTTACTTATTACTTAATTTTAGATATAACTAAGTTAGATTAGAAGTTACTTTTTTTAGTTACATTCAACAACTGCCAGTGTTGTGCCAAAAAGCGATTTTCTGGTATTTGCTAAAAAATGATCATCTGTATTTCAACGGCTGTAAATGACTTGTTGACCTATAATCTGTGAAACATGTGTAAAACATATCTCTCATGAATTATATCAAGTCATTTTGAGCAATTCTATCACAAGGTAGAAGCTATAATCAGTTTTTGGCAAAGTGACGCAGGACGCAAGAGACTAAACTAAACTTAAACTGCTTTACTTGCAGAGGGAACAAAAGAACAAAAACAAAATACAAAACCCCCAAATCTCCACCAAGCTAACCAAAAGGCAGAACACCAAGCCTGGGAGAAAATACAAAACAAATCACTAAACTCAAAGACACACAGCTAAAGGGTAACACTAACAACAACACAACAAAGAACAGAAGAAAACAGGGCTTAAATACACACAAGGTAATTAGGGCAAGTGAAAACAACAGGTGAACCAAATGAAACTAACAACACAGAGGAAGCAAAGTTAAACACAACACACAAGGAGCACAAGACTATCAAAATAAAACAGGAAGTGACCAACATAACACACACACAGACCTAACACAGAAAACTTGACAGAGGGAATCTAAACATCACACAAGGAAACAAAGGGAAGGGAAACTAAACACAGAAGGGCCAAGACACGGGAACAAAACAGACACAGGACCATAATGAAGGGAAACCTGAATAACATACAAATAACTAAAACAAAACACCTAACCATAACAAACTGAGGATCTAAACAGTAACACAAGCCGAAAATACAACAAAACGGAACTACACAAAAAGGAACTCAAGACTCTGGGCCACCAGCCCACAACTATGACAGACTTTTATATATTCTTTTTTTTATCATGGTAAAAACTGTCATTGACATTAAAATGTATTTTTAAACAGAAATCTGGCTAAGAATGCTGCAGAAATTGCAACAAATATAACATCACAGTTCTATCATGATATTTTAAGTGGCCAAAAAGCACTGGATTGATTATAATGTAGGTACAATAACACAGACTCCTAAAGATTGTTGCAAAACAGGATATTTTTTCATCTGATATACACTGCTCAAATAAATAAAGGGAACACTTAAACAACACAATATAACTCCAAGTAAATCAAACTTCTGTGAAATCAAACTGTCCACTTAGGAAGCAACACTGATTGACAATCAATTTCACATGCTGTTGTGCAAATGGAATAGACAACAGGTGGAAATTATTGGCAATTAGCAAAACACACTCAATAAAGGAGTGATTCTGCAGGTGGGGACCACAGACCACTTCTCAGTACCTATGCTTTCTGGCTGATGTTTTGGTCACTTTTGAATGTTGGTGGTGCTTTCACACTCGTGGTAGCATGAGACGGACTCTACAACCCACACAAGTGGCTCAGGTAGTGCAGCTCATCCAGAATGGCACATCAATCTGAGCTGTGGCAAGAAGGTTTGCTGTGTCTGTCAGTGTAGTGTCCAGAGGCTGGCGGCACTACCAGGAGACAGGCCAGTACACCAGGAGACATGGAGGAGGCTGTAGGAGTGCAACAACCCAGCAGCAGGACCGCTACCTCCACCTTTGTGCAAGGAGGAACAGGAGGAGCACTGCCAGAGCCCTGCAAAATAACCTCCAGCAGGCCACAAATGTGCATGTGTCTGCACAAACGGTTGGAAACCGACTCCATGAGGATGGTATGAGGGCCCGACGTCCACAGATGGGGGTTGTGCTCACAGCCCAACACCGTGCAGGACGCCAGAGAACACCAGGATTGGCAAATTCGCCACTGGCACCCTGTGCTCTTCACAGATGAAAGCAGGTTCACACTGAGCACACGTGACAGACGTGACAGAGTCTGGAGACGCCGTGGAGAGCGATCTGCTGCCTTCAACATCCTTCAGCATGATCGGTTTGGCAGTCGGTCAGTAATGGTGTGAGGTGGCATTTCTTTGGAGGGCCACACAGCCCTCCATGTGCTCACCAGAGGTAGCATGACTGCCATTAGGTACTGAGATGAGATCCTCAGACCCCTTGTGAGACCATATGCGGTTGGCCCTGGGTTCCTCCTAATGCAGGACAATGCTAGACCTCATGTGGCTGGAGTGTGTCAGCAGTTCCTGCAAGATGAAGGCATTGAAGCTATGGACTGGCCCGCCCGTTCCCCAGACCTGAATCCGATTGAGCACATCTGGGACATCATGTCTCGCTCCATCCACCAACGACACGTTGCACCACAGACTGTCCAGGAGTTTGCGGATGCTTTAGTCCAGGTCTGGGAGGAGATCCCTCAGGAGACCATCCACCACCTCATCAGGAGCATGCCCAGGCGTTGTAGGGAGGTCATACAGGCACGTGGAGGCCACACACAATACTGAGCCTCATTTTGACTTGTTTTAAGGACATTACATCAAAGTTGGATCAGCCTGTAGTGTGTTTTTACACTTTAATTTTGTGTGTGACTCCAATTCCAGGCCTCCATTGGTTAATAAATTTGATTTCCATTGATGATTTTTGTGTGATTTTGTTGTCAGCACATTCAACTTTGTACAGAACAAAGTATTCAATGAGAATATTTCATTCATTCAGATCTAGGATGTGTTATTTGAGTGTTCCCTTTATTTTTTTGAGCAGTGTATAAGCCCTTCATAAATCATGTTGACTGCACTCTATTTACCAATATAAGCCACAATATTACACATAAAAGCACATAGAAACATCGGGATCACTTTATGGCAGACGATCACTTTTTGGAACAGCTTGGGCAACCTGCCTCAACATAAAAATGACAACCACGAAATGAGAGCGAGTCAGCCGTGTTTAAGGGCAGCATTTCCTCTACTACAAAATGTCCAACCAACTTCTTCAACTCTCCCCACTGATGTCCAGCTTTTGTTGTTTGGGTAGTGAGGGGCCTGCTGCATTAGCCACAGCTCTCTGCTTCACACCACCTGGTGGGACTCGCTCTGTAAGTTTGACTGTGCCGTGCTGCAACTCCAAATGTTTCTTCAAATTTGACGCAGTGTATTTGAAGCTAGTTAGCACTTTGTCACCTTGATATTGTCATCTTTAGCTGACACAAACTCAAAGTAGTGCCTGTATTTACAGCTGTAAAATGCGCATCTCTCTCCTCCCTCCATTGTTTACATTTGTGTAGCTGTGTGCTATTATTGTCCTCATGCTGAAAATGGGACTTAATTGTCACATCGGCCAAACATCACTCCCCAAGACGCAAGAAGAAAGCAAAAATATATCTTTTTACTAAGGCAAATGACAAAAATAGGAATGCACAATGACTTGGATAAGTAACTTTAATCTGATTATTGGATTGCAAATAGTAACTCATTAGGTTTCTCGTTACTGAAAAAAGTGGTCAGATTAGAGTAACATCAGTGGTCCTGGGTTCCACCTGGTGCACGACAAGCCCAGCCTCGTGTGGTGTAAGCAGGCAGTTTCTGGAAAATGAAGGAACTGACACCACTGACTGGCCCTCCAGCTCACCTGATCTAAATCCAACAGGACACCTCTGGGACATAATGTTTATATCCATCCGACACTGCCAGGTTGCACCTCAGACTGTCCAGGAGCTCAGTGATACCCTGATTAAGATTTGGGAGGAGATTCCCCAAGACACTATCTGCTGTGTCATGCCAGTGTTGTCAGGCATGCATACAAGTGCGTGAGGGCCATGCAAATTGCTGAGTACTATTTTGAGTTGCTGCAATGAAATTTTGGATGCAATGAAATGGACTAGCCTACTGCAAAATTTTTCACTTTGATTTTTGAGGAGTCTTTGAATTCAGTCCTCTGTAGGTTGATAATTTTCATTTCCATCAAATGATGTGGCGTCTGTTCATTCCTAACACATTGTCCAATTCATATCAGTATAGATAACCAGCATGATTTCTTTTTTCCATTGAGATCTGATGTGTTCCTTTATTTTTTTTTTTGATCAGCGTGGTTTGGAAATGGCCTTATAACCCTTCCCAGATTGATGAGAAGCAGCAAATGCTTCTCTAAGATAATGTCGGATGTTTTTCCTCCATGGCATTATGTTAATACAAGCCTGAGCACTCCAAACCAGCATACTGCTAAAACTCCTGCTTTTATAGAGGTGCTCACACTTGCTAATGATCAGTTATTTAACTGTTGTTTAAGAAATAATTACACGGTATAACATATCACATGTTCTTGTTCTTCTGAGATTGTAGGTCTGAGTAGGTCTAATCTTAAGACCTACTCAAGACCAAATGGTTTATTATCACAGAAATGAATTAGAATTGAAAGAGGGTGTACATGACTGTATGTATTTTGTATTTGTGTTTAGCCGTTGACTTAACAAATTTGTCAGGATTTTGCATCTGCTCGATGGAAGCAAGCAGAAACTGTCACACCGGAGATGATAAATAAAATAGTTAGCTGGAGAATTGTGCTGTTTAAAGGAAATCAGTTGGTGGTGGTGTACATGCACAGCTTTGTGTATGCTTTGTAGTGTTTCATGCTTCACCTGACTGATCCAGCGAGTAGTGAAAAACTAGTCAGACCAGTCTTCTTGGATTTTAAGTGTACTTTACTGTCCCAGTTGTTCCAATCAGAAAGCTGTGCTTTTTCTGTATTTTACTGACTAATATTGGTTCCCAGATCCCTACTTGAAGTCTACAAAAGGAAAAGAAAAAAACAAAACAAAAACAACTTGTCACCTCAGTCTCTTGACTCCTCTCCTTTTCTGACAATGACACAACATCTATGAGCCAGGGAAAATAAGCCGTATCAAAAGATAGATTAGCTTAATACTGTTGTAGCCTGTTGTGTGGCCCACCATAACAAAGCACTTTTCAGTAGACATGCTCCCCTGCTGGGATATGGCCATACCTGTATTGAAGCATACCGCTGCTACACAGAGCAAATCCAGTGAGGAATTATTACAGAATATAAAGATTTTCAGGTTGAAAACTTAATGCTTTGAAGCCGCTGAAGTAATTTCATGGATAGAGTTTAATTTGTAACCCTGACCCAGGCATTGCTGTGGCGCAGTGGAAGCTGTTGTGTTTGAGCCCAGAGGGAAACATGATGTAACACTGCGTAAATGTTTCTTAGTGTTACTGAAGGTTGTTTTCCATATATATATGACATTAGTTCAGTTGATTGTTATTCAGACACTCAGTACTTGTGAGTCTCATGGTTCCTCCAAGTAGAGGCTTCCTAATTAACTCCCCTTATTTCTTCCTTCCTTCTTTGTATGTATTTTCTTTATACTTCTATTCTCTTTGTTTCAAAGTTGGTTGCCGTTGGCAATTGTTACCTTTCTCCCTGAGTCCCACAGCTTTCTGAGCAGCTAAATAAGTTTTGAAAATGCCAAGGGAGTAAAATCACACTGGTGTGTGAATGTGTCATATGCCCATGTCAAGAGAAACTGCTGTTTATAAGCCTTGTTATACAGTACAAGCCATCACAAACACAGTTTGTAGTTTTTTGACACAATGTGCTCCTAGATGTTAAATCTTCTGAAAAAGTGAGGTTTATATTCGAAAATATATCCATCTATCCATTCACTTCCGCCTCAGGGTCGCGGGGGAGGCTGGGGCCTATCCCAGCTGTCATAGGGCTAGAGGCAGGGTACACCCTGTACAGGTCACCAGCCTGTTGCAGGGCCAACACAGAAAGACAGACAACCATCAACACTCACATTCATACCTATGGGCAATTTAGAGTTTCCAATTAACCTAACCCCAGTAAAGTGCATGTCTTTGGACTGTGGGAGGAAACCGGAGTACCCACACAAACACGGGGAGAACTCCAACAGACAAACTCCACACAGAGAGGGGTGGGGGGGCCAGACCAAGGTGGAATTGAACCCAGGCCTTCCAGATGTCATTCTAACTGTGAGGCAGCAGTGCTAACCACCGTGCCACCCTTGAAAATATATTTTAATTTAATTTATTATTCATTTAATCTCTCATACACTGACATCCTGTGTAAAAAAGGTGAATGCTGCATGATGCATTCCATTTATATTTCTTATTTTTTTATTGTCCCTGAGAGGAACGTTGTTGTCTTTAAATGCAAGTGATATTTAAAAATAAAAAATTAATGTGGATCTTCTTTCTCACTTTGAATTGGATGCCAGTTAAAAAAAAAACAACAAAAAAAAAAACAGTAAAAAAGTTTCAAATAAGTTAAGACTGGGACAACAGAAGAGAGGCCACTGGGTTTTTGCAAGTGCGTAGGAAGCTGTCTGGGCCTCAGCCTGCTCTTCACGATGGTTACACATAAAGCAGCTGTGGTTTTTATATTAGGGAATAAAAAACAGGGCAGATGTTATGACTTGCTGCCGTTTGACCTGTTTGCCCGATCTGGCCACTTATGTCCACGGGTTTAGGTAGCTGTAACCATTCTTTGCTGTGTGTGAATGAGGCGATCATATGCTGTTTTTACTGGTGTAACCTTTCCTGTTCTCTCTTAATCTTTTTTCTCACCCACTGTGTCTTTATATAGCACAGTCTTAGTTTGCACAGTGGGCATGCCGCCTTGGTCCTCTATGTGCCTAGAGTCAAATTTGTTGCTTTCTGTGTTTTTACTGTATCTGTAAAAAAACATTATAAATTGCTGGGGGAAAAAATTAGTTTGCTTGACATCAGCAAATGAGGACCAGAGTCCAGTTTTCAGATCTCATTAGTACTGGATGTACTTCTATGCATTTCTTTTTTTTCTTTTTAAAAGTCCTGTTGAGCGCTAGTGATGTGTTCAGCACACAGGACTATGAAATAAAACTGCATACAACTCCCCGTGTGTTGCAGCTGCTGTGTATGTATGTATTTTTAACACAGAGAACATATTTAGACAAAACTGTCAAAATAAATTGTCTTTGAGATTACATTCCTACAATATGTAACTTTCTTAGGAAGAGGCCTTGAGCCTGCACTCTTCTGCCTCATTTGGTTGTCTTATCCCAGCACATGTTGCTTATACTGAACATGCCATACAATACATGCCATACTGTGCAAAAATCTTTAGCCACCCCTCATTTCTTTGTTTTATTTTCAAGCAGCCAGACGTCTTTTTTTTTAAGTGGTCTAGGGCAATAGTTCTTTGAGGAAACTCGACAAGTGGAGGACAAAAGAAGAATTAGCAGGCCTAAAACTTGATGAACAGTATCTGAATGTTATGTTCTTAAGAAATAGGAAATAAATCCAGTAAAGACCTCACACAGGACCAGAGAGCCTCTCAGCTGATCCGTCTACTATTCGCTGAAGCCTCATTAGAAATGGTCTCAGTGGCTGGGTGGCTGTCAAGAAGCCATTCTTAAGGAAGGGAAGCAGGAAGAAAAGGCTGAGGTATGCCAAATTTCAGAAGAACTGGACTGAAAATCAGTGGCAACAGGTCTGACGGAGTGATGAATCTAAATGTGAAATTTTTGGTTCAAATCCTTGTCTGTATGGAGGAGGTCAATATAGAAGCACACCAGCAAGTGTCCACAGCCATCTGTAAAACATGGTGGAGGCTCTGTCATGGTTTGGGGCTGCATTTCAGCAAGTGGTGTTGGGGAGTTTGTCATAATTGATGTAATTATGAACATAGAAAAATACAGTCAGATTTTGATCCATCATACAATACCATCTTGTAAGCATCTGATTGGCAACAGCTTCATTTTCATTCTCCCATGCAAAATAAAGTAGGAGAATATTGTTATTCTGTTATCTGCCACAAGGAGTACAGCCATGAAATTTGCCGTACGTGTTCTTTACTCTTCAAAGATGCGCAGCACAATATTCCTGGATGTTTAGTACCCTTTGTACACTTTGGCTGTACTTATGTGAAGTGGAGAGTAAACAGCATGTAGGATTTCAGGCTGCTAATGCTACAATAATAATATATGCTCATGATATGTACCCTGTTTCTCATGCCTGACTGGCTTAGCCTAATCATGTGAACATATTGTGCTGTGTGATTGGCTATACCTACTTGACTAAAATGAAGAAAGTGAGGATTCCCCCTATCTAGGAACTAACCTAGGCCACTGAACAGCTGATAGTAGCTAGATAGTGAGAAACTGGGGAATCCCAAATTTCTAGGTAAAGAGCTAGTCTGTTGATAGTAACATCAGTTTTAGGCTGCTGCCTTAAACATTAGCCTGTGATTGTCTATCATGTTGGTCAGGGATGGCTCATGGCCATCAATAGCTCATCATTGAACAATATCAAAGCCATACCTACTGCTCAGCAATATTGCTCAAATTTAAACAACATGGTTACCTTATGATTATAGTGATGTCATACATAATGCATTGATATCAGTGGATTATGTAGTATGGGTGCATTATGTAGTCATATTCCTGTACACACATGAGTATAATATGATGTCAATACCTTGTGAGTATACATTATTTCTGTCTTATTGTTTTCTTGAAAAACATTATGTAGTATGCACCCTTGTACAAGAGTGCAGTATGTATGTCTATGTAGGTTCTCAGTCATCCAGGTCATAGTAGTCTCTGGAGCTTGAAAAAAGTGGCGACTGGACTTCTTTTTGTTTCTTGAAGACATTTCATCTCTCATCTAAACCCCAGTAATCCCCTGGAGGTGGTTGTGACCCACTATTGTTCATGTGCATAATCACATATGCCAAGGTGTGAAAGGAGGTGTGGCTCATTACAATCAGTGGTTTCAGGTGAAACCATTTTGTAACTTCGCTCTGTTGTATCAAGTGACCTATTAAGGTTATCGGAACAAAGGTGTGAATGGGGGTTGAGACACCTGGGGAGGAAGCTCAGGACAGAATTCTAGACCAGGGTTATTATAGTTAACAAAAATGGACAAAATAACGAAAACTGAAATTGAAAAAACATTTTTGTTAACTGAAATAAATAAAAACTATAATTAAAAGGAAAAAATGATAACTAAAACTACATTGTGAGTTTACAAAACTAACTAAAACGAATTGAAATTATAGATAAAATGCCCTTTGTTTTCGTGTTTGTAATTTTATTTAAAAGCCTCGTGGATGGATATGAAATAATTTTTTCTGCTCTAGCAGTTTGAGCTGGGAGCACCATCGGGCAACTGTGTGCGTGCGTGTGCATGCATACTTGCGCTCACCATGCTGGTCCGAAAAGTAATGGCAGCGGTCTACCGAGAAAGCGGCAGAGTGCCATATGGAGTTTCTTTGAGTATGATAGCACAGATAGAAGTGAGTGTGTTGTTGTGGATGATGAAAATATGTGCGGAACACTTCTCAAGTGGAAAACCACCAACATCAAAGTCCACCTGAGAAGCGCACAACAGCTACAGAAACCGCTCTGAACCTATGACGTAAACTGACGTGCACCTCTGGAGAAATGTGACTACTCGCCGGGTCCACGCAGCCCGCAACGTTGTGATTACCCTGTACAGTCCTTGTGCGTTTCAGGCTACTTTTTGCAGCATTGTTTGAATTCATCAGTCAGCGAATAACAACCAGGAAAAATAATCAAAGCATCAATATGTCAGCAAATTCCTGGAGGGAGAGTGCTGAAACTATGGGAATGGATGTGAGGGAATGAAGAAAGTGAAAAAAACAGGGACATACTGCATGTTTGCAGCCAGAAAACTGAGCACAGAGAGCGAGGACCAAAAAAAGTCCCAGCCAGCACTCCATATAAAACACCAGCACTTGACCACAAGGTAATTAACACATAATCCAGCTACACAAGCATAAATGCGGACATGAGGTCAGCCACTTGTAGGTTCTGTACAGAGGCCGCAAAGACCCTGCAAGTCTAATTAGCAAGCATCTAACCAAGCTAACTCTGAGCTAACAGAAGCAGCTTCATGTGGTGGATAACATCAGGATCCAGCTGAATTTAAGCTTTGACTCCTTCAAAGAGTTCAGTTTGTTTTTGTCAAACACCACATGTAGGTGTTGTTAATCTACTGCACTGACACTGAAGTTTATTGGGAGTTTATTGAGTTTTGGAGTTTGTTTTTATGTTTCTCCCTGTTGATGTTCATGTGTGTCCTTAATGTTACACACATTTAGCACATAATGCTGCTGTCTTGTGAACAGTTGGTTGTTGAATATATTTCTTTAAACGGTATCTTTTGTCAAGTTTTTATTACACAATAGATTCAAGATTCAATTCAATTCAATTCTATTTATATAGCGCCAAATCACAACAAACAGTCGCTTCAAGGCACTTGCAAGTGTACTCTTGCACCTTGAATCTTGCACCTGACAAAGTATGAAAAACTAAAACTAACAAAAACTAAACTAAAACTATGCATTAAACCAAAAATAAAAACTAATAAAAATGAGCAAAACCACTGAAAACGAACTAAAACTAAACTATAATGTAATAACTAAAACTATAATAACCCTGTTCTAGACACAGAAAATTGGTGATGTAATCCACCTCCTCTGTTTAATGATAGTTGTTCACAGTGGACATAAATAGCTTCTTTTACTCCTCGTTCAAACCATCTTTTTCCCCAGTCCAAAATGTTAACAATGGCATCATCAAAAGAGTGACCTTTGACCTTTAGATGCAGATGTACAGCTTAGTCTTGTCCTGTGGAGGTGGCGCTTCTATGTTGTGCCATTTGTTTGTGAAGAGGTTGTTTGTTTTCTCCAATGTAGAGGTCTGAGCACTCTTCACTGCACTGGACATCATACACTACATTGCTTATCTTGTGTTTGGGAGGTTTGTCCTTGGGATGGACCAGTTTTTGCCTCAGAGTGTGACTTGGTTTGAAGTATTCTGGGATGTCATACTTGGAGAAAATTCTTCTGGGTTTCTCTGACAAGCCTGCCACATAAGGGATGACAATGTTGTTCTGCTTGTCATTCTTATTCTCCCTAGTTTGTGTTTGACCATCTTTCCTGTGCATCTTGGCTAATTCAATGAAGTTGGGATAACCACATGTTTTGAGGGCTTTCTTTACATGTGTGTGCTCCTTTTGTTTTCCTTCTGCCTTATAGGGAACACTTTCTTCCTGGTGTTGCAGGTTCCTGATCACGCCAAGTTTGTGTTCCAGTGGGTGATGGGAGTCAAAGAGTAGGTACTGGTCTGTATGTGTGGGCTTCTGGTAAACATCAGTGTTAAGGCTTCCATCTTCCTCAATAAGCACCACACAGTCCGGGAACGGTAACCTATTATCCCTGTCCAGTCACCCCTTTTATTCAGGCTCCAGAGTGCAGTATGTACTTTCTCTAATTTGTTTACCATGGACATTTTTGTGTCTGTTCCAGGATATGGTTACCCAGAGTATTTGTAGAAATGTTAAAGATAATTACTGAATATCAGTCTCTTACATTATGCTTAAAATTGTTTTGATTTAATGAGTATGTTAATATTGAAAACATATTTTTGCTGGAATGTGTATTATATCTTTACTTACCCTGGGGTGACTAAAGGTATTTGGATAAAAATTCAGGGCAAGGCCTCCAAATTAGGGCAAAATAGTTTTGCAGAAGGGCCTGGACCTCAACATTATTGAAGCAGCATGGGCTCATCTTAGCACAGAGCAGAACAAAAGGTAATCATAAGCTTTGACTTAATTATTTGGAGGAAAAACAACTATTATCCCAATTCTCACCCATTTTTGGCAACAGCGATTTTTGACCAGGTAGAGCAGACCCAGGTTTTAAGCTCTGGTTTACCAAGGGTATAGCTAAGGTGTCTGATCTCTATACAGGGAAGGTATTTATGTCATTTGAAGAACTTAAAAACAAATATGATATTCCTAAAAAACATTTTTACAAATATCTTCAGGTGCGGAGTTTACTCTTGTCCAAGCAGCAAAATAATCTTGATCTACCCTCTTTGTCCTCATTAGAAGACATCACTATAAGCCACCTTTTTGATAGGTGTGTCTCAAATGTCTCTATTTTACTCCTTGTTTATTGACAAATGTGAAGAATCTTCAATCAGTATTCTTCAAGCATGGGGAACAGATTTGGGAGAAACTATATCTGGTGAGGAGTGGTCAGAGGCTTGCACTTTGGTTCATACTCAATCTGCCAATACAAACTCCAAATTATTACAATACAAATGGCTAACTAGGCAATATATCACTCTGGCTAGATAACGTTACTTTAACCCTAATATTCCTGACACATGCATTAAATGCACTTACCAGAAAGGGTCTTTATTTCATTGTATATGGGGGTGCCCTTGGGTATCTTTTTGGATGGCTGTATTGTCTGTGATTAGTCAGATGACTGGTAAAGAGGTTCCTCTAAATCCTAAAATGTGCATCTTGAATATCTATCCTGAAGACCTTGTTATCTCAAACAATTTAAGATCCCTACTTAGTTTGCTTTTTGGAAGCTAAACGCTATATTGCATCCTCATGGAAGAAAGAGACATTATGTGGAATTTCACAGTGGATTAAAAGAATGACTTTATACTTTGCCCTTGAGAAGATCAGTTATTTTACTAAGAACAAGCTTGATAAATTTTGGGTGTTCGGGGCTGTCTTTTACACCTTTACGCTAGTCCAAAATGATATCCAACCTGACACACACATATAAGTGGGCATGTTCTTTTGCTGTTGTTAAAATCAATAAAGCAATGTTTAAAAAAAAAATCAAGAGCTTTGAATGTCCTTCAGGAAGCCTGTAGAACTATTCCTACTTGAAGAAATGACAGAAAGCTGCCTAGGAGAGTTCAGGATGTATTGAAGAATAAAGGTGGTCACTCCAGATATTGACTTTCAAGCTTGTTAGCGTTGTACAAACTCTTTTTTTTTTTTTTTTGCCTTTTATACTGTATTGTGTTATTGTAGGGTCTTTACCTACAATCCAAAGCTCCTTGAGGCGACTGTTTGTTATGATTTGGCACTATATAAATAAAATTGAATTGAATTGAACTGAATTATTTCCATGTATGTTTGCACATTTCATACATCACCGCATCTGTTTCCCATTTTCCTAGTAAAATATGAAGGAATGAGGGGTGGCTTGAGACATTAGCACAGTACTGCATCTGATATTACATTTTAAAGCTACAGGGTGATGTTTTAGTCTTATCATACTTTTGTCTCAAAATGGTTTTAAGAAATCTGTTTTCTTTTGAGACTCCAGTTATTTAATGCAACGGTAGCATGACAAGGAAGGAGGAGGTTTTTCCTCTTCCTTTCCACCCAACTGAATCCAGTATTAGAGGGCTGCCATGGGATTGCAGTCATTTATCTTTCAAATGTGTATATGGCATTATGAGTAATGGTACTTTCACGCTTTTTAGCTCCCTTGATTACTTTGGCCCCCACTCCTCCTCCCCCATGCCTTTTTATTCCAATGACATATTCTTCGAATGTATTTCAGACAACTTTTGACAAAGTTAGATGCAAACTGTGGAGGATTGAAAATGAACAGAAGTCTTACTGGGAGAAGCAGAGGTTTTGGAAATGAGTCAACCTTAGAACAACAAAACATGAATGTGGCTCAGCTGCTTTGAGTTTGACATCACTGATGGACTGCTGATTGCATTTTCCTGAATTTTTATACTAGAAATCAGTCTGTGCGCATATTTAACATATTTAACAGTATTCTGTCAAATTCGCACAGTGTTACCTCATTTCTCCTTCATCATATTATTGTTGGAAGAGTATGGTACTGCGTCAAACCGTCTTAACGCTCCCCATGTGATACATACATTTTTCAAAATAAGGAAAACAACTAAAATAACAACAAAAATTGAAACATGATAGATGATTCTTCAATCAGTTTGCTTTCATCATTGTTATGACTGGAAAGCAGTGCTGTAGCCATGGCAGTCTGTTTAGTTGGCTGACCAACTGCTGGTCAGTGCCCACTTTCTGGTTCTGCTCTAGAGATGAATACTGCAGGGGAAATCCTGATTAGTGTTACTGACAGCCCATAGATCTTAGCCGGCTCAGCCTCAGCCCAACCTTCCTGCCTCCCCTTTGTTTTTTCTGCTCCCTCTCTCTCGTGTGCACACATGTACACACCAGCCACTCTATGGAGCTGTTAACACTATCGGATTCTCTGACAGGAGCTATTCCAGCATTTAGTCTCAAACCTAAAGGAGGCGCCCCAGCTTCTGGTCCATAAGGATTTGAATGGTGACACTTTCTTTTTTTTTTTGGTAATTTTGCATTATTTTAAATCAAACAGTCCAGATGTGATGAAGATGTACCTGTGTTACTTGAGCAGAACTATACCTAGGCATTAACACTTGCATATTGGAAAAGGAAAGGCATTACTACACTTTAGCTAGACTCAGTAGACTTGGCTATAGAAGAAAATTTCCCATCAAAAAGTTACTTGCAGGCACAGAAACAAGATATTCAGACACAGTGAAAGCACAAAGGGTTCTGAACCAGGGCAATGTTGACTAACATTGCAAACTTGTAATAGTTTTGTAACATCTGCAAAATATACTTTATTTTTATTGGTTCTTCATTGTACTGAATATGAGAATCAAAATGAAAAGGTTTTTATAGCCTCGAGTTTTGTATAAAATAGTTTACTGCAGTGGCAGCATAAACCCTCAATTTTGCCATATAGTTTTCTTATCAACATAAGGATTAATGGACCCTTCGGTACATTATGCAGGCATCAAAGGCCAAATCTGCTGAGAAAGTGGATGAAAAATGACACATGTAGATCCTTGGCAAACACAGCGTACACAAACAGTCTGCAGTCTTTTACTGACCTAGCAGGGTGCATTCACAAGCCTATTAAGTTTTCTTCTGGTTTATGTTTGTGTGTGTGAGATAGTGTGTGTCTCATCCTCTATTGAGGTTAAGGCCCTAATGGTGTATGCTCTTATCTGTGTTGGTACTTAAGGCTAAAGGGAGTAGTGGCAGCATGTGATCATATGGATTAAATGTATCAGTGTGTCTACTTAAGATAGTGTAAAAAGATTGAAAGCTCTTACTGCTATGATACTTGCAGCTTAAAGGATGGTTCTTGATACCTTTATATATAATCCTACTCTCTTCACTCTTTTCATGTGACAATGTATAATAACTGGATCAACGGCAGTTTCAGGTTATAAGGCAGGGATGTCAGTGTGATCCAGTTGTCTTGTGTTACATCACAACAATGTTTCCCTGGCCCATATTTTATTGGAAATTTAATTTTGCATCTTCTATTGGATCATCTGCAAACATAAGGCATAGCTCGAACTCCCTCCCCTCCTCCTGGTGCCCTGAGGTGGTGGTGATTTATCTACTGCTCTACCTTCTGGTCTGTAACAAATCCCTAATAAACCCCCCACCCCCCACCCCCATCTCCCTGTCTCCTTGCAGTTACATTAACTTTTATTTTTATGTCTCTTTCTATCTTTCTTACTTCTTGCCAAACTCCTCATTCAACCCCATTTACAGTACACACACTTTATTTAAACCAACACCTCACACAACCAGTGTGCTTTGCCAGACATATTACATATATGAATTTAGCACCCCTTTCAGTAAAACCCTGATCCCAGTCAACACTGATGCTGAGCAGACAATGGCATCTGTGTGTGTCAAGCTGCTTACTGCTTCCCCACTGCTTGGTCCATTGTTTTGGTCCATTTTATCTTCACTCTGTCATACATCCTACCAGTCACCCTCACAATCTTCTGTGCTTTCCATCAGTCCACAACAAAACACACACACACACACACACACACACACACACACACACACACAGTGAGTAGTAGAAGGTTGCCCAAGGCTGTTGCTGAAATGACTGGCTAACCACCAAGAGTTACATGGACTGCTTGAACTCCATCAGTCAATAGGCCATCACCCCAGGTTCTTTCTACCATGGTGGTTTGGATGTAGCCTTAGGCTGTATGTGTTAGTCTGTGTGCTTGGGATTCTGGAGGCGTAAAATGCAGGTATAAAGAGAGAGGGAGACAGAGAGTGAAGGAAATACTAAAATATTTATTAACAGATTAAGAAAATAGTTTTCCAATAGTGAGTGCCCCAATCTAGTCCTAATGGCTTCACACAGCATAAACAGTGTTTATCATAAGAGTATGGAGAAACGGGCCACTGGAAAACAAGTAGTGCTGAAGTGAACATAAAAACTGCACAGGGTTACAACCTCCTGGAAAGAAATAAAATCACCAAATATAATTGTAATGCTGTTCATAGTCATATCACATATCCATGGCAGTACCAACACATGACCCAAAATTTGTAGATACAGTACATAGTGTATGCCAAACACTAGACTAATGTTTGAAATGTGCTTAAATGCATTACACATTAATGATAAGGACATCATCAACTGGACAGGCTCTTTAGGTCAAAAAAATCATTCTCATTCATTGATGGGTCATGATGATCTGTATCTGTCAGACGTCTCGCTGATGTCTCCGTGGAACCTGAATACCAGACAGTGTCTGCAGATCCATGTTGGGATATTGTCAGAAGACACTTTCTCTCACATATACAGTGTATCACAAAAGTGAGTACACCCCTCACATTTCTGCAGATATTTAAGTATATCTTTTCATGGGACAACACTGACAAAATGACACAAGCAGTGGTTGTCTTAGAGGTGTGTTTGGGGTCATTATCATGCTGGAACACTGCCCTGCAACCCAGTTTCCGGAGGGAGGGGATCATGCTCTGCTTCATTATTTCACAGTACATATTATAGTTCATGTGTCCCTCAATGAAATGTAACTCCCCAACACCTGCTGCACTCATGCAGCCCCAGACCATGGCATTCCCACCACCATGCGTGACTGTAGGCATGACAAACTTATCTTTGTACTCCTCACCTGATCGCTGCCACATATGCTTGAGACCATCTGAACCAAACAAATTAATTAATCAGCACTGACAGGCTGACCCCCCACCTCTTCAATCTCTGCAGCAATGCTGACAGCACTCCTGCGTCTATCTTTCAGAGACAACATTTGGATGTGACGCTGAGCACGTGCACTCAGCTTCTTTGAACGACCAACGTGAGGTCTGTTCTGAGTGGACCCTGCTCTTTTAAAACGCTGGATGATCTTGGCCACTGTGCTGCAGCTCAGTTTCAGGGTGTTGGCAATCTTCTTGTAGCCTTGGCCATCTTCATGTAGCGCAACAATTCGTCTTTTAAGATCCTCAGAGAGTTCTTTGCCATGAGGTGCCATGTTGGAACTTTCAGTGACCAGTATGTGAGAGTGTGAGAGCTGTACTACAAAACTGAACACACCCGCTCCCTATGCACACCTGAGACCTAGTAACACTAACGAGTCGCATGACACTTTGGAGGGGAAATGACAAGCAGTGCTCAATTTGGACATTTATGGGTGTAGTCTCTTAGGGTGTACTCACTTTGGTTGCCACTGGTTTAGACATTAATGGCTGTATATTGAGTTATTTTGAGGGAAGAATAAATTTACACTGTTATATAAGCTGCACACAGACTACTTTTCATTGTGTCAAAGTGTCATTTCGTCAGTGTTGTCCCATGAAAAGATATACTTAAATATCTGCAGAAATGTGAGGGGTGTACTCACTTTTGTGATACACCTTAGCACAGGTCAGGAGACGGTCTGCTTTGATGGGTATTTTGGCTCATAAAAAGTGGGCATGAGGTGGCACACATGACACACACACTGACTCCCTGTGACTTTACTGTTCATCAGACAGACGTTGCACTTTAGGAGGCTGGCAAGTTAAAAACAGTTTGTTGTCAAATCTGACTGTCTTACATGTGTCTTGATCTGGTAATGTCGAGAAAAGTTTAGGACTGCATTGCATGTGTGACTGTGACACTGACTGACTGACTGACTGTGATGTTTGAAAGTGAGATATATTAGAGGAGACTGTACCAGGTCGATGTGAGCATGAATACTTGACTAAGTCAAAGATTCGCATTACCTTTCTCTCCAGATCAGTCCAGGATCTACATGTAGACAATAACCAAAAGATTTATCGTTTTATTTTTTAACCCTAAACATCAAGTCAACTGTAGCAGTACTGTTAGCAGTAAGCCAATTAACAAGATACCAACATCTCCACTCATCTAAACCATAGAATAAGTGCAAATCTTTTGGTGAAGTTAAAACATTTTTGAGCACAGTTTTTTTTATCTACTTGCCCTGCCCAGGGAAATCTGCACTCTCTTGCATTTTTGCGTTAACTTTGACTGTAATTTTTCTGCCTATAAAATGCACTTTATTTTCAATCTGTTATGCACTAGGGTTCAAGTGTATCATTGCTTAGACGGGAGCAACTAAGCAAAGAGGAATCAGTCAGAACTGACAGAAACAGCTGAAGTCAGTTTAATGTAAAATCAATATAATATATGTGACTTTCTTAGTATTTCCTGTACAAAATTGAATGATCTTGTTTTTACTGTTTTAGCCCACTACACTGCACATTGTTGCTATTGTTAAAAATGTATTTATTCATTCTAATCACTATGGTAAAAAATATTAGGATCTAGACAATTTTGATACAAATACAGACTTCGAAGACATACTAATCACGTCACATAATATGTGCTGAAGAAGATGATCTGTCTCTTTCACTTACAAGTTTTTCCCCAAATGAGGGCCAGTATGTGCTGCTTAACTTAACAGTGAACTCCAGACTGATTTTATTATCATGACAGGTCTTCAGCTTCTAAGACCCAAATTTCCATGATGAGGGTATCTACATTTTTACTCATAAAAAGGACAGCAGAAGTGACGTGCACACGCACACACACACACACACACACACACACACACACACACACAGTCAAGCTATCAGCTTGACTGTGTGTTTTTCAGCAACCAGTTTGGTGCTAAGCAATGAGAGAAGAAAAATACATGCTGATTATTTTAGCACTTGGTTGAAAATAAGACACAATTACACATAATTATGACCAGAAGACTTTTGAGAAATGGTGGTAAAATGGTACTTAAACGCTCTAAGCCCCCCTTTCTCAGTAGTGCAGTAGTCACTAAGTCTGTTTTGTTAAATAACTGTGTATTGGTGTGCTGGCATGCACATTTGTGCGTATGAAATGAGTCCTCTGTGGAAAGTAACTGTTTTTCACACTCATACTTTTCTAGAGCGGCTTATAGGCCCCTTCAGCCATGACTAAAGCTTTTCTGTTGCGTTAAAAGTGCCTCTGCCAGCAACTTTAACCTCCCTGGGGTGAGTTTTCACTCTTTATCCACAGAACCATATCACGGATTTGCAACTATTTTCCATCCACACGTCACACCTTTATATTTCAAGTTCTTTAAGATGACATGCTAACTGAATGAATAGGGGTGGATATGACAACAAAAAAAGCACGTCTCAGGTAAAGCTCAGGAACATTTTGGTTTCTTGAGAAAGATGCTTTGCAGACCTGTGTTTTTCTTTTTTTATATATATTCCTCTAATGGCACCCGCATGACCCGTGACAGCAAATTTGATTTTAATTACGAAACTGAGCAGTCAGTGGCTCTGAAGAAATATTCAAATTTACACGGGAGATCATTCTATAATTAACTGCATGTGTAATGTGATGTGCATTCCACTGCTTAACCCAAAAATATCTGTATCCTCTTTTCAGAGAAATAGGAAGTGGCAGCTTTAGGATGTATTTTCATCCTTTTCACAAAGGGAATAGACTAGCCACTTTCAGACCTTCTCATACAGTCACAGCACTACTCTATGAGTTGTATTGGGGACACCACAGTGGAAATAATTTCCTGCTCTCTCTTGTTAGAGCACTATTGGAACAGATTTTTTGCTGTAATTGAATCAGACATCTTGCTGCCCAGACAGATGTAGCATACTTCCTGCTCTTTTCAAACCATTATTCCTCTGGTGGGCTCGTAGATGTTGGCGATTGTTGAAAGGAAACTGAACTGACAGGCCACACGAAGCAGGTTGAAGGCAGCTAGTTATGTTGTTGGTGTGCTCTTTGTTCTAAAGTTTAAAAAGTAGAATTATTGAGAAAAGCTCTGGTGCTGTCTGCAGCCATTTTCTTGATCTTAAATCATCTTAGAGCTAGACTATTCAAATATTCTGTTAATTTCATTGTTTCCAAGTGAATGGCACTGTCACTAGATTTTCTTCTTTGAGGGTGTGAGTGCAAGGTCTTGCAAACTTTGGGTGCCACAGTACCTTTGCAGGTAGGCTGTGAGCAGCCAGGGGGGAAAATAGGCTATGGAGTAAAACTAAAGTGAATTACTTTGACTGTGAGTTTGCTGATGCTATCATGCTGACCTTTATTCCACAAACATTTAACTTTAATCCATTTAATTGTTAATTATTGGGTTAAAAAATGTGGTGTTGTTTTTTTCCTGCTTTTGAAATGAGGGATGCAGGCAAAGGTTTGAGAAGCAGTGGTTCACATGAATAGCAAAGAGAATGAGCAGCAGCACCCAGTGAATGAACTGTCTGCAAAAATTTACTGTTTATTAAACCCAGAAAACCCTATTGTTAAAAGCTGCCAATAATCATCTCTAAACATGAATTTCCAGTAAATGTTAAATATTAGTTGCCTTCACCTTTCTCAAGTCACCCACCACCACCCATACACACAACATTGTCAGATTGACAGTTCACACCTTTTACCTGATCACAGTGACAGGTAGAGAGAATGAGAGACAGCTAGCAAAGTAAAGCCACGGTTAAGTGGCTTTAGATGACAGATTTACCACAGCAGACAGTGACAGGCAAAAGATCTGAGGCAGACGGTAAGAACAGAGACAGTCAGACTCACAGCTGATGCCTCTGAGATGTAAATTGGCACTAAAAAGGATAAGAGCAGCAGTAACCAAACAGATGTCTGCCAGAGTACAACTTTCATGAGCGGAGTCACCCGGCCTTTTAAATATCAAAATAACCATCCTGGCCGAGCAGGGAGACTTTGTTTTGCATGTGGTGACCTGTGAGCTTGTATGACACAGTGGAACAAAACAGCCAGTCGATTACCAAGGAATTCTTTGCAGATGTATACATCATAATTTGGGGGGATTTTTTTTGTGGAGAAGTTCACAATTGTAACTCTTTTCTTCTCGAGCATCTATAACTGAGGTTTAAACAGATGGGCATATTTGTTATTATCATGATTATTTTTTCTAATTTTTCTAAGAAATGTAATTGAGTGTTACAAAATATGAAGGAGAGGCCAGACTGTTGGACTTGTTTGGCATCATTCAGTGCATTTTGGAAGCATCATAAGCTTCGGTTTTCCTCACAGAACAACCTCACAACTTTAGAAAATGTCTGGACTGAAATGGCCTTGCTGACAACAACACAAAACGCCTCAACAAAGCAGAAATCCATGATTTGGGTGAAAACTCATGAAAAGAACTCAAAAGGGAATCACATTCCTGCAAGTGATGGCAATGTAAACTTGACGCTGCCAGGAAGTGCCTGTAAATTAAATGAGCTTGCTTCTGTGATAAGCAGCTTTTTGCCTTGGTGTTGCATATATTTTATTTTTATTTTTTCTTGTTTTCATGGTAGAAAATGTAACCGGTCCACCGCATTTAAAAGTGATGAAACATGTTTTTTTTTCCACACCTTCAGTGGAAAGCAGCCTTAGAAGTTCTAATGAATGTACAAATCTAGGCCTGAACAGATGGAGGACTCTTTCACTCCAGCCAGTCAAGGTGTGAAATTTTCATTAAACTTTTTTTTTTTTGACATTTAGCAGATTGTTGCATTTGAAGCATGCTGAAATAAATGCAAACTGTAGAGTGTATGCTGGCTGATTATCACATGAATCCATAGTCTGCAAAGTGGAACTGTTTCTAATTCAATCCGGTCGGTCACACTGCCGTCCGTTTCTCCTCACCGTGGCTCCTCTCGTCTCCTGCTGCTTTCTGCTAATGGAGATATCGCCTCCTCCCACCTTCTTTTTCCACCACTGTCCTCATCCCCTCCTGTGTTATCTCTTTATTGTCCTCACTCCAGTTTCACTTTTCAGTATTTGAGCTGTGCCTCCTCCTTGGCCCACTCTGTGAAACTAATCGGCCGTATGCTATCACTCAAAGCACTGCATCTTTTTTTCTGCAAAAACTAATCAGTCAGCCTTTGATTATTTAACACATGCTCCCTCACGGTCTCGTTGTACTGTAAATCAACAAATGATTAATAACATGGAGCAACCAGAAAGAAAACAAATAGGGTTTATTAGTGAGTGTGATTCTGGAAGCAGGAAGACTGAGTTTCTTTTAGCAAGGCTAGTGAATGCCAAGTGCTCTGAAGGCAAACAGTTGGCATTTTGAGATCCCCCGAGTATCCATTTTCATGTGGTGTCCTGAAATGCCCCAGCTGAAGGCGAGTAGAGGAACTAAGACATTAAACAAGCTTAAATGTTAGTTTAAAATTTGGAACGATGATTGTTTCATCGTGGCAGAGAGGTTGGTAGAATTTATGAAGTGCATACAGAAGGAGGCTCGACAGCTGCTTTGATGTCAGAGTTACTGTGAAACTTTCAGACAATGCCTTGCTTTCATAAGTTCAAGGTTACCTACTTTAGTGTGAATGATGATGATATCTAGCATGTTATCTGCCTTTTTTAGTCATTTTATGCCTCGTGTCTTTGCAGTCAAGGTGTCTTTCTGTAAATCTGCACTCGAGGAATGCTCAGTTGTGACAAAGCCCATAACCATGATTACCTATTATTAGAGTACCTATTATATATATTTAACTTTAGAAATATCACATTTGTTGAACTTTAAGTTTTCTTTCTAACAGATGAACTTGTAATTCAGCTGAAAGCCAAATAAATCAATGAAAATAAATAACAGTGGAGGTAGTTGGGGCATCGGGTTATTCAGGGAGGAATGAGACCCAGACAAGCGGCTTTCCCAAATGGGTAACATCTGGTCTCCGCTGGCTGCATCCTCTATAATGGGAGGTCTGCAGGTGAAGACGAGGGTGATGAAGCTTAGGGAGCAGAGAGTCTTTCCACGGGTTCACCTGAACTTAGTAGCAACTTCTGTTTCCTCTGGATAGATGTTGTTAATGTAAGACTGGCAGAAACATTCCACTTTGTAATACAACACAAAGGGAGAAGATTATTGCAAAAATGAATGCAGCATAATAATCATTTTATCTCATTTATCTCCATAACTGTTTGAAGCCAAAATAGCAGTTGAAACAAAATTTCAAATAATTGCGCAGTCAAACTCCACCTACACACCCTCTATATTCTCTTCCTAGGATCCTACACACATTTCAGATCCTCCAGAAAGTGAAACTTGCTGATTTTCATCTCAAATTCATGAGAAAATACACACAAAAAAAACACACCACCACATAAGCTCCTCCCTCACTGATCTTCCATTGTTCTTTCTGTGGTTATTTATATTTTCTGTCTCCCCTCCTTATTTGTTTTTATCTTTCTCATTCAGCTCTCAATTTTAGCTTTTTTTTTGTTTTTGAGTTTTTTTTTGTTGTTGTTGTTTGTTCTCAACGTATCCCACAGTGTGTTGTTTTTTTATAATGTTATTTTCTAATCTTATGACCATCTAGCCAAATACTGTAACTCTGCAGTTGTTTCTTTTGAATGCTTATGGGCATTGTGTGTAAAACATGTGATGCCAGCTAAACACAGAGGCTTTAAATCCTGTATGGGTTCATTTTGATGAAGTCAGCATCAGACAGGGAAGAGACTGTATGTTGCAAAGCAATTATGGCACATCTGTATCTCACATGCTGCTGTTCAGACTGGAAAGCAACCATTGCATTGTTGTAATGGAACTGTGAGCATAGCCAAATCTGATCAATATCTCCATGAACTAATTGTCTTCGTAACTTTTGGGGTGGGGGTGGGGGGTATGTTTCCTGGTTGATGGAGACCAGAGTTTATGGCCCTTTTTAATGAGTTAAGGAAAAATCAATAATACTAAAAAACAGCAGCACTGCCTGCAAATCCAATTGTACGAGGCAGAAAGGTCCTGAGAGAAAGCAAGTGAGAAGAATTAATGTTCTAAAGATGAAGCATTGGTCAGCTACGACCTAGTTCTGCTTTAAGTGCACAACTTAGATGCAGCAGTCAATATGCCTAATTACTTTGTACTTGCTAACTGCATCTTACACTTCAGCAATGGGACTGTAAAGCTCACCGTCGATGCTCATAGTACTTATAGACTTGGTGTAGTCATTTTGTCTCTTTGGCATTGGGGTCTAATCTACTCCTGTTGTTCCCCTCACAGTTGCTCCTATGATTTAACTTAACTTTTGCATTTGTTCATATGCCAGTGTTTGCCAGAGCTGGTTCCTGAACCCACTGATGAATCTCTGAGTTGATTCATTTAAATACCAAGTAATGCATTTTGTTTGTGTGTTATCCCCTAAGGTGGGAATGCTTTCCAAGAATGTGATACCAGCGGGAAAAATCTTATTATAGGGAGTGCAAAAATATATATTCCAGGGGGTAAAATGTAACACCACCAATAATTTCCAAGTAGTTCCAAATGATTAAGATAGGTTAAGGCTATGACTGAGATCAGGATTTATTGTAAATTGTGACTTTTGAATAGAGTGAGCATGTTTTTGTTTAAATTTTTTTTTTTTTTTAATACACTGTCATGTTCAAGAAACCAGTTGATCTGACCTTTGTCATATGCAGCCATCATAAGGGGATGGACATGGTCAGCAACAATAGTCAGATAGGCTGAGGCTTGGTTGTAATGAGTGTCTATTATAACGAGTTACTGTGTTTCTGTCAACTCAAAGCCATTTACCCATTCTGCTCTGACCTCTGACATCAACAAGGCATTTTCACCCTGCTGCTGCTCACTGGATATTTTCTTTTTTCAGATCATTCTCTGTAAACCCTAGATGTGGTTTTGTGGGATAATCCCAGTAGATCTGTAGCCTCTGAACTACTCAGACCATCTGGCACCAACAACCATGCCACATTAATTTCTCCAGGTTTCACCTTTCTGTCTTCTCCATTCATTCAGCAGGTCACCTTGAGCATGTCTACATGACTAAACACATTGAATTGCTGCAATGTGATGGGCTGATTAGACTGAGCAGTTGAGCAGATGTAGCAAACAGAGTGTCCAGTGTGTGGAAGTGCTTGGTAAGATGGATCATGTGGATATTTTTTTTCTAATAAGACCATTTTGGAGCTGTTATTTTTAGCTAATTAATAGTGTTTAAGTGTCAGCACTGTCAGGAATCCTTTACAGAAATAAACCCAACTTTGTGGCGCCAGATAATCTGAGCTTAAGCCTAACGATAGCTAATAGTCCAATAATCTTGCTTTACAACACAGAGACTGAATCCCAAGAACAAGTGCAGGAGAGTACATTTAAAGATGGTAAAAATTCTTTGATATGTTTTAATAAGCACTGCGTCAGTCGGCTGGTTACCGATATGACATGACCTTATGTAGCTGAACATGCTAGCAAACAAATACTGTACTGCACATACAGCAAGCAAAACTATATTAAAATTTAATTGGAGTTGTGTTTGCTGTTGCCTCATGAACTCCTAAGAAATCTCTCTTTCTAGACTTGCTTATGATTTTTCCCTATAATTTGTTTTACAATCTAATGTTTGCGGTGATGCGTATTGTGAGGTGGCACAATATATTTAATTGAAATTGAAACTGTTCATCAGAATGTTGTTAACTTTGTGCGATGCTTACTCCAGGTAGCATACAATGTCTTTTACAGGGCCTTTTAATTAGCTGCAGGTACCAGATGGGCTGTTAGTTTGAACCAAAACAAAATAATTCAAACGTTTTAGTCTGCAAAACTCAAATAATGAGCTTAAGGACACTAAATTCTCCGCAGAGTCGGGGGTAACTATAAATGTTGTCTTTTAATTAAAAAAGATATTGCTCTTTTTCCTCAAGGAATTGAAAATGAATCAAATAAAAACAATATAATATAATATAAACAGTACTGTTATCTTCTCTAATAGTATGTTGGTAAATTTCTTATTGTATGCATAAAGTCAGTGTAATTACAGTGATGTCAAAAGACTTGTGGATATTTTCAGGCACACTAATGACTTGGATTGAATTTGTCTATCACGGGTGCTCGTGCTGCGTTATTACTGGCAGACATAAACTCCTACATATCTAAGCTATTAAGCTGCCATCAATTAGTGTTAGAAGTATGATATAATGAGATCCAGTGTTCACCACTGAAGCAATTATCACTTTCTAACCAAGCTGAAAAGCTCACAGTCTGCAGTTTTAATTCTCTGCCTGCTTTTACTGTTAAACTAACAGCGTCATAAACACTTTCCCACATGGACACATCACCATAAAAGAGGAAAATAAGATGATTTGTTTAACTGCCTCATTAGAGACACCAAGAGTTGAAAAGACAATGTTAAATATTGTGATACGTCTCATGGTGTCACGGAGAGTCTCGGTGTTACTGTTTTCTCAAAGGCAGGTAATTAATGTGTAATCTCTTTTGTGTGGGAATATGAGTAACACGCTCTTGCATGCTCCTTAATTTGTGTAAAATGAACGCAAAGCCAGTTAACAATAATTGGATATGAGTCTTTTGTTGTTGTTCTGTTAATGAAGCAAAAATCAGGGTGATGGGGTGAGAAAAAAATGAAAGAAAAAGAGGAGATGCATTCAAATCAACAGCGAATGTGATTTAATATGGAGTTTAAATAGTACTTTACAACTTGAAACACAGAGCTGAGAACTTTCTTTCCCAACAAATCTAATCAAAAATCTTTTTAACAGGCTCAGTATCATTCATTTAAGTTGGAAAATTTTGACAGCAAAGAGTGATAATCTTTTTTTTTTTAATGCCAGGGATGGATTTTTAAAAATCTGGCTTAATCAGAAACCTCTTTCTTTGCACAAGAGACTGGAGTTAGCCTCCTTGATTCAGTGCCATTATTCAATGATTTATAAGCTCTGGTGGTGTATCCTATAGGAATCCAGTTTAATAATTTAATAGGAGAATAAATTGAAACATTTGTAAGGTTTTACAGGCAGCAGTCTATTCTTCTTAAAGGAAGTTCTGTCTGTGCCTGTCTTCTCCTTTACCACTTTATTGCCCCATTTTCTCTCTGTCTGCCTCACAGCACTCCCCCTACTCCTCACCCCACCTTCCTGCATACTGTTTCATTACTGTTAGCTTTTCTCTTGCTCATCCCTTTCTCTGTCCTTCCTTTAATCTTATCTTCTTGTTAGTTCTCAGTTTGAATTTGTTTCAGGTAATACACAGTCTTGATGCACTAAGTAGGATTTCTTATTTATTTAAAGTATTTGTATCCCTTTTTTCCCCACTCATAACCGGTGGTGTTGGAGTGGCATTTTAAGCCACCTTCTATGGGCATGTGAACCCTCAGCTAGTTTAGATTCTCTGATGGGAGCTTCACTGAAGTTAAGTCTCAAATCTAAAGGGGGCTCCTCAGATTCAAAGTGTCCCGAGTGAGAAAATTAGCCGTGCCGAATCAGTAAAAAGCAACATAGGCAATTTTAATTTTTATCCCTTTCTGCATTTTTCATTTTACCTGTATTTCCCTCCTACTTATTTTACACAGTTTTTTTTTTTTTTTTACTTATTTTTATTATTATCATTAATGTAACCTCTTGGTAGTAGTTGTCTGCCTTGTTTTTTGTGTTTGTTTTTTGCTTCTGTAGTCAAAGGAAAGATGTCTTTCTCCTGCAGCATCACTGTAATCAAATAAACAGTAAAAATAAATGGATTTGACGTGACTTAAACTGATCAATACTGGCACTTTAATGCAGTGTGTCTTATAATATGAGCTGGGACCTAAATGAAATATAGATTATCATCCAGCTGTAGTAATATATTTTCATGAGCTTCACTGGCCAGGGGAAGACAACATAACAGATATTTTGATTTCAGTACCAGGATGGATACAAGTTAATAATCCCTTCCACTAATTCTATTTACAGGAACTCACTATCTTGTTTCTTGTGTCTGTATCTGTATTACTGTCATATTAAATTTTATCCAGTGGTCTAAACACATAGATCTGCTTTACGACTGCCTCTTCTTATAAGTCAATTAGTCTTCCATAATGTGAAGTCTAATGCTGTAATGGCTGCAGATGGATCTTAGGAAGTGGCCAGAGATGCTGTACATGTTGCACCCATCGACACTTGTAACCTTGTTAAAGCAAAGGCTGAGTCTGGGGATGGCAGCGTCTGTCTCGTCAATTCGTCAGTCCACTGTTTTGGTCTGAACTTCAGACCTATCACAATGATTTTAACTCAATTTTACACATTCAAAACATGAATCCCACTGCCTTTGGTGAACTACTGACTTTTTCTCTATATAGCATAGCGTTTTAAGGATCTCATCAAATGACTTTTTTTTTATGGCAGTCTTTTGATTTTTTTTCATGGTGCATTATCTTTTTGGAAGCAGCCATCAGGAGATGGGCACACTGTGGTCGTAAACGGATGGACATGACAACAATACTCAGATAGGTTGTGGCATTTAAGCAATGCTCAGTCGGTACTAAGGGACCCAAAGTGTGCCAAAAAATATCCCCCACACCATTACACCACTATCAGCAGCCTGAACTGTTGATACACAGCAAAATGGATCCATGCTTTCATGTTGTTTATGCCAAATTCTGACCCTACCATCTGAATGTGCCAGCAAAAATTGAGACTCATCAGACCAGGCAACATTGTTCCAATCTTTTACTGTCCAATTTTGGTGAACCCATGGCCTCTGTTTCCTGTTCTTAGCTGACAGGAGTGGCACCCAATGTTGTCTTCTGCTGTATCCCATCTGCTTCAAGGTTTGATGCGTGCATATTCAGAGATGCTCGTCTCCATACGTTTGTTGTAACAAGTGGTTACTTGAGTTACTGTTGTCGTTCTATTTGCTCAAAGTGGTAACCATTCTGCTCTGACCTCTGACATCAACAAGGCATTTTCATCCTGCTGCTGCTCACTAGATATTTTCTCTCTTTTCAGACGTGGTTTTGTGGGAAAATCCCAGTAAATCAGCAGTTTGGTAAAAATAATCAGATCAGCCCGTCTGGCACCAACAACCATGCCATGTTCAAAATCACATAGATCTTTCATCCTCATTGTGATGCTTTGAACTTCAGCAGGTCATCTTGACCATGTCTACATACCTAAATACATTGAGTTGTTGCCATGTTGTTGATTAGATATTTGCTTTATCATGCAGTTGAACACGTTTACCTAATGAAGTGAGTGTCGAGTGTAATAAAATATACATATGTAGAAAATACTCAAACTTTTGTAAAAAAGAGCATGCATGTGTACATGTCCTCCAAAAAACAAATAAACTGCAAAGTATTAAAATCAAAACAACAGTCTGTCTTTGGCGTCTGCAGCTGTCACTTTGCACGTCTACAAGGTCATAGAATTGAGACCTTTAAGGCCAATTAATGCACACAGCTACATTTATGACACAATTTTGATACTCGTTGGTATGATACAAAACATTTTCATGGAGGAATAATGGCGACTACATGACAATGAGAATCTGAGCTCCAATGTTTGTTTATGACAGACCATCAAGGAAAAAAAGAAAATTGCAAAAACAAACAAAAACAGCTCGTGTGTCAATGCACATGCATGTACTTGTAGACCTGGTGTTTGATCCAGTAACTAAAATCCTTGTTTTCCTGTGCAGTCAGTGCATGTGCAGTGCATACAGTCTGTGCAAATGCAGAGGTACTTGGATTGATGATGACATCAGAACACACAGACATGTAAAGCATAGATAAGTTTTTATTTTTGTTTCAGCTCTGAGAGACGATATTATAGAAAATTGCTGCTTTTGTAGAGTTGATCTTCTCTAGAAAGGTGTTCCAGACTGTTTTTTTTCCTCTTTGAATGCAAGTAAAATTTTTGTTTCATTACTGTGGCTCAGTACAAAGATGTCAAGGATGAATACTTTAAACGCATCACTAATGGTTTCACAGTACTTCATGTCATGAAAGCCAGTATTGGTAATAGCCCATTTCCATGGTCTGATGTGTGCTTTTTCTAAAAAATAAAAAAAAATAGTTTGTATATCAGGCTCCCTTTAAAGACTTGCAGCTTTGCTGTGTCAACCACCACCCAATTTGTTTGGGATAAATGTAAGACCTTGAGCTAGAAATTGAACTTGCCATCCATGAGTAAACTGAACTGGCTGCGGGCTGCTATTAGACTTACTGAAGACATCTTCAAATGTAAATGAAATGCTATGTGAGCACGATGGATTAATATGTATTTATGCATGGTTAGTGCAGGCACACAGGAATGAAGAATCACTTTGGGACTGCTCATTTTTATAGTCACCTCAGCACTTCACTTTAATATTATCATGGCTTTGAAGTGTCTCTCTGTGACATTGTTTCAGTTCATTTCATGTCTACTTTTTTATGGTAATTTTACACAGAAATCTAAATCCAAGGAAACATAAACGCATAAAGATCAGGTTGTACCTGCAGTATGACATAAAAGTGTATGTGTTTTAATGTCCTTGTGAATGCATCATTGAATCCACCATTACAAGTAAAATATTCCTGAAGTAAAGATACCTAAATACCACTTGAAAACAGACCTCTTTTTATTTTCCAGCAGAGGAGAGTCATGCTGTTTGCTGCAGTGTTTTCTATCTACTGCATGAGCATAAGATGACACTTCTTGTATGAATAATCACATCCCTTGTGGTTATCTTTCACTCCCTATGATCCACACTGTACTCTGTCTCAGCATGGTAGGAGTCCCACCTAGAAACACTAGTTCATTGGCAGCACGACAAAAGATTATAAGACAAACGTGAAGGAGAATTAACACAAAGAGGCATGTGTTACTACACTGCTCAAAAAAATAAAGGGAACACTCAAATAACACATCCTAGATCTGAATGAATGAAATATTCTCATTGAATACTTTGTTCTGTACAAAGTTGAATGTGCTGACAACAAAATCACACAAAAAATCATCAATGGAAATCAAGTTTATTAACCAATGGAGAGCCTGGATTTGGAGTCACACACAAAATTAAAGTGTAAAAACACACTACAGGCTGATCCAACTTTGATGTAATGTCCTTAAAACAAGTCAAAATGAGGCTCAGTATTGTGTGTGGCCTCCACGTGCCTGTATGACCTCCCTACAATGCCTGGGCATGCTCCTGATGAGGTGGCGGATGGTCTCCTGAGGGATCTCCTCCCAGACCTGGACTAAAGCATCCGCCAACTCCTGGACAGTCTGTGGCGCAACGTGACGTTGGTGGATGGAGCGAGACATGATGTCCCAGATGTGCTCAATCGGATTCAGGTCTGGGGAACGGGCGGGCCAGTCCATAGCTTCAATGCCTTCATCTTGCAGGAACTGCTGACACACTCCAGCCACATGAGGTCTAGCATTGTCCTGCATTAGGAGGAACCCAGGGCCAACCGCACCAGCATATGGTCTCACAAGGGGTCTGAGGATCTCATCTCAGTACCTAATGGCAGTCATGCTACCTCTGGCGAGCACATGGAGGGCTGTGCGGCCCTCCAAAGAAATGCCACCCCACACTATTACTGACCCACTGCCAAACCGGTCATGCTGAAGGATGTTGCAGGCAGCAGATCGCTCTCCACGGCGTCTCCAGACTCTGTCACGTCTGTCACATGTGCTCAGTGTGAACCTGCTTTCATCTGTGAAGAGCACAGGGCAGCCAGTGGCGAATTTGCCAGTCCTGGTGTTGTCTGGCAAATGCCAAGCGTCCTGCACGGTGTTGGGCTGTGAGCACAACCCCCATCTGTGGACGTCGGGCCCTCATACCATCCTCATGGAGTCGGTTTCTAACCGTTTGTGCAGACACATGCACATTTGTGGCCTGCTGGAGGTCATTTTGCAGGGCTCTGGCAGTGCTCCTCCTGTTCCTCCTTGCACAAAGGCGGAGGTAGCGGTCCTGCTGCTGGGTTGTTGCCCTCCTACAGCCTCCTCCACGTCTCCTGGTGTACTGGCCTGTCTCCTGGTAGCACCTCCAGCCTCTGGACACTACGCTGACAGACACAGCAAACCTTCTTGCCACAGCTCGCATTGATGTGCCATCCTGGATGAGCTGCACTACCTGAGCCACTTGTGTGGGCTGGTAGAGTCCGTCTCATGCTACCACGAGTGTGAAAGCACCACCAACATTCAAAAGTGACCAAAACATCAGCCAGAAAGCATAGGTACTGAGAAGTGGTCTGTGGTCCCCACCTGCAGAACCACTCCTTTATTGAGTGTGTCTTGCTAATTGCCAAAAATTTCCACCTGTTGTCTATTCCATTTGCACAACAGCATGTGAAATTGATTGTCAATCAGTGTTGCTTCCTAAGTGGACAGTTTGATTTCACAGTAGTTTGATTTACTTGGAGTTATATTGTGTTGTTTAGGTGTTCCCTTTATTTTTTTGAGCAGTGTATTTACTGTCTTGTTTTTATACTGCTAATACTAATAATAAAGCTTCCAAAATACAGTGTTGTATTGTAAGTTGTTCAAAACTAACTCCTTTGTCACAGGGTAAAAATCACCAAATTTCAAATTTGTTTATCTCAGTTTTTTCTCCTTCACATCAGATGTGTTGCTTTAAATGTGTGCCTCTTTTGTTCAGACCTATTTTCTACTTTTTGTCCCCGCTCTCTCAATTCAGTGACAAGTGGAGAAAGAAAATGGGATAGTAGGACAAAACTACCAAGATTTGTTCAGATGAAAAGCTGTGCAAAAGCTTTAGGAAGAATTTGATGCATTTAAATCACTGCCAGCTGGATATGTCATCTGCTCATTGGCATGAGACAAAGTGTTTGTCTTCAATAGATTGAAAGGTCGGGCTGACATCCCAGCTCACTCCAGGGACTCACACTTGTGCACCAGAGATGCAATATGTGTGGATACACAAAAGTGCCCAAGCACATGTTTTTTTTCTCATGACACACTGGTTTCTGTGTATTTGTGAGGTGCTGCTGCAACGAAGCTGGAGAACATTTAATTTAGAGTGTTAGTAATTCCTGCATGTGTGATGGTGATCTGTGTTAAGCTCTGATTTGCAGCATGGTGGTTATACTTACCATAATACAGCAATGGACAGAGAGAGTAAGAAAGTGGGAAAGGAAGCAGTCAGATTTACTGTAGAAAGGGGAGCTGGTGCTTGAGGATGCAGAGGTCATTCTGCAGGTCATTGTGACATTGGGTGTGGGTTCAAAAGGAGTGTTTCTAGACTTGACAAGATTTTTAAAGATTATCCGGGCTACTAAAAGCTTATTTTTTCCTAACTACAGTACTGTACAAAAGGCATGGCCCACTCCTCATTTCTGTTTTGCTAACAAATTGGGAAATAGGTGTAGTAATTTATTGATCTATCCAGGTGTGCATTTACTGCACTGGCAGTTTGTTTGGGATCATTGTCATGCTGAAAAATGAAGCCATTACCAGTCAGAATTGCAATGCATGGTATTGCATGTTGGATCAAAATCTGATGGTATTTTCTCCAACACCACTGACTGAAACTCAACCCCAAACATGACAGAGCCTCCACCGTGTTTTCCAGATGATTGTAGACACTCACTGTTGTACTTGACCTCCTGACCTCTTCTGTACATACCAACAATAAGTTGAACCAGTAATTTCAGATTTGGATTCATCACTCCATCCCCTGATTTTCAGTCCAGTTCTTGTGTAATAATATATACCTCAGCCTTTTCTCTCTGCTTTCCTTCCTTAAGAATGGCTTCTTGACAGCCACCCTTCCACTGAGACCATTTCTGATGAGGTGTCAGCAAACAGTTGCTGCATTGACTGAAGGGCCAGATGAATCTCTCATGCCCTCTATCAGGGCTTTGCTGGATTTTTTCCCCCCATTTTGTAAGAAATTGACTTTAAGATTCTGTTCATCTGCTGTAAATAGGGCCTACCACTTCTTCTTTTGTCCTCCACTTGTCCAGTTTTGAAGGTCATACTGCACAGCATGCTGGGATATGCCAAGTTTTCAGCTAATAGCTCTCTGTTTGAATGATTCATAGGTCAGGGTTAGGTAGCTTTAACAACAACAAGAACAAAAAAAAAATCCTCTGAAAATAGTCAGGTATAAGGACTGGACTAAAAATGAATGAAAAAGCAGCCAATGTCCAAAGAACAAATTTGAAAGACCTTCAGGAAGCCTGGAGAACTATCGCTTAGGATTACTTTAAAAATTACATGAAGGTCTGACTCTTTGGAAGAAAAATATGAAGAAAAAATGAGGGGCAGCTCATGACTTTTGCACAGTAATGGCTAATAATGTAATTGTAATTTACAGCCTTGCTGCAATGCTTTATCAGAGAATCATAAATGCTATCCAACAAACACTTTCTTTCCACACAGTTTGCCTGCTGACTTTTACTGCTCCTTTTGCCTCCTGTAAAAAAACAGCACTCTGAGAGGGAGGGTGGGGAGTTGTATCCTATCACATTTCTCATTCTTAGCCTGTCAGTTGAGGTGACTCACCACATTTACATGAACATAGCCATATACTGTATAATGAATATAGTATTATACTAAAACTAATGACAGTACCAGTCTTTCAGCTGCTCTCTTATTCACAAGGCATCACCACAGCAGGTAGCACTGCACTGCAAGTTTGTCTGGATGTTGTTGGTTTGCTTTTTCTTTTTGATGCCAGATGCCCTTGCTGATGTAACCCCAAACGGATTTGTCTTTTTTCCCGGGATCCAGGGATCTTTTACTTGTTAGGCAAATGTGTAAATGTGCCTTAAATTTCTAAAGTACAGTTATAAAAAAAAAGACAGTATCATTTATGGCATTCTTCCTGCTCTTTTCACAGTCAACAAGCACAAGCCATGGATAGAGGCCTCTTATCATGGAGTGATCACAGAGAACATGGACACAGTGCTGCTGGACCCTCCGCTGGTAGCTCTAGACAAGGATGCCCCAGTTCCCTATGCTGGTAGGAAATGCAAAGGCAATAACAGACACATTAATAACTGCAATAACTGCTGTACAGCAAGTTCCACACATTTTAACAGGCAGCATGTTTATACGTACACACAAACACACACACACACACACACACAGACACACACACACACACACACACACACACACACACACACACACACACACACACACAGAGGACTTTGATGAGGATGCTTCAGGGCTGTGTGCAGGCAACTGTGGCAACTTCACACCCCAAGATGATCCACCAATTCTCTGTGCTCACTGTTTGTCATGGAGACTGAATTCCATTTATCACTGTTAGCAGTCTAAAACAAATGACTTTCTTTTTAAAGAGAGACATTTTTTTTCTCGCCATTGTGTAGAATTAGTTTACATGGACACACACACACAAAAATAAATAAATCAAAGACTTTCCTCTCTTTCTAACGTCACATAAAACTTCTGGCCAGGATTGAAATAGTTTAAATTCACAAACGCATAGACCAAGGTATTCAAGCTTACTCGAGTTTATGAAAATGGATTTATTTTTATGCTCCTGCAGCCTCTTCAGTCTCCCTGTCAGGGCTCTTCTTGTGGTTTCTGCTGAGGCAATTTTTTCTCACAAGCTGAATGCCCCATTAAGCCGAACAAAAGGTATCTCTTAAATATTGAAACATGTCTATACTTTTCCTCAGCCTTGTCAGCATTTCATGATGACAGTATTTATTTCAGGAACAAAAACAATACTCTGTCATTTCCACTAGAACACTCATCTAGGATTTAATCAGGATTTACATTACAGAATTTGACTATCATGAATTTGTTTAAATCCCAGCCATTGCAGCATTCAATATTAATTTGTGTATTATATATTAACAAGGACTTCATAGATTTATTCCACCATTTATGTATTTAGCATGTGTTCTTTAATAGAAACTGAGAACTCACTGTAACATTTTCAGAAAAAAAAAATCCCCTGTATGGTAGTCCAGTAAAAGTCTCCCAGGTAAGATGAAAAACCACCCGGGAACAACCTGTGTTTAGTTTGTTTTTTATTGTGCTCCTGTTTGAAGTTTGAGTTGCCACACAACCCATAGTCTTTAACATAGACGTGGCTGCTCTGGGTGTAGCACTCACATGTGACATATTTAATAATGACGGTGCAACATCATTATAAACCCCATCTCTAGATTATAGTTTCTGGAGCTGATTATATTGCCTAACAAGAGTTAAAATCAGACAGCCGCTGCACAGGTACAGCAGTGCTGAGAGTGATGGGAAGAAAAGGGACAGAGAGTGCTGTTATAATTAGACAAAGTATTCTGAGACTCAAAGGCAAACGAAGAGGCTTTTGGCAGCTAGCGCTTAACAGCTCATTATGGCGAAATGGCTGCTATTAATCCCAGAGCTGACAACCATGGAACACTGATACTCAGCTATTTCTCTTCTTCTGTTTTCCTTTTTGTGTGTGTGTGTTTTTGCCAAAGCAATCATTTTCATTGTTTTCTGTTTCGTGTGAACTGTTCTGTAAATAATAGGTAAATACAGCTGACCTTAAAGAGTGTGAAAAACCTGAAATCCATTTTTAAAGGCTTTTTATACTATACAACATTGTTCATGTTGTATAGTACTGTATAGTGTTACCCAAATGCTGTAGTCTGCATTATATATATATATACTCTATAGAGATATATATTTTATTATTAGTATTAGCAGTATAAAAACTCATATATGATCCCCTTGCGGGGGTAAAGGCGACTTAGTTTCATCAAAAAAAAAAAGGGTGAAAAAAGATGCAGAATATATATTTAGCAACAATAACAACTGCAGTCATATTTTATTCATTACAAGTGAAGACACTGAAGATACTACTTCCAGACATTGTTTCTGTCCACCCAAGCAGCCTTACAGTATTTTACAACACATAACGTTCCCTGGTAACCAAAACTGTGGTGCAGTGAAGGTTTAATGACACCATGACAAGTAGGCAAACAAAAGAGGAAATTAATTGTAATTGTTTTTCTCCATGATTAACATGTGGTTTGTTTACTTGAGAAGGTCAAGCTTTGTGAAATATTGGCCCAGAGGAAAACGCAGAGCTGTACACTGGCTGCTGACTGGTGATATTTCTCTCCCTGAATGTTTTCATTGCATACGGTCTAATGAATGAAACCCATACAATAGCTACCAAGGAGACTGAAAAAATGGCCATAAAAAAAGCAGCTCTGTCCCAATTTATCTCCCCTGGCAATTGCTACAGCTCGCCCCGGGTTTTGCACACAATGCCCTCCTTTAGAGTTGAACTATTCTCTCAAATTTTGATCTCGATCTAGACCTTCATTTGTATCTTTCTCTCCACCTGGCGCCACATTCTTTCTCTCTCAATCCAGCTATCCTTCTTCCACTTCACTATGTCGACACTTTACTCCTAGCAAGCCCATATACAGTCAGCCGCTTGCGCATTATATACACGCTCATCAATCCTGGTTTCGTTTTACCACTGAAAGGAGTGGGATATCCTTCCGGCTACACATCATTTGCAATGTGGAAACATAGATGAAGATTGTTAGGTGCTTTTCTCCTGTAATTCTTTATTTTTAATTAATGCTGAATGCCTCACCTTCATGTTTTATGCCATCTCACATGTTTAAACATCTGTTTTCACTCTTTACCTTTTTGTCTTTACCTCTGTCCCGCCCTCGCCTGCAGCACCACATTTCACTTTGATATAAACTACCCACAGTGGGCCTAACTTGAACATTATACGCTGAGACAGGCATCCTGGAGATAAATTTGTTATTACTGTGTGGCTTGATGGCAACCTATATCCTGCCACCACCATCCACCCCCACCCCCCTCAACACCTCCCTTGAGCAAAGGTGTGTGGGTCGAGGAGTATGTGCTGATCGAGCGTTCTCAATCAAATTAGCATGAGGAATGGTGGCAGTGGACTCTGGGGTGCAGCAAGGCAAGCAGGCAGTTTCATTTGCCTACTCTTTATCTCAAGGCCACAGTCAACAGACACATATTCTTCCCATTCATCATGGTACCAGAATAATGTACTATGGTACATTCTTTCCACTGCAGGACTCACACAGGGTAAAGGAACACAAATAATTTGAGAAGGAGAGGCAAAGTGTGAATAGACAGCTGACAGAAAATAGAGGTGACACATGGACAATTACAGTGAGAGGAGGTCATAGCAAGGAGCTGCTACAAAAAAGATGTCTGATCATTCCCATTAGCTGCATGTGTATTTATGTATGTTGACACTATGTTCACTCCTGGGTTTTTATGGCAATTATTACTTTAAGTTCAGAGTTAAGATTTTGAGCTTGTTCTCATCAGGGTTGGTTGATTTGTCAGTATGTACTTGGGTACAAAATCATCATCATCTATTTATTCCTACTAATTAGATGCTTGTGTCTCATTTTCAGAGGCCAGTATCTCTGACTTGTACGCCTTCAGTTTTTCATATCAGTAAATTTCCCTGGATTAACGGAATAAAGTTCAAATTTCAGGCAACTGTCACTCCAGCTTGGGTTCAAAACTATTTTTTTTTGTGGGTATGGACTAGATACAGTCTTCACAATGTATTTTCACCATAGTGGCTCGTGACTGTGTAGTCTCTGAGTCAATGATGAACTCCTCTCCCCAACCTAACTGAGGCAGGATCTTAAAAAAGCAGTGCATAAACAAGAAATAATTACTTCCAGTTAGTGCTGCTAAAGATGTTTCTACAAACTACTGAATCATGGGGTGTACTGAGTTTTACACAGGACTGCATAGTGTATAAGGGTCTCTAACTTTGTCTCCAAACTGCTCAACCTGAGCTGTCCCTCTGATGTACTCACTTCTAATCTTGTCCATCCTGGTCACTCCCAGTGAAAATCTTAACATCTCCAGCTCAGCCGTCTTTTTATCAGTGCCACTGTCTCCAAACCATACATCATAGCAGGTCTCACTAGCATCTTGTAAATCTTTCCTTTCACTCTTGTTGCCATCCCTCTGTCACAAATCACCCCTGACACTCGTTTCCACCGGTCCACGCTGCCTGAACTCTTCTCTTCACCTTGCTTGTGCTCTGTTGGTTGCTTTGGGCGCTTGACCACAGGTATTTAATCTCATCTACCTTTACTGTCTCTACTCCCTGCATGTTCACCTTTCCCCCGGTCTCCCTCTCATTAAAACACATTTATTCTGTCTTGTTTTGACTTTAAATGTGACTAGAAAAATAATTCTGTAAAAACAGCCCAAAAGCTGTGATGGAGCTCAAGCCTTAACCTTGTTTTTTTTTTTTTTTTATAGAACATGTGATGAGGATTGGTTTGCTCTCATGCAGAAATAATTGTCTAGGAGAGACGGATGAATAGTGCAAAACATAGATACATTTTTTATGGAATCTGTTAGGCCCCAACTGATCCTGACTCTGTGTCTGGAATAAAAAAATATATAAAAATGAAAGAATGCACCTCTCTCAATTTAATTAACTCTGAGGAAAGATTCTCAAAACAAAAAAGCAAAAAGGACAACTTCAACTCATGTTTTGTCAAATCTGTGTGCGCACAGACACTCGCTAACAATAAATAAACTTTTACAGAAAGGTGTGTGCGCTTCCAGCAACTGAAGTGTGTAATCTGTGTCAGTGCTGTACAGTATGAATGTACGCATAAATGTGGCTCAGTTCGAGTGGTCAGTAAGACTAGGAAAGAGCTACACAAATGCCAGTCCATTTCCATTTCATTTGTTATTCTTACTCAGCATAGTGAATACATTTTTTAAAGCTTATAAAAGGCATTTTGAGATTCAGCCCGCTGTGCCCCAGTCTGTCTGTGTAGGCTCCTCTTAGTTTCAGCTAGTTTGAGCAATGAACAGTCCAGTTTAACTCCTCTATTGTTATCTTTCTATGTACAGCAAAAATGATACAATTATATACTGCTCAAAAAAATAAAGGGAACACTTAAACAACACAATATAACTCCAAGTAAATCAAACTTCTGTGAAATCAAACTGTCCACTTAGGAAGCAACACTGATTAACAATCAATTTCACATGCTGTTGTGCAAATGGAATAGACAACAGGTGGAAATTATTGGCAATTAGCAAGACACACTCAATAAAGGAGTGGTTCTGCAGGTGGGGACCACAGACCACTTCTCAGTACCTATGCTTTCTAACTGATGTTTTGGTCACTTTTGAATGTTGGTGGTGCTTTCACACTCGTGGTAGCATGAGACGGACTCTACAACCCACACAAGTGGCTCAGGTAGTGCAGCTCATCCAGGATGGCACATCAATCTGAGCTGTGGCAAGAAGGTTTGCTGTGTCTGTCAGCGTAGTGTCCAGAGGCTGGAGGCGCTACCAGGAGACAGGCCAGTACACCAGGAGATGTGGAGGAGGCTGTAGGAGGGCAACAACCCAGCAGCAGGACCGCTACCTCCACCTTTGTGCAAGGAGGAACAGGAGGAGCACTGCCAGAGCCCTGCAAAATGACCTCCAGCAGGCCACAAATGTGCATGTGTCTGCACAAATGGTTAGAAACCGACTCCATGAGGATGGTATGAGGTCCCGACATCCACAGATGGGGGTTGTGCTCACAGCCCAACACCGTGCAGGACGCTTGGCATTTGCCAGACAACACCAGGATTGGCAAATTCACCACTGGCTCCCTGTGCTCTTCACAGATGAAAGCAGGTTCACACTGAGCACATGTGACAGACGTGACAGAGTCTGGAGACGCTGTGGAGAGCGATCTGCTGCCTGCAACATCCTTCAGCATGACCGGTTTGGCAGTCGGTCAGTAATGGTGTGGGGTGGCATTTCTTTGGAGGGCCGCACGGCCCTCCATGTGCTCGCCAGAGGTAGCATGACTGCCATTAGGTACCGAGATGAGATCCTCAGACCCCTTGTGAGACCATATGCTGGTGCGGTTGGCCCTGGGTTCCTCCTAATGCAGGACAATGCTAGACCTCATGTGGCTGGAGTGTGTCAGCAGTTCCTGCAAGATGAAGGCATTGAAGCTATGGACTGGCCCGCCCGTTCCCCAGACCTGAATCCGATTGAGCACATCTGGGACATCATGTCTCGCTCCATCCACCAACGTCACGTTGCACCACAGACTGTCCAGGAGTTTGCGGATGCTTTAGTCCAGGTCTGGGAGGAGATCCCTCAGGAGACCATCCACCACCTCATCAGGAGCATGCCCAGGCATTGTAGGGAGGTCATATAGGCACGTGGAGGCCACACACAATACTGAGCCTCATTTTGACTTGTTTTAAGGACATTACATCAAAGTTGGATCAGCCTATAGTGTGTTTTTACACTTTAATTTTGTATGTGACTCCAAATCCAGGCCTCCATTGGTTAATAAATTTGATTTCCATTGATGATTTTTGTGTGATTTTGTTGTCAGCACATTCAGCTTTGTACAGAACAAAGTATTCAATGAGAATATTTCATTCATTCAGATCTAGGATGTGTTATTTGAGTGTTCCCTTTATTTTTTTGAGCAGTGTAGTATCGGCCATTTGATGAACTCTCCAGATGTATCAGTGGATTTGTAATATCATCTGCTCAGAAACAACAGGAAAGCATTGTATTACAGTCCAAAATGAGGGATAAGACAAGAATCTCTCAACAGTCAATTCTTGGTCAGTTTCCTCTTGCCACATGTACCTACATCAGCTATCTGAAAATAAAGCTGCCCCTAGGTGGCTAAAGCAAAGGTGATAATTAAACAGCAGAGCCCAACAAAGCAGAAGCTCTGCCAAAATTCAAAGGTGGTGGTGAAAAAGAGAAAGTGGAACAAGGAAGGAGGGAGAGAGACAAGAAATGTTCAGAAATGAAAGTAAGAGAAGGAGATGAAAGAGAGAAACAGAGATACATTCAAAGTGGTGATGAGCAGTTTGTATGTATGTGTGTGTGTGTGTGTGTGTGTGTGTGTGTGTGTGTCAAAGTAAGAGTGAGAGAATAGAAAGAGACGAATGTGATGGATCATCAAAGGATAAGAGAGGATATTGAAGGCAGAGTCTGATCAAACCTGTCGGTGTCTGCTTCTCTAAGAAGGAGAGGAACATATCACTTTGTCTGCCTCTCTTTCCCGCTCTCTGTCTTCTTTCTGTCTGTCCTCTTTGCCTTTGTGTTGTGGTTGAATTTTTCCAGTGGGTGTTTAGTTGTGAGGTAATACTGAGGCAGGTCTGAAACATGAAACAGAACATCAAAGATTCTGCGTTCTCTTCAGCGTTGACTCCTACTAACTGGATTTCACTCTGCTGAAACCGCCATTAGCAGACAGCATTATAAAAACGGATTTCATTCTGTCAGCACTGTGTCTGTTAGCCCCTGCATAAGTAATCGCGGAGCATTTTCCATAGTAGTTTATGGTAATCATTGAGTATTCATAATTGTTAATCATGAATATCTTTAAAGTTAAAATTGTTGCTCGTAGAAAAGAACCCACAGGGAATATCACCTGTTAGCTGTCATATTTTTAATTGAAAAGCTGTATCACTTATGCTTATCTGTAAAAAATTGAGCATTTTTAAGTGGTACCAGAGTATAATTGACCATTAGTTGTACAACCCTGTACAGTTTGTGTACTTTGTAAACATATACACAAATCCACACTGGAGGTGGAACTGTAGTAAGGCTGTGATGCTTAATATATGTTGTGTAGGCTTAATTTGGCCCACAAGCTGTAAGCTGGCCCATCCCGCTGTCCTGCAGAACATAATTTCTAATAAACACTAAACAAAACTGATTGAATTGCTTCTAGCTGTTTTTAATGATATGTGAAGGCTTTCAAATGTAACAAAATATGATATAGTTTCAGCAGCACAGGGTGGCACAGTGGCACAGAGGTTAGGACTATTAGCTCACAGAAACAAAGTCTTGGGTTTGAGTCCGCTGGCTGGCTGGGTGTCTCTGTATAGAGTTTGCATGTTCTCACCATGCCTGTGTGGATTCTCCGGGTACTCTGGTTTCCTCCTGCAGTCTAAAGACATGCACGTTAGGTGATCCCAAATTGGGCATAGGTGTGAACGATCATCTGTTTTTGTGTGTTAGCTCTGTTGCATTAACCTAACAAAGACATCCGAAGATGTTACTTTTAACAAAATAGATCAATGCACTAAGATATACAATTTATCTGGCCCACTGTCACGTGCATTCATTTAATGCGCTTAATGGTTTATTTTAAAAGTGGACACTGCCAATTGGCCTGCAGGTGAGGTTGTCAGCATACATAAGAGATTAAACTAACTCTTTAGGTCCTACCTGTGTTTGACTGCACTGCTCATTCTTGTACTTGGTTATGAGACTTTATTATCCCGCTTTACAGCATTTAAAGCTTAGCATATGTCATCTGCGCGTGATATGAGGCTGATTTCATCTTTGGATGGTTTCAGGGAAACTGCAGCATATGTAACATGGGCGCTTATCACACTCAAATTATGTTAAATGGGTAAATCAGCTCTTGCCTACTTTCTGAAAAGATGCACTTACAGTCTCGTACTACCATTTTATTGGAAAACACTGACAAACAGTGAAACCCAGTCCATTTATATCATGGGAAGTGCTGTGTGTCTCCGCTGCTGAAGGAAGCTAATTGGATCCATATAAGATGGTCAGAGTAATTACACATCCAGTAATGCTCCACTGGAGCTCTGTCATCAATGCATTGTCAAATTGCTCACAGCGTCAAACAACCTCTTAGCCTCTGATTGAGTTTACAAAAGACTCAGCCCCTTCTATTATCACCCTATTACGCAATTTTTTCTATTTTATACTGGATCTGTCTCTCAATTCTTGACACTATGTGATGATTTTCAATTTCCCGATTACTCTTCATTTCTTTTTGTGCGTGTGCCCAACTTGTAATGAGCTGAGGCTATGAGTGGTTTTTGTGTGCACTTGTGTATATGTCTGTGAGGTTTTAAAATGTGGTGTACCTCTGGCAGCTTGTTTCAGTATTTCATTCATTAAAGACATTTCCCAAATGTTGCTGCACGTGTAACTTCATATATAGTATTGTATAGGATACTGTACTATTAAAAACAGAATAATTCATTAATGCACTGATTATCAGTCTGTGCCGATGAGCGCAACTCATCTGAGATGTGTCTCTTTGCAGTAGGAGACTACACATTCTGGTTATATGCTTATATATGAAGTGATTGCTATGACATGGTTGCAGACCTCATCCACATTTTTGAAGCAGCCTTTTCAAAGGCAGCAAGACTGCAAGATCATTGCACACAGTGGCAGTAATTTTGGTTGTGCTGCAGTCTCCAGCCACTGTTTTCCCTAGTGCAACTGCAGCATTAGTTTGGTTAATTATAAGTTGTGTAAAAAAAAAAAATCAAAGCACTGATTACAACAAGTATATACATGTAGCTAATGTACTGTTTTTCCAGTGTGTGGAAACAGGAGCTCTTAATAACTCTTTAGGTTGAAGGTTTTCTCTCCACATTATCTAAGACAGAGGTAATTGGTTATGTCTGATACTGAAAGTCTTTTCTCATGTAGTCTTAACAGTAAAAACATGTTATATGAACAAGACTGTTAATCAGCAATATTGTTTTAGATTTTTGGCTTTTCCTCATCTTACTTCAGTGTGAATGACTGAATAACTTTATGCTGCAGCCTAAGATCAAAGCTATTTCTTTATGTCATAGCCCCTGGATCTTGGACACAGAGTATAGAGTTATGATTTTTTTTTGGTTTTGTGAAGGGGCTTGTTTTCTTGTTGGCATTCTTTGTTTGGCTTCATCATGTTTGTGTTCTCAGGTTTTCGCTTCACCTTCCTTCACAGTCTCGTTTGTTTGTAATGATTGTTTTTGATTCCAGGAGTTTCAGTTATCCCTGCCTTCACCGTGTTTCCCATAAAGTCTCTGTCTCTGTAAGATGTTTCTTTGTTGGTTACTTCCTGTTTTACTTTGATAGTCTCTTGTCTCATGTGTGGAGTTTAACTTCCTTTGTTATCCCTGATTTGTTCCCGCTGCGTTTCCAACCTGTTAGCCTCATTCACTGTATGAGCCTCCCCTTGCCCTTTGTCATATCATCTCATGTAGCTCTGCTCCCCCTAGTGTCTTCCCCAGTGATTCCTCGTGACTTTTGGATTTTGGTTTCCTTTTTCTAGACCATGACTTACTTTATCATTTATGCAAGCTTAGGTTACACCTCTGTCTGCTGCATTCTGCATTTAGGTCTGCCAGCTACCACCACTCTCTGACACTTTATTTAGCATTCTGTAGCTTCCACTGTATGCGGCCTGTAAGCTGAATGTTGAATTTTTTTCCTGATAATGCAGATTTAGTTTCAGTATTATATCCTCATTATCACCGTCAAATATTTATACAGGCCCCTTTAACAGGGTCATTCTGTCTGAAATTACGAATTGACTCAAGAATTAAACTTCCCATAATCTTGAGTGATAAATCTTCCACAAGTATTCGAGTAAACTGCAGATGCCATTCAACACCAGAAAGCTTGAAAGAGGCAGGAGTAACACTATAACCACTAATGAGCTAGGTTCTCACTACTCACTAATAACCTATATATAATTAATTTACATATTGAATGCTATGAAGACAGCATACTTCAGCAGTGTTAGTCGAAGTATTGATACTGGATAATGAGAGCAGGGCAGACTTTTTCTTGAACTGATGTTGAATTTTCATTTAAATATGAGGGACTGAACATGTTTTGCTCACAGATTTATTCCAGTTTTGTTACATAATATTTTCTTGCCACCTTCTTGAGATTTGAATAATATTTCCTGGTACCATCTGCAGCGAAGGGAAGCTGGTGAACTCTTGTTTGCTGGCAGTAACTGTGTTTTTCATTGAGCCAGACAGGAGGAGGAAGGCAGAGCTGTGACATGCTGCCTCTCTTCTCAGAATGACAGCTGAAAGAATCTGCCCTTCAAACATGGAGCACTGACCCATGGTCCTGGTGTGAGCTGAAATTGCTTAATGAAATGGGTGGTGAATAGCAGCTGAAACTAATCCTGTAATTCTTTGTGTTCCCGGGCTCTGGCCCCTGCTCTCTCTTGCTCTCTCTGACAGTGGTTTGACAAGACCTCAGTATCCTGACAGGACAATTAGACAGTAATTTGCATATCTTCCTCACTTCATTTGCCTTGTTCATGCGAGCATAAAATAGGATAATCTGGCTTTTGAACCTTTGTACAATATCAGAATCAGTCAGACTAACTTTATTCTTCATCATCCATGACCCCTACACGTTCCTAACTTCATCCCACCACTCTTATTATAACCCACCAAAACCTGTTTTGGGGGGACACGGGCACAGAATCCTTTAATTTATTTGTATCTTGTCTAAATGACACAAGACAAATTGTGGAATAAATGTTATATTTATATGAATTAAGGTCTTCTCAGTCCAGTTTAAGCTGGATGTGTTCTGGAATACCAATTAAAAATGATTAAATACTGATTATGCTTGGATAAATGCAAGCCTCAACAGAGAACCTGTGGCTATAAGAGAACCATATAAACAGATGTGCGTTGTGTTACTGACATCATGTATCATGTTTTGAATTGTTAAAAAATGCTTGTGCATCAAACCAACAGTTTTTTTTTTGATTAATATCCCAGATCTTGCTTGCTTGCTTTAAAATGTTTATATATGGTAGGAAATGTGTAACTAGGCACAGTGGTTACAGTCTTATTATTATCATCTCTATTAATTACAAATGAAAACTCCAGGATAACATATGGATATAGAACTGGTTTCAATGTAAGAAGAAAAAAACAATCAAATTTTTAAAATTGTAAATGTTGAGTGTCAATAATCAAAATGAAAGATGAATTAATCATTGGACTCTTAATATTATCTTTAAACCCTTTTTTTCACTGTGTAAAGGGGGGTCGTTACTGTACGTTTTTAAATGGTGAATTATATTTAAACACGGAGAGGATTTGAATAATGTGGTTTAAATCTGATGGATGTTTTGCTGTTGCTTACCACAGTGAAGAACACGAACAGCACAATAATGCTTCATCCTTTGTAATGTTGAGATTAGCATCTATGTTGGACGGAGTGAGAGAACAAGATGCCATTTGGTCACAGTGAAGAAAGTTTAAAACATACTGTAAGGGTGATAGGTGTTTATATGCTAAAAATGGGTTTGAATTAACTGTGATTAACCTTTTCTTTTTTGAAAGTTCAATCAAGAAATCACTTAAATAGAACCTTTCTGACCACGTGAAGTAGGCAAAAAGATCTCAAACACATAAAAAACACATCATGTCACAATTTAAAGAAACAGCTGAAAATTGATGGAGTTAGTCTGATGGCCTGGGGCTGCTTTGCTGCTTCAGGATCTGGACTTGCTGTAATTGATGGAACCATGAATTCTGCTCTCTACCAGAAAATCCTGAAGGAGAATGTCCGGCAATCACTTTGTGCCCTGAAGCTCAAGCTCACTTCGATTCTGCAGCAGAACAATGATCCGAAAAACACCAGCAAGTCCATCTTTGAATGGCTAATAAAACAAAATGAAGGTTTTGGAGTGGCCTAGAACTTGAATCCAACTGAGATGCTTTGTTGTGACCTTAAACACGCTGTTCATGTTTAAAAAACTTCCAATTTGGCTAAATTAAAACAACTGTGCAACAATTATTCCACAGTGGTCTGAAAGACTCATTGACAGTTATGACAAAAACTTGATTGCAGTGCAAGGGTGCCACAACCGGTTATTAGGTTTTTGGGGGCAGTTACTTTTTCACACAGGTTCAGGTAGGTTTAAATAGTGTTTTTTTTTCCCCTTAAGTTTTTTGTCTAATATTAATTTTTGCTTCATCACCTGAAACATGTAAGTATGACAAATATGCAAAGAAATAAGAAATCAGGAAGGGGGGAAATACTTTTTCACAGCACTGTGCCTGTTTGCCAGTTTAGGTAGCTGAACTCCTGATGGTCCGGGAGGAGTTTGCAGACAAAGAAACAAACACACAGACAGACATTGATTTAGTGTATTATAGTGTGATCCACACATTTGCAGAAATATGAAGTTACAAAAAGTTTAATTAGGAGAGTTTATTTTCCCTGCACGAGTCTGTCAGCTGACATGTTTTTAATCATAATCTAAGCTGCATTGCAAAGGTAATAGAGAACCATTATACTCAATACTCAATTTTTCATAGCTGCTTGAATTTCCCGTGCTTTTTAATGTAAAAAAAAAAACAAGACATCTTTTTGTTTTTCAGTCTGTCTTTACCCTGTAGTTTACTGTGTCTAAATAGCTATTTTTCCTTTCATATGGCAGTGCAGGTTTTACATTTTTAAAAATCTTTTTCTCAACTCTGTGTTAAAAGCATCTGAGCATGCCACCAATTTAAAAGACTCCCCATTTACCACCAGTCAGATTTAAGTTTGGTGCTGTTCAGTAAATTAGACTCCATCCTCACGGTCCAATATACTCCTAATTAAGAGCCTCAAACACACACACACACACATTACCTTAAGGCTGCATGTTTACTTATGCACATGGGTCTCAAGGGTCAATTATGGCAGTGTAATGATTGTAATTTGCTAATTTTCAGCCCATTATCCCTTTTTATGTCTCGTGCAGTGGGTTGTAATTTAGTGAAGGAGAGATGGCTGCTTTGGCCGTCAATTGATGGATGATAGTCAGCACTAGAAAAGGGGAGCTCTGTCATTAATAGTGCCTAGGAATGAGCTGTCATGTCACCACCAGGCCCACACACAGGGACAGAGCAGAGGACAAGAGGAGAAACTGCCTTTGCGGCATTGGCTGTGATGTTATACTGTATTTTGTAGCTTATGAATGAATTGAAAGCTGCAAACAAAATCCAAAATTTCATACTTGAACTGAGTAAGTCAGTATAATTTGTGGCATTCAGTCCAAAAGGCAGCACCCTCACCCTGCCCTTGCTAATTAATTGCGCTCATTGTGTTTTCCACACATTCTGGCACTCCATCCACAGCTCTGAAGTAGTCCTACAGGATCTGACAGCTGTACAAGTAAAATATGATTTTTGTGCATCTTTACCTGGCACCATGGCTTCTTTCTGCTGTGACAAAAAGGAGGAGTATCCACTTTCTGAAAAGTGCCAGAACGTTTGAAAGGCAATTTCAAACAAGTGACAGAGTAATGGATGAGGGCAGCGGGGGCCATCAGTCAAGTGCTGCACAAAACTAAGTCAGAGTTCCAGCCTCTGCAGTACCTGCAAATAACTCAATTTCCCTCCCTGTAGAAGGAAATTGCTTCAGAAAAATGTTTTTTAAAAAATAAATCCCAATTATTTTGATTTTCCTATATCTTATGTTCATTTAATCATCCTCCTGCGAATGCGATGTTATGGTCTTCGTTTGCTTCAACGTACATTGCCCATACATGACTCCACGGTCACCAAAATTTTTTATCGGCGATGGAAATACAGATCAACTGCCCTTTAGGTATGCTCTTTCAGGCAAATCTCAGAACAACAATGAAAAAGATAAATGCATGAATCATTGATTTGTCTTTGTCTTATGCTATCATTAAATAATGATAGCATACTTCCAGCAAGATTTAGTTTGTTGCAGTCTTTCAGCAAACTAATAGCTTCAAAAGTACTCTAAAATACTGAAACTGAGCACCACTCATGTGCTTGTACTGTTGAAACCACCTGGAGCTCTGCTGAGCAGCTGCTGAACTAATTTATCATTTCCAGTAAGGTTATTAGTATTCATTCTCAGGTTTTATCTAATGTTACACCCCTGAGGATTTCTTTGTCTCTCCTAATTGTGAGAGGGAGGATAAAGCCAAAATGAAAAAGTAGGACGAAGGGGAATAAGGAGGCTCCTCCTCCTCCCATGGCACAAATGGATGAAGACAGTCTAATACCAACCCATCCCTGCCCTTCTAAGACCTTTTGCTGACCTTTTCTTGTCATTTAACTCTATCACAAGTGGGGCTGTCGCTATGAGGTGATGAATCTGTCAACTCACAGTGCGTTCGGGTTTGGGTGTTATATATGGTGATTTTGGCATCTTTTACGTCATAAAAAATGTAATTAGTGAGACACTACAAGTCATTCTGAGAAAATGCAGAAGGAAGTCATGTGAATGCTTCTTATACTGGCAACACTGCGCTTACATTGACTTTATGAAAATAAACTAGATACATTTTTCAGTATATTATCATACAGACAGACACACACACACACATACACAAAATGGCAGTGTTTCATATGGAATTGATAGTATTTTGTATGTTAATCATTTACATTATGAACAAAATGTTTTGGGTCCAACAGTTCCAGAGAACAAAGTAAACAGTATTCACCAACTGGAACATTGACACTTTTAACACAGCAGAAAACAAGCAGGATGTGCGTTTATGCAATTTCTGTGCGTGTGTGCATTATGTTTTCCTTTAAAACAAAATTGTGTTTCTGTCAAGCTAATTAAATGCTGGTACAGTATTCATAAGAAAGAAAACAGATATGACAGTTATGAAAAACTGAAATCTATTGTTACTGCTGTTCCAGTTTCACACTGTGATTCATGGCTGTATAAATGAATGGAGCTATTCTCTCTAAAAACAAAAAGACACTTTTACATTTACTGCAGCTGAGGAACTGCCAAATGATCAAACATGACAGCGGCGCACGCATGAGCTATTGCCTGCTGTCTTTTACGACTAACATAAGTAGCATGCAGAGATCAATGAGAGTTGACAGATTAGGTTATCTTAACCTCTGCAGCATATCAAAACTACACTTCTCATTACCTTCTCTTGAGATGTTTTCTCTGAATTTACCTCCCTGATGAATGCTATATACAGTCTCACCCTACAGACCCCCACCCACCCCCCGCTGGCCTGCCTGACTGATGGTTCAGTGATGTCATTTTAATAAGTGTGCATTAGCATGGAACAGGTCTCCTGGGGATCTCAATTGCCACCTGTCAGATTTCATTGATGTTATGTTTGCTCCAACTCATTCTATAGTTAAACATCTATAACATAATGTGAAAATGATTATGTATCTGTTGGCACCAAATAGGAGGAAGACAGAATCTCTGAGGAGAGCAAATAGAGAAACTGAGTGATACAAATTAAATGGATAAATCTGCTTTTTTTTCCATGGTGCAGTAAAGCCTTCTGTTTGTATAAAAAACTATGTTAAAATTCAGCAGCTCTACAGGCATTTGGAGTAGTAAACACAAAATCATATCAAAGCTCTCCTACGACTATATTTTATATGTGAACAAAGAATAAAATGTATGTCAAGTTTAATAGTTTCTAATGGTGCTCACCACCTTTGCAGTTGACATATTAAGATGCATGTCTGTGCATCTTGTAGTTGATTTAATTGTTTTGGTGGCCAGTCCCAACCCTAAAATCCTGATGTGGCCTTTCTCAGCATTCACAGAAAAAAGTGTACACAGGGAGGGCAGGGAGGACCTCAAAGCAGGACGCAGGCAAGAGCGGATATGTGCATAACACTTTTATTTAAATCTCTGGAAATAACAGATGCTGGACAGGGGCCAGCTACACAAAACTAAACTCGAAAACTTAGAAACACTCAGCACATACGTTAACTTAAACGTAAAAGACTCAGGACCCGACAAAGGACAAAGACCAGGACAGACAATAAATACACGAGGGGAAATGAGGGGAGTGACAACAGGTGGGGAAACAGCTGAACACAAACATGCAGACGAGGCAGGGGGAAGCAAAACTAAATACAACACACAAGAAACAAGATAATAACAAAATAAAACAGGAAGTGGAACTGAGAATCTAAACAGTAAGAAACCATAAAACCTGAATCAGGGCCCCCAGCCCACAACCATGACAGTAGGTTCTCAGTCATCCAGGTCATAGTAGTCTCTGGAGCTTCAAAAAAGACATATGTATAACAGTGTAAATTTATTCTTCCCTCAAAATAACTCAATATACAGCCATTAATGTCTAAACCAGCAGCAACAAAAGTGAGTACACCCCTTAGTGAAAGTTCCTGAATATTTTGTGTGGCCACCATTATTTTCCAGAACTGCCTTAACTCTCCTGGGCATGGAGTTTACCAGAGCTTCAGAGATTGCCACTGGAATGCTTTTCCACTCCTCCATGATGACATCACGGAGCTGGCGGATACTCAAGATTTAGCGCTCCTCCACCTTCCGCTTGAGGATGCCCCAAAGATGTTCTATAGGGTTTAGGTCTGGAGACATGCTTGGCCAGTCCATCACCTTTACCCTCAGCCTCTTCAATAAAGCAGTGGTTGTCTTAGAGGTGTGTTTGGGGTCATTATCATGCTGGAACACTGCCCTGCGACCCAGTTTCCGGAGGGAGGGGATCATGCTCTGCTTCATTATTTCACAGTACATATTGGAGTTCATGTGTCCCTCAATGAAATGTAACTCCCCAACACCTGCTGCACTCATGCAGCCCCAGACCATGGCATTCCCACCACCATGCGTGACTGTAGGCATGACACACTTATCTTTGTACTCCTCACCTGATCACCACCACACATGCTTGAGACCATCTGAACCAAACAAATTAATCTTGGTCTCATCAGATCATAGGACATGGTTCCAGTAATCCATGTCCTTTGTTGACATGTCTTCAGCAAACTGTTTGCGGGCTTTCTTGTGTACAGACTTCAGAAGTGGCTTCCTATTTGATGTAGTGTGCGGCGTATGGTCTGAGCACTGACAGGCCGACCCCCCACCTCTTCAATCTCTGCAGCAATGCTGACAGCACTCCTGCGTCTATCTTTCAGAGACAACATTTGGATGTGACGCTGAGCACGTGCACTCAGCTTCTTTGGACAACCAACGCGAGGTCTGTTCTGAGTGGACCCTGCTCTTTTAAAACGCTGGATGATCTTGGCCACTGTGCTGCAGCTCAGTTTCAGGGTGTTGGCAATCTTCTTGTAGCCTTGGCCATCTTCATGTAGAGCAACAATTCGTCTTTTAAGATCCTCAGAGAGTTCTTTGCAATGAGGTGCCATGTTGGAACTTTCAGTGACCAGTATGAGAGAGTGTGAGAGCTGTACTACAAAACTGAACACACCTGCTCCCTATGCACACCTGAGACCTAGTAACACTAGCGAGTCACATGACATTTTGGAGGGGAAATGACAAGCAGTGCTCAATTTGGACATTTACAGGTGTAGTCTCTTAGGGGTGTACTCACTTTTGTTGCTGCTGGTTTAGACATTAATGGCTGTATGTTGAGTTATTTTGAGGGAATAATAAATTTACACTGTTATATAAGCTGCACACAGACTACTTTTCATTGTGTCAAAGTGTCATTTTGTCAGTGTTGTCCCATGAAAGGATATACTTAAATATCTGCAGAAATGTGAGGGGTGTACTCACTTTTGTGATACACTGTATGTGGATGACACCTGGATCAAAATCAAAACCCAAGAAGTAGAAGCCTTCACTGACCACATCAGCTCAGTGGATAAATACATAAAGTTTAATAGGGAGGACACCAGGGATACTAGGTTACTGTTCCTGGACTGTGCTGTGCTTACTGAGGAGGACAAAAGCCTCAACATTGACCAGTACCTACTCTTTGACTCCCACCACCCACTGGAGCACAAACTTGGGGTGATCAGGACCCTGCCACACCGGGCAGAATACCTCTTAGGCACAAGGGAAACAAAAGAAACACACGTGCCTTTAAAACACGTAATTATCCCAACTTCATCAAATCAGCAAAAATGGGTCAGACGCCAACTAAGGAAAACGAGAATGACGAGCGAAGCAATATTGTCATCCCGTATGTGGCAGGTTTGTCAGAGAATTTTCTCCAAGTATGACATCCTGTTATACTTCAAACCTAATCAAAGGCAAAAACTGGTCTATCCCAAGGACAAAACTCCCAAACACAAGATAAACAACATAGTGTATGCTGTCCAGTGCAGTGAAGAGTGCTCAGATCTCTACGTTGGAGAAACCAAACAGCCTCTTCATAAACAAATGGCACAACATAGAGCCACCTCAACAGGACAAGACTCAGCTGTACATCTGCATCTAAAGGAGAAAGGACGCTCTTTTGAGGATGCCAGTGTTCACATTTTGGACCGGGAAGGCAGATGGTTTTTAAAGAGAGGTTAAAGAGGCCATCTATATCCACTGTAAACAGCCATCAGTGAACAGAGGCAGTGGATTACATCACCAACTTTCCCGCGTCTACAATGCTGTCCTGAGCTCTCTCCCCAGGCTCCTCAACCCCCATTCACACCTTTGTTCAGGTGACCTCAATAGGTCACTTGATAGAAACCACTGAGGTGTGTCACTGTGGTGACCCAGGCCTTCATTCACATCTTGGCGCATGTGATTATGTAATAATAAGTCACAGCCACCTCCAGGGGACAACCCCCACTGGGGTTTAAACATCTGGGTCTCTCCACCTTCTGGTTTGAAAACTGAATAAGTCTTTTGGCTTGATATGTGGTACTGGTACAAACCACAATGCCAAGGATAGTTAATAATGGACCTGCTTACCACCAGTGGTGAGAAAGAGCATTTGAATTTAGAAATAGAAAGCAGCTGTTCACTAACTCCTTCATCATAATAGCACGATAGGATATATTTGTAAAAAAAACAAAAACAAAGGAAGAGAATGTTAAAAATATACTTTTACTGGGTCTTGCTTTCCCCTGTAGTTCACACTTACTTGATATACAGTATACTCACCACTTCATTAGTTATACCTTACTAATACTGGGTTTGACCCCCTTTTGGCTTCAGAGCTGCCTTAAATCTTCACGGCAAAAACTTAATAAGGTCCTGGAAAAGTTCCTTAGAGATACTGACATGATAGTTGCTGCACATCCATGAAAAGTAGCCTTTGGCTAATTCTGGCATATTTACATTGCGATGTTCATTGATGTATATTGTCCCTTTTAAATAAATAAAACAAACAAACAAGTGAAATCTGTTCCACCACATCCCAAAAGTGCTCTGCTGGATTGAGATCTGATGACTGTGAACACTTTTGGTAGAGTGAACTCATTGTCATATTCAAAAAACCAGTTTGAGATGATTTGAGCATTGACGAAATAGCATACTATCCTGCTGGAAGCAGCAGTCAGAGGATGGGTACACTGTGATCATAAAAGGATGGACATGGTCAGCAACAACACTCAGGTAGGTTGTGGTGTTTAAAAAATGCTTGATTGGTACTGAGGGGCCCAAAGTGTGCCAAGAAAATATCCCGTACACCATTACACCCCCCCACAGCCTGAACCATTTATACAAGGTAGCATGGATCCACGCTTTCAGGTCGTTTACATCAAATTCTGGTCCTAACTTCACATGTCACAGAGACTCGTCTGACCAGCATACCTTGGTTGTAACACATTTGAGTTACTGTTGTCTTCCTAGTAGTTCAAAGTAGTCTGGTAATTCTCCTCTGACCTCTGGCAGCAAGAAGCCATTTTCACCCAGTGAACTGCCACTCACTGGATATTTTCTCTTTTTCAGACCATTCTCTGTAAACCCTAGAGATGGCTGTGTGGGAATGTCCCAGTAGATCAGCAGTTTCTGGAATACTCAGACCATTTTGTCTGGCACCAACAACCATAACACATTCAGAGTCACTTAAATCACCTTTCTTCCCCATTCTGATGCTCAGTTTAAACTTCAGCAGGTCGTCTTGACCATGCCTACATACTTAAACGCAATCACCTAATCACATTGCTACCATGCATATGTTAGTAAACCATGCTCATTCTAAATCAGCGTGCTCACTGCCTGCAATCTGCATACAGCCACACCCTCTTTTCTCTATATAAGGAAACATGTTTACCTGGAGGTAAAGTGGAGAGAGTGGCTGCGAAACTGCAAAGCAAAAAATAGGAGAAAGTCAGATTGGAGAAATGTAAATAAGAGTGTCCAAGGTTCAAGGAGAAAGACAGTAAAGGGGCAGCTTTCCAAATTGTTTGTCGACTGGAATATCGTCAAACAATTATAAAATAATAATAAAATAAAAATAAATAAAAGTGACGCTGAGGCTGAAATAACAACGGAGCTGAATATAATTTCTCCCGAGACACTCTCTGTAGCTCAACTAAAAAAAAAGTTTGGAAAGAATGTGACATGGAACAAGACTAACTGTATTGTCATTTACAATATGTAATTTTAAATCATTAGATTAGATTAGATTAGATTAGATTAGATTAGATTAGATTAGATTAGATTAGATTAGATTAGACTAGACCAAAGGGCTGTTTGTCATTCATGGTGTTATATTATTCTTTTAAATAGCAACAAAGCACATTTCACTGTTAGTATATGTCACCATTCTGTAGAGGAAACAGAAATGTAAACCACATCACCACTGTGCTCCATTTAGTCTTATTTACACTTTTAGAGTAATTTGTGTTAGCTTATAGCAGTGCAGCTTCAGCAATAATCAGAAACTAACTAAATTCTTGTTGCCAGTTTATATTCACAGCACTTAAAGAAGCCTGTGAGGTCTGACAATGCTGTGTCATGTTGCACCATCCATCCATCCATCCATCCATTTTTTCCAGTTATCTTGTTCAGGGTTAGATGCTGGAGCCCACTCCAACTGTCATAACAAAATGCAGGGCACACCCTGCACAAGTCACCAGTCTATCACAGCAGTCTGGTGTCCACTTAACTTATGTGCACTGTGGATATAGTATCTGCCAAGCTTAATCTAAACCACAGTGCGGGGTGCCTGGAGTTCTGCAGTGACTCATTATTGTTTTAGTGGGGGATGTGGTTGATGTTTTAGAGTTTCTGGAGCTCATCAACAGTTCAGTTTTTAAACCGGCTTTGACAGTTATGCACTTGTCTTAGAATTGAGAAACAAGATGGCAGAAGGGCCATAGAAAAGTCAATTATTAGCTGCAGCTTTAGGCAGACAAGCATAAATTAGTTTAAATATCATGGATCTGTGTCTTGTGCACCTTGAATTCATAGATGCCTCTGTGTGTTTATTGATATACATGGACAGACAAACCATTCACTTATGGGTTTTCAAAACTTGAGAAACAATAAAAACTACTGTTATTTTTATTTTTTTAACTATATATTTAATCACAGTGGTTCTTTGAAACGGACATAACTTGAATGTAAGAAGTCCAAGATAGTGCAATAAATTCACAACTGCTGGCTTTTAATCAAAGACTTTGCCCAAGTGTTTTGAAATTTGGATCTAAAAATCAGTTTTTAACCACATTTTACTACACAAATTGGGAAAGAAAATGTTTTCATGTTTTCAGTAGCTGATTCCTTTGTTGGCCTAAGTCCTTACTCTAAACCTTTGGTTGTACATATTTGTGTACAGATGAGTTTCTTAATGAGTTTCTGCATAAATGTATTAAGTCTTCTCAGTATGAGGGAAGTCTGTGCTGCGTAATAACATCTACTGATGTTACGATATGATAATATCATATGATGTTATGATGATATGAATTTATCAGAGTTATAGTTTAAGTCATGTAACTGGTGCAGATCTTTGGAGAGCAAAAGACTGTTCAAACATGCTGGACAAGTGATGCACAAGTCTGTCACTTTCATACTGTATCTTGTTTGGAGGTTTTAAACAGATATATAAACAAATTTCAAGTTTTGGGCACTGACAATCCACTAACTGAACACGCTGCAGTATTTCAATCACTGAAGTCTCTACCATCCTCTTTGGTGACATTTTAAATATCTTGTACAATATTCTTCCTTTTAGACTGCTGCCTTCATAAAAGTTTTCAGCGTTCTCAACCCTGACCTGTTTGATGACATTATTTCAAATGCGATGTGACTTTGGTCAGCATCATGTATGTCTGATTAGGAACCAGCCCCATTCATGCATGTGCAGCAGGCATACAGCAAAGCAGGCAAATAGTCGCTTACACAATCATAGCCACATGCTATGAGCAGCCATATGTCATTATGGCGTGTAGTTGTGGCCATTAATGAGTTTTTCAGTGTGAGTGAGGAAGAGAAAAAGTTCACCAAAATAAACTTTAGGGGAACCACCACAAAAATGTTTGTTCCAATAAACCTAATGAGACACTTAAATCACCCTCACCCAGATGAACATGGACTTTTTAATAAAGCTAACAAAGGCAAAATGGCTACATGCCACACGCCAGTCTCAGTATGAGCAATGGATCAAAGCAGTTATGGGAAAATTATGGAGATAAATGGAAAAAAAGAGGAAAGGGTCCTGTTACCTGGTGAATTTATTAACGTACTGGAAAATGATGCAAGTACATGTTATATAAATCTGTTGCACCTGCTTTTGTTGCTTATGTAAAATACATCAGGTAAAGCTGGGTGAATAACTCATTTTAATTAGTTGTCCCTCTTTCTAGTAGCACAGCACTTTGTATTAAGAGTTCTTTAAGGGAGAGAAGATCCTGTAACTTACTGCCATTTGGGGAAAATTGTAAAACGTAATAATTTACTGTATAATAAAAATAACATTTTCATTAAAGAAAAGTTCATTTATGTTTGAATATGCTGTCAATTGTTCTTAGAAAGAAAATTGGGATTGACATAAAATAGGATTAGTCACACATACAAAAAAATTGGAAAACAGAATTGTAAAGAAAATTGCTCAATTTCCAAAATAGACAGGAGCACAGACAGCAGCAACGAAGAGAAGAGACACTGAATCGAAATTAGAGCTGTAGGGGTGCCAAAGTTTTATGGGATATTTATACACCTGTCGAAAGAACCATTCGGCCTACACTTACCAAACTGTTTAAGAATTACAACTGTTTTTATACATAGTCCCCCATTTTCAGAGGTTAAAAATTAATGGGGCAATTTACTGACAAGCAGTTGCACGGCCGGGTGAGGCATGCTCCCTTGTTATTTCATGACAAATGAAGCAGACGTAATATATGAAGTTGATTCAAAGTGTTGAATTTGTGTTTTATAGCTATAATTTAATGTCACTTTAAATATGAGGTCTGAAGAGATGTTAAGGCATCTGAGGGAGGCCATCATTACACTGAAAAATCCACATAAACCTATCACAGAGAGACATCAGGTGCATTGTTAACAAGAATGCATGCACTGACCGGCTCAGCAACACCAAAAGGCCCGAAAGAGCACAGACAACTGAAGTGCACGATCACAAATAAGTTTGCATCTAACATCTAAATTATCTAAAAGAGCCGGCAGTGAAGGTGGCTGCAGTAAAGGTCTAGTGGAGCAACTCAAGGGAGGAAAATATAACAATAATATAAAATTTGGTTATGTGCATGGATTCTAGACTTCAGGCAGACATTGACTGCAAATTTTTTCATCCATGTATTAAAAGAGTCTTTATATTGAAATTTATGTTAGTTTGTCCCACAGATTTTGAACTTATGAGAAAAGGGGGGACTGTGTATAAAAATAGTTATAATCTTTGTAAAACCTGCACTTCAGTCACACATTGATTGTGAAAGGCAAAAACTGCAGGCAAAAACTGCAAAAATTATGTCTTTGTCCCAAACATTATGGAGGGTATTTTATATTATTAAGTTATTATGTTACTATCAAAATTTTTAATTTAACCAATTATCCAATGTCATAAATATACAGAAGTTCAAGCATTTGTAACAAACCAAAGCACCTAAAGTTGTTTGAAAATTCTGCAGTTTCTAAAGATTTTTAATTGTATATTGACTTTAGATGTTCAGTACCAGTACTGTACGCGCAACATGGGAGCTACATTGACAAATTGTTCCGATGAACAGCAGGGACCAAAGTGTGTCAGCATTTTGGTTAAACACTCCATGAAAATACTTGAAGGTAGTAGAATTAATTTTTATTTTGCCTTTTCAGTGCATGTTCTTATGTATTGTGTAAAGACTGTGAATTATCTGACATTTCTGTGCCTTTTACTTTAATAGATACAGAGCCAACATAGACCCTGATCACTGAGAAGTATGTGCTTTCTGAATATTCAGTGCAAACACACTTTTATTAAACAAAACCAACTGTTTACGTATTGAGGGTGACTGGATGCTGCATGTAATTAAACTCACTTTTTCTGTTCATGTTTTTTGCGATGTGTTTATTGTCCACATATTACAAAGATGATGAAAATATGATTTAACAGTGAGTAGTAGTCTCTGTGCACTAAAGCATGTTCATGGTAGGAGGTTTGTGAGAGCGTCTAAGCTACTGAGCCATGTCTTTCTCTTCTCGGTGTGCCGCTGAGCTGACAGGGGTCATAGTCAGAGCCACAGTGACATTTACAGCTCAGAGGCTTATGGAAACTCCCTGCTGTACCTGGAAGTCTGTAATTATCTCAGAACTTGCCAGCCTGCAGCCCAACAGAAGGATGTCAAAAATGCACAAAGAAACAGATGCACAATGATTTGAATGTCACTCAGAAGAAGTGTGATTTGGTTGAAAAGATAATGAACATGATGTTCAGCATGAAAAAGGTTAATAGGAGAGCAGATAGGCTTCAGGGAATTGGTTCTTTGTAATGAGAGTTTTTCCTGTCTCCTGCAGATTTATAATTTTTCACAATTATAAAATACAGAAAAAAAACTTTTCTTTTTTTTTTTTATCTTCAGTTCATTGTATTTTATTTCCAATGCATAGATAAGAAAATGCCTGATTTTGGATACGCTGGTAACATGGGCCTCCTTATTCTGATGTTTGTCAGTCAAGTTTCCATCTATTAATTTGTGTGTTATATTCAGCCTGAGGCTGACTCGCTGTCTGTGCTGTTAAGTGACATTTGAAATGTCTCAAATATTTGTACAGGTATATTCAATTCTATTTTATTTATGTAGTGCCAAATCACAACAAACAGTTGCCTCAAGGTGTTTTATATTGTAAGGTAAAGACCCTACAATAATACAAAGAAAACCCCAACAAGAACAATCAGACAACCCCCTATGAGCAAGCACTTGGCAACAGTGGAAAGAAGCACACTTCAACCTAAGGTCCAGCCGTGCAATGCCCAGAGGAACTGCGAAAAACCCAAGAGTGTCAGATTTGGGGCAGTGGCCAGCAATGCAAAGGACCCTAAAGCAGGGCTCGAAGCGAGGAGCTTGATTTAACTCTTTAGCTTTTAATAGCAACTTAGATTGAGCAAGACATAGCATAACCTTGGTAACATAGACTTGGAGCGTAGACATAAACTTGAACCATAAACATGGACATGAAGCATAGACATTAGACACACAGCGGGAAAAACCAACGAGGACGCAACAAGGACCAGGGCGAACTGCAGACAATATATACACAAAGGGATAATGACGGGAGTGGGAACATGTGAGGAGCACATCTGAACATAATACACTGACGAGACAAGGGGAAACAAAACTAAACACAAAGCACAAGGAACACAAGACTGTCAAAATAAAACAGGAAGTGACTAACCATGACGCACATGTAAAATTAACACAGAGGGAACCTAAACCTGACCAAAACAGAAACCTAAACACAACACACAGAGAACACTGGGACGTCAAACTAAACACAAGACATGAGACAAGGGATAACACAAACAACTGAACACAGATTATGGGAAACAGGAACTAACAGAAAACTATGATAACTAAAATCCCAATACTAAACTACAAACACAACCAGAAATAAAACAAAACAGAACTTCACAAAAAGAAACTCAAAACACTGGGCCACCGGCCCAGGACCATAACAAAGAGCTACATTTCAGTCGCTTTTGAAAAGCCAAACACAACATATCAGCACAAACACTTCATACCAACTGTCAAGCACGGTGGTGGAGGGATGATGATTGTTTTGCAACCACAGGACCTGGACACCTTACAGTCATTGAGTTGGCCATGAACTCTTTTTCTATACCAAAGTATTCTAGACTTAAATGTGAGGCCATCAGTCTGACAGTCACATCTTGGCTGGTATTAGATCAATTGTCCCAAGCACACTAGCAAATCTACAACAGAATAACTGTTAAAAAAAAAAAAAGAACAGTCCATTTCATGCCCAGACCTCAACCTGATTGAAATGCTGTGGTTAAGAGCTGTGCATAAATGAATGCTTGCAAACCTCAATGAACTGACACTTTAAAGAGTGGACCAAAATTCTTCCACACAATTCAAGTTATTACTGCTACAGGCAGTTCTACAAGCTATTGAGTCATAGGGTACGCTTAATTTTTCACAGAACTGCATAGCATCCTATGAAAACTTTCTTTTTCACATGCCTGTATTTCTCTTTAATTCTTTAAGCTTGCAAAGCTGGAGATGTCCAACTGTAGTTTCTCTCATTATTAATTCCTAATATTAGCCTGCTAACAAAGAAACCTAAGATTTGTTTAACTCAAATAATTTTGGCTGACATAAAAAAAATCTTATTTGGTTTAGTCAGTATTTCTGTACCTTTGAGCAACAGTTTAGATTTAATTTATCAAAGCTTTCAAAAAAAATCTTCTCAGGTTCAAGTTTGCATGAGCTCTTTTCAAGTTGGAAATCTGTGTCTTGCAAGGTTTAACTACAGACTTTGATAGATAATACAATAGAAAAAAGAAACAGAATTCATTTATGGTGTGAATTGATCAGTGACGCACTGTTTGTATATTATAATCATGAGACACACACCGTGAAAAGTGATGCCCTGTGACCGCTGGGACCCTGAATTGGATAAGTGGTTAAGAAAATGCACGACTGATCTTAAAAAATACACCTTATATTTTTATGACAGTAAAGCAGCATGATCCAGGAGCCAGAAGTATTTTTAAATATACACTGCTGCATGTACAATCAGTGAAAGAACCCCTATACATGCGTGGATTCTACAACTATAACATTCCCCTTGTTCTGGGAAGTTATTTAATTGTCAACTGATGACCTGCAGTATATTAAATAGCAGCTGACTGAGGAACCGAGGAGGAAGTGATAAAGGCGAATGAGAGTGTAGACACACGAGTGTGTGTGAGGTGAGTCAGGGGTGAAGGAGGGCAAGGTTGCAGTGGTGCATCTGAGTGCTGATGTTAAGAGCTGAATAATTGCTTACCACTGTGAAATCTACTGCAGCAGAAGGGAGATGAAGCATGGGAAGGAGAAGGTGGTGAGGAGGAGGAGTAGAAGCACGATGAGATACTCAAGAGGTTGTTAGTGTTAATTATACCTGCTTTAGTTATCTCACACACTGGTATTTCTCTATATACTTCCTGTGCCTCCATCTCCCCCCTCTCCCTCACTTTTTAATCTATTTCTTTGACCTCTTCTATTCTTATGCTATTGATGTCATTCAGATTTTTTTTTCGATCTGTGCATGTTTACTGAAAAAGTTTGCACCTGGCTGAAGCATATATCACTCTAACCATCAGCTTTCTGTCACAGGTATCCAGATATTTGCAGCTTAAACTCCTGTACCTGTGCCGGACTTCAACACTTAATGTTTTAAGCACTTAGGCCACAATGCTCTCCTCTTCAGCATTAAAGTCACAACTACATCTTCACTGACAGCAACAGTTCATCTGGTGAATTCCAATCCCACAACTTCAGAGGCTCCAATAAACACTAATTGCATCACAGACCTCTAAAGCCCCTAGCAAAATGAATGTGTATTGTCTGTGATAATGAATTCTCCCCATTCCTATATTGTGTTGTCTAAGGCATCAGCAGTCCTGGGTGAATAGATAACCTAAATGTGTGTGTGTTTGTGCATTTGGGTGTGTGTGTTCCATTTGTGCGAGCTTTTACTTTGTCACCCTGAGGTCAAGTAGATGGTGCGACAATCTCCCAAATGCAATTAGGAAGTGGACCGGCCATCTAAAGGAGACTCTGATGAATTACTCCTGCATGTCTTTCTTTAACTGACTTGGAGTTAAAGTGGCTGCACTGGACGACAAATAGATTCACCCATACACAGAGACAAACTGCACATTGTGTGAATATTGGGCTTTTTATTGCATTTCAGCTTGCCAAACAAGCTCTAAAGAATTTATAACATTTAGATTGTTATCTCCTTAAAGTGAGACGATTCATTGCAGAATTTTCTGGAAGAGAGTGAGATGAGAAAATCGATTCTGGTGCTTTCACATTAGAAGACATTTCAGAAGTAATTTTAGCTCAGTTTTAAAGAGGTAAGAACTCTCCTTGATTTATTTTTGCAGTTGACCCTGTTTGCAGGGTCAACCAACCTTTTGAATTGAATACTTAGCTTACTTAGCAAGCCCTGTTTACTTTCTAATCAGTGAACATTTCTTCTTGCAGTGTGCTCCTTTGGTGTGAATAGTGGAAAGCTATGTAAAATGCAGTGAGTAAGCTGCAGAGCCACCACTAACGTTTGACAACGTCTCCTCAGGTTCACTGCCAGCTGCTTGGTGTTTTTACTGTGTCTTCACCAAAAACCTGAGAGACAGAGAAAATCCCCTTAAAGCCAACAGGGGGAAGCTTATTGTAAGGCCACGAACCTTCATCCTCCTCTTTCTCTCATTTGCATTTCACTCTTTCAGCCCCACTCTCTCAGAACTACAGCTGTAAGGTAAAAGCAGCAGGAGAGGAGTTCTGTTTATAATGTTCATCTAGTGCATTTATATTAAATCACTTCAAGGCATGTTTCCAAAACAGTCAATAAGCGTGATGCTAACCTTTAACCTAAAGTTTATCATTAATTCTTGCGTGTGTGTGTGTGTGTGTGTGTGTGTGTGTGTGTGTGTGTGTGTGTGTGTGTGTGTGTGTGTGTGTGTGTGTGTGTGTGTGTGTGTAGAGACAGAAAGCTGTCTCATCTACGGTAGTATTTACTAGACTGACAGACTGACTGAGTAAAGCTGGAGCACCAGGAGTTACAGTGGTATGAAAATGTTTGGGCACGCCTGATAATTTTCATGGTTTTCCTTTATAAATCATTGGTTGTTCGGATCAGCAATTTCAGTTAAATATATCATATAGCAGATGAACACAGTGATATTTGAGAAGTGAAATGAAATTCATAGGATTTACAGAAAGTGTGCAATAATTATTTAAACCCTTGTCATTTTATTGATTTGAATACCTTTAGCACTAATTATTGGAACGCAAAATTTGTTTTGTAAGCTCATTGACCCTTGACCTACATTCACAGGTGAATCCAATTATGAGAAAGGGTTAAGGTGGCCAACTGCAAGTGTTTCTCCTCTTTGCATCTTCTCTGAAGAGTGGCAACATGGGAGCCTCAAAACAACTCTCAAATTACTTAAATTTCAGCTGTCAGTTTCCACTGTGAGGAACACAGTGAGGAAATGGAAGACCACAGGCACAGTTCTAGTTAAGGCCCGAAGTGGCAGGCCAAGAAAAATGTCAGATAGGCAGAGGCGAAGGATGGTGAGAACAGTCATAGTCAACCCACAGAGCAGCTTCAAAGACCTACAACATCATCTTGCTGCAGATGGTGTCACTGTGCATCGTTCAACTGTTCAGTGCATTTTGCACAAGGAGAGGCTGTATGGGAGAGTAATGCAGAAGAAGCCCTTTCTGCGCACACACACCACAGAGTATATTGAGGTATGCTAAAGCATTTTGGACAAGACAGCTTTATTTTGGAATAAGGTGCTGTGGACTGATGAAACTAAAACTGAGTTATTTGGACATAACAAGGGGCAGTATGCATGGCGGAAAAAGAACACAGCATTCCAAGACAAACACTTGCTACCCACAGTAAAATTTGTTGGTGGTTCCATCATGCTGTGGGGCTTTGTGGCCAGTGCAGGTACTGGGAATCTTGTTAAAGCTGAGGGTCGCACGGATTCCAGTCAATATCAGCAGATTGTTGAGAACAATGTTCAAGAATCAGTGACAAAGTTGAACTTGCGCCGGGGCTGGATACGTCAACAAGACAACGACCCTAAACACTGCTCAAAATCTAAAAAGACATTCATGCAGAGGAACAAGTACAACGTTCTGGAATGGCCATCTCAGTCCTCAGTCGAGACCTGAATATTACTGAAAATCTGTGGTGTGATTTAAAGCGGGCTGTCCATGCTCGGAAACCATCAAACCTGACTGAACTGGAGATGTTTTGTAAAGAAGAATGGTCCAAAATACCTTCAACCAGAATCCAGACTCTCAACAGAAGCTATAGGAAGAGTTTAGAGGCTGTAATTTCTGCAAAAGGAGGATCTACTAAATATTGATGTAATTTTTCTGTTGGGGTGCCCAAACTTATTCACCTGCCTAATTTTGGTTAAATAATTATTGCACACTTTCTGTAAATCCTATGAACTTCATTTCACTTCTCAAATATCACTGTGTTTGTCTGCTATATGATATATTTAACTGAAATTGCCAACCAATGATTTATAAAGGAAAACCATGAAAATTATCAGGGGTGCCCAAACATTTTCATACCACTGTAAATAATTTTCATAAAAGCACAGCTGGAAACTGATCCATTCAGGCTGGAACAAGATTTTCCAGTCTAAGTTATCTTTGTACTTTGTACTAAGAAGTTAGCTGGGACAGCTTGAACAATTCATGGCTTGCAGTGACAGAAGACTTATAACACATACCATTGTTTGCTCAGTCACTATACAATCCTCCATGTGTGATTCAGATCAACATGCTTCTTGGTGAACTGGCTTATGTCTGCAATGAAATTCAAAAATGTTGCAAAAATCCACTGCAGGCTGTGACTCAGAAAGCTCCTAATTTAACAAAACAAACATAAACCCTCTTTTCTCAATGGAATTTTATTATTTGTAAACTGCTGTTGGCTGCCTGACCAAAGGCACACAGATCAAGCTCTACCCCTTTTTGCATGGGGAAAAAGCACACAGCTAAGCAAAAGCCAAGTCTCATTAAATTCTGTGACACTTTAATAAAGCATTCAAAATAATTTCAGATTTTTTTCAATGTGTATTTTTTGGAGCACACTGCATATTGGACAGCATGTTTGTGTTTAATTTATAGAAAATTCACAGAAGATTGGGTGCATGAGGACTCTAACAGTACACTCAGTCAGATGTGTGTGTTTGACTGAGTGTACTCTTAGAGTTTATCTGTGGGTCAATAGTAGGCTGAAGTGTAATCCATCCATTAATTAAACTAGAGGGGCAAGGGTGACCGTGACATCAGTGCTGAAGGCAAGAGAGTGAAGGAATCAAGGCTTAAAACTGCCTGATACTCTGCTTAGAAACCCTCTTTAATCAGGGTCTTACAGCTCCTTGCTACCACACACACACACACGCCACACACACACACACTGTCACAGTAAAGCTTTTGTGTCTCCCGCTCTGCTCAGAGACAGACAAATGGGCACAGACACACCAGATGGAGTCACAACAGTATTTGATTAAGAAAAGGAATTAACATGATTGAATTTTCTGTTTCTCTGTTGAGGCTTGACTGAGAGAGTGGGTTCCTATAAGGCTTTCAGTACTTTAGAAGTCACTACTTGAATTTTTCATAATCCTGATGTGCATTAAGTTATGAAAATAAAGAATAGGGGATTTTTTTGAAGAAGAAAAAGAAGTGAACACTAACAATTATTTTCCAGATTTTTCTTGGTGTCAGGGTGTGAATTGCCCATAAGCTTCCAGTTCAAAGAGAAGACAGAAATTTAATCACATTTCCTAGATGTTTTGTAGTGGATTTCATGCTTAAACATCATGTTTTTTTTTTGTTTTGTTTTGTTTTTAGATGCTGATTCTTGCGTCTGTCTAGCAGTATTTTACTCTGCTTACAGGATTTGCTTTTTTTTATATCTCGTTATTTAGATCAGCCGGGCTATTTCAAGTCAGTTTCTACGTTTTAGAACAGGTTCCTTTGGGTCAGTCATCCACATCTGTGGTCTTACAGCTCTCCCACTGTTGCTTAAATTCTGAAGCCTTATCAGTTAATTCGAAGCTTTGTCAAAATAAACTTTAATTTACCGCATGTGTAGAATAACAGTCAAATCCTATTTATAAAAAAAATACTAAAAATGTTTGCTGACTTAAAAAAAAACACAGAAACTTTATTTAATAAAAAATAAAGCATTAAAAGTTTTTAAAAAGCTTTTTCCTCCCTGCTGTGGATTGTTATTTTCACAGTCCCATTTGAATCGATCAGAGCCATTATGAGCCACGGGCTCATAGCATGTGAATTATGGAAAAACCTGTTAGTGTTTTTAAAGCATTTAACAACTGATGTTCTTGTTTCATTAATGCCTGTGTAGGCTCTCAATCATCCAGGTCACAGTTAGCTCAAGTGCTTGAAAAGAGGGTAAAAGAAGGTGTGTGAAGACATTTTACATCTCATCCAAGAAGGTCTGCAATTCTAGATATTTAACCTCAAGGTATTTAAGCCCCCTGCAAGGGGATAATCCCACTAGGGGATAAAGTTCAGTTTATTTTTCTGTTAATTTGCACTGTCTGTAGTTCTTTTCAGTCTTTAATCTAGGAGTGTTCTAACAATGATTCTTAAATTAACAAAGACCTGCTACGGTGGAATTGACAAAAAGACTGGAGGCACAGGTGGAGGTGGCAGAACTCAAGATTTTAACATTTTCATTAGGAGTGATGAAGAGGGATTAGAAATGAGTACATCAGAGGCACAGGTCAGGTTGAGTGGTATGAAGACAAAGGTAGACAGGCAAGGCCGAGATGGTGTGGATGTGCAGAGGAGGGATAATGGATATATTAGATGAATGTTGAATATGGAGCTACCAGACATGAGGAAAAGAGGAAGACCACAGAGCAGATTCCTGGATTCATTCAAGGAGGACATGCCGAGGGTTTGTGTGACAGAAGAGGATGCTAGGGATAGGGAGGCAGATGTTTGACTGCAGCAACCCCTAAAGGAGCGGCCAGAAGAAGAAAGACAACAGGCTGTGTTGAATCTCAGACAGCTGGACCATTTGCTATGTGTTTTCTTTGCTTTCACCATATTTACAGTCTCTCAGTTTTCCTTATCAATAAAGGCCCAGGCAAATACACAAAAAGTTTGACTTAGTTTGGTGACGTTTAAAGATAACCACATTATCGCTTAACAAGTGATGATCAGAAAATTGTGAGACAAACAGGTTTATCTGCGAAATATTTCTCTCATCAATAAAAGAAAATGCACAAATTAAATGTACAAAACGGAGTGGAGTGGAGGGTGTAATCACAAAAGACATTCAAAAAGATTTTAAATACATTCTGAAAATGGGTTCAAAGAACTTTTTAAATCAAGTCAGTTTTATGATGGACCATCGAGATGATGCAGTGGTGACGATCTGGGAGGAGAAACAGATAGAGCTGATTTAGCCATTTGGACTAAAGATGAACTTCTTCATTTAAAAACCTGTGAAAACAAAGTGTAAGCAGCTCAAAATATAGAAATAAAAGTTAAAGGAAAATAAATGCTCTGTCAAGTCCTGCGCTTTGCAGCGAGAATAGACAAATTTGTTTTGCCTCCTTGTGACAACGTGTTAGCTTGCGGTGAATCATTTTCTCATTAATTGTATCCTTACTGTCGCTTTCCATTATATTGGCAATTTAACATTCCATGAAATACATGTTCCCCGACAGCTTGACATTTTGTGTCGATGCGGTTTATGCCGCTCAAGCATGCTGTGGAGTACCATCTATTTTAGATGATTGTTAATATCGAGCCATTTTTTGCTGACTCTTCCATTTTCCTCTATTCCATGGCAACAGGCCAGCTCCCCGAAGCAAAAATCTATGCATTTGGATATTTACTTTGAAAACCCGACCTTTTCCCTCATGGTGTGCACGCCAAAAGATTAGGCTTCATTTCATCCATGCACCACAGCAGGTTGAAATTATAGCATTCCCTCCGTTGAGGCTGATGAGGAGCAAACTAAGTGTCAGGAAAGAAAGTATGTGCACATTACGTGTGCACAGATGGGTGGCTCTGTGTGTGTGTGCAAAGTACTTGCTGACAAAGTAGGACTCTTACTGAAATATCTGTTATTGCTGTTAACAGATACATTGACACATCATTTTCCTCCTCATCCCTTGCTCTCACTCCCTCTTTCCTTCTTTGCTTCATTATGTGGCTCTGTCAGGTTCTCGTGTAAAATGTGATCCAAAAAAGAAATGCATTTGACAAAACAGATGGAGCGAAAAATGAATTTCTATCCAACTCCCAAACTGTTAACTGGAAGTACCTTTTCCTCCTCCCACCACTAAGTCAGGGTTTATGCATAAGAGCTGTATTATAATCACTCGATTTGGGTCCATTTGAGACTAGAGGCCAACCTGTGCATGTGCAGGCATGCTTATTTCCATCCTTCCATCCAGTCATTTTCTTCTGCCTATCCCTTTCAGTCATAGGGCGAGAGGGAGGATAGACTCCGGACAGGTCGCCAGCCTGTTGCAGGGCTTTTTTCTTTAAATACAAATTGTATCCCACTTAGATATTGAGAAATTTGTCATTGCTACAAAATTTCAAAGGGAAACAAATCGAGGGCCAGGCATCTTGAGAATTCATAAGGGATCAAATTTTGAAGAGCACTGTGTTTGGCTTCACTGTAAAGGAGCTTTGCAAAGTTGAATCAGGTTAAGAGGATCTTGAGAGTGGGGAGGAACTAAAGTGGAGAGAAGCCAGTGATGACAGGGAGCTTTGTCTTTGTGTTTGTTAGTGGGTTTTCCTCTGTGTCCCACTACGTTCTGAGATATCAGCCAGCACAGGGTCAGAGCACACCAGCTTTTCATTGCCTCTACAAAAAAGATTTCTCAAATCCCTGAAATGAACACTTGCGCTGGGGATGAATGCCGCAGACGATTCTAGAGTCGCAAACACACAACACAATACACTGAGCAAGAGTGGTATAAACACAAATTCAGTCTTTTGTTGAGTTGGCACAGCTCGACATAAATGAGAAATAATTTTTTTCTTAACTGCACCCCAGGAGCTCCACATTGTGCTTTTGTGAGCAGCTCATGCTGACAAAGATTTCCGTGTCCAGAAATGGAACATGGACTGAAATTTGAAGTGATAGTCATTCTGTAAAGAAAAATGCCAGCAGTGTCTATTGTTAGTTTTTGCTTCATTACCCACAGTTTGATTCATCTTTAACTATCTGAGCTGTTGGGTGGCTACTGTTGTGTTTGAGAAAATGACTGGGAGAATAAAAAAAGGCAGAAACAAACAAAGCAAAATAATAAGATTTTACCAGCAGTATCATGAGAGAAAATTAAGTGAATGGAGAAAGAAGTTAGGAATATTTCCCAAAGCTTTTTTTTATTTATTTATTTATTTTATTCATTCATTCACATAATGTGGATTTAAATAACTTGTAGGTCCGATAGTTGTTGCACTGATTGCTTTGCTTTCGCATTAAGAACCTCTGTGTCTGCCCACCAATGAACCACATGTTGTGCAGATGTTTGACTCTACTGAACAAGTTAAAGCCCATCAAGCCATTTTTCTATCTTTGCATCTTTAAAACTCACATGGTTCATTTTTCCTTTTCAAAAAGAAAAGGATGAAGATTTGCATTAGTCTGACTGATGCTTTCCTGATCAAAACTGTTTAAAAAAATTTCAGAAATAATTGAAATCATTCTTTTAATTTCCACTTGTCATAAAAGACAAGTCAGAGATAAAACTCTGCCTTTCTTTTTGCACTCTTTTTCTCTTTCTTAGCATAACTCTGCACATTGTCTTTGCCTTTTAAAAAAAATGAAAGTAAAAACGGTTTTGATGACACATTTGTTTCTGACTGTGTAATTATTTTCAATGTAATTATTTTTTTAAAAAAGAGTCCTCTTTCCTGTTTCTTTTAGGGGAGATTTGTGCCTTTAAGATCAATGGTGAAGATGCTCCATTTGAGGCTGTGGTGCTGAACCGTACATCGGGAGAAGGCGTGCTGAGAGCCAGTAGTCCTGTGGACTGTGAGAGCCAGAAAGAGTACACCTTTATTATCCAGGCCTATGACTGTGGGGCTGGACCAAGTGGGGCTAACTGGAAGAAATCCCACAAGTAAGTCTAATGGTGACTATTCAGTGCATTCAGTTTAGGTCCATAAACATCCTCCACAAAGGATTTATTTGCTCTTTTTCATCTTTAATCAATAAAACATCATTATGTTGACATTCATCAAACATTTCAGACAGTGACTGTCTTGTTAATTTGCATCTCTCTAAGTGCTCTAAGTTATGCTGTCCAAAAACTCTGTTATGAAAATGTCGTATTAAAACTGTCCCATTTGGCGTTGCGTAGTATTATTTATCACGGCATGTATTATTACTACTATAGCTGATTTATGGGGGGGTGGACAAAACAACGACATGCAAATAATAGATGTTATCTTCAAAATATACATGTCACAGTTACAAAGGCAGCTGCTCAAGTGAGTCACATTAACTCGTGGAAAACTGGTCTTAAAACAATGACAGCACTTGAAAAACTGAGGAAAATATCACCAGTAATCAGGAGCACTGGTCTTAAGTTGGCAGGTCATTTGCATGTCATGCGCAAAGTTGTTACCTTAAATGGATACTGTGCAAAAGTTTTGATTCACCCTACATTTTTCTTTATGTGAAATGGGAAATAGGTGCAGCAAATTTATTGGAACATGTGCAGACATCAACAAAATACAGCATATAAGGCAAAAACAGAGTTTGTCCAATTCTAACAAGTTTGAAAGTCAATATTTGGTGTGACCACCTTTATTTTTCAGCACAGTCTGAAGTCTCTGAGGCAGCTTTCTTGTCATTTCTTTAGGTAGTCTTCAGGAATAGTTGTCCAGGCTTCTTGAAGGACATTCAGAACTCTTCTTTGGATGTTGGCTGCCTTTTGTTTCGTTCTCAGCCAAGATGATGCCACACTGCTTCAATAATGTTGAGGTCCGGGCTCTTAATATTGGTTCTTTGCTAAGTTTTCTGTAATGTGTAGACAACACTGGTTCAGCTCTTGCGTTGGCTGCTGTTTTTTAATGCTTGAGTGGTTCACAGGTCAGTGTTAAGTGGATTAAAAAATGTTTCTCTGAAAATGTTCAGGGACAAGGACCGGACTAAAAATGAGTGAAAAACAGCCAAAAGGAAAAACTTTGAAAGATCTTCAGAAAGCGTGGAGAACTACCGCTCAAGACTACTTCAGACTACAAGACTAATTAAAAATTACAAAGTCTGGCTCCATGGAAGCAAAATATAAATATAAAAATTCCTTCATAACTTACACTGGAAGTTAAGAATAACTGTGATAAGTCTTAGTTTCTGTCTTCTTTTGTTATTTTCTCTCATTCCGTCATACCCTAGCAGCAACAGCTGAGACTTGCAGATGTGTCTGCGGATGTGTCCTCCCAATGGCTCGTCAATGAAGTGTGTAGCGGTGGTATGTGAATTAGATTGACAGACAGGCAGACTGGCATGGACAGCAGCAAATCAAACCCTCTGGTTTATCAGTCCAGGCTCCAACCAGCTAAAATAAAATGCTGCTTATGGGAGAAGAGTAGGAAATGTATCAGCTCAGGCATCTGTGATGAATTTCTTTAAGTTTAGTGCAAGATGAATGACACAGAGTTTACCTTATGTGTGTCTGTGTGTGTCACATTATCATGGCATGACATTCTAAATAGGCCTCATTAAGCTAATGTCATTAATTAGCCAGATGTGCTTGCTACACTGATACACTGGGAGTTGCTGTCAGGAAAGGTCACCGGTGAAGAAAACTTCATAATACATCTGCATTATTGCTTCATTTATATACTTAAGTGCACAAATGTTATCAGAGAGCTAAGTTAATGCCTCCCAGCAGATGAGATTGTGCATTCAGATGTGAATGTAAGGAGAGGGAAAAACAGGTGAGAGAGAAAACTGAAGTAAACAACAGTCCACCTTTGCAAAATCTACAGTGGATGAATCTGAGCTTCTTCCTTTTTACTCCACGCTAAATTAATTGCATCTTTTTCCTAGTGTGATCCCTCACACTGTGTTCTTTCTCCTACTTCTTCCTCCATCCAGGGCTGTGGTTCACATCCAGGTGGATGATGTCAATGAGTTCTCCCCGATCTTTCGAGAATCTCTGTACAAGGCATCAATAACTGAAGGAAAGATCTATGACAGCATTTTGCAGGTATCAGTCATCTGTGTCTTTATCATTGTTTTATTCTTAAACTCAAAGTGACAGATAAATAAATGTGGTCTAACAATGCTACAAGAAGCTTGTACAGCTAAAATGTTATTATTAGTGTTTGTGCTGGCTGGAAAATACCTGAAGCACATGGACTAAACTGTATGTTATTTGTTAAAGGTGGAAGCTTGGGACCAGGACTGTTCACCACAGTACAGTCAGATCTGCAACTATGAAATTGTGACTGCAGGGACGCCGTTTGCCATAGACCGCAATGGTAAGAGTATGTGTAGGTGTGTAGCTTATTGTCTGTCTGGATATTGATGTGTATGGTTGACAATGATAACGATTTTTCAAAAAAATTTTGTTCATTATTGCCCTTTTTTATTGGATAACAACAACTAAAAAATAAGACTAATAAGAAGGTTCAGGCTGAAGCTTTAGCTTATCACACCGGCCCACACATTTTTCTAGCTGGATTTCTCCTAAACAAAGACCAAAGAAAATAATAAATCAAGAATACATATTAAACAAATAGAAAAACTAATGTTTCATAAACAATCATACCTGAGTCAGGCCCCTTTGGCAGATTTACATCTTTTTTTAATATTTGTCCTGACCTCTGCTTTTTTGATCATACCTCTCCCGCTGAGTACACTTTATCTCTCTCAGTTCAATCAACTTCTATATACAGTTTGTGCTTTGCACATTATCAGTGCAGTGCAGATATCAACTAAGTCATAAAATATTAAGCATGTCATTTAATACATAGCCTGTTGGTTGGTTTACAATAATCTGATCTATTTATAATTCATATTGCTTTCTTCTGTAGCACATAAACTGAATTCATGTGTTTTGCATGTGTTTCCCCGTACCTCCACACACTCAGTAATTTTGAAACTTTTACAGAACAATACAATATGTAATGTCAGGCAGTATATATGATCTTTGATTCAAGATATTGTTAATGTTAAATGATATTACAATAGTTTAGACATTTTTGTTGGACATTTGGGCATTGTTTATGTGTTTATGTCAGTTATCACACTCAAAAAGCTAGTTTCATCCACTCTTATGAACTTTGTTTTACTAATAATTTAGTGAAAATGAATTTATGCAAAACCATTTTTTTTGTTTCACTTCCCTTTCAACTTTATTCAGAAGCTGTTCCAAACCTTTTCCCAGTGTGAAATAAATTGGTGTCAATAGCAAATAAAATGAATTTTAACAATTTAGACACATTACATATGTCATTTATGTACACTATAAATAATGTAGGGCTCAGCATTGAACCCTGTGGAACCCCACAAGTAACCTTAAGTAAATCAGAGTCAGTGTTATTTATTTGTGTATACTAATATCAGTCATCAAGATAACAATTTAACCACGAGTTTATCATCCCTCTTATATCTCTTTAGCTTTTTCATAAGTAATCTGTGGTCTATAGTGCTAAACACTTTATATGTGAATGGGGCATCACAAGCTAGTGTACTCCCAGTGTTGGCTACATGGGATCTTCAAATGCAACATATAGATAATGTACCATCTGGTTAACTTTGTGATTTTTTTTTATTTTTTATTTTTTAATATTTTGACTTGCATTAAGTTTCAGCTGCAACAAAGAAGTATTTATATTTGTAGCACAATCTCTCAATGAATTTTTTTTTTCACATATAATATAGTATATGGTACATTTCTAATTCAGTTAGTCTGCAACTCTAATGGCTGTGCTGTTCTTGTGCCACTTGAACACAAAGGTTGTCGATTAATGTTGTTGGTGAAAGAAAAACAGCTATTCCTCAGCCATACATCTACATAGTGTGATCTCATCTAGTCGACCCTTATGTAAAAATGAAGTCTCTGCTAAAGATGGGACACGGGACAGTCGGAGCATACTCAGATGACTTTGAAATGAATCATGGAACAGACCATAGAAAACAACTTTGTGTAAAGTAATAATACTAACTACTATGATTTTAAAGGAACACAGTCATACTGGGACTGTCTATACAGCAGATTAATGTGAATGCAACTATAAAATACATTTTGAAAAGGGAAAAGTATGCAGACAGCTGTGAATTATTCCTTTTTATTACTGCAATAATACTGTAATCCATAAAGTAGCTTTTTATCAGGTCATAGCTCAAAAGTTACTTGCCAGATATCTGCTGTCTTCTTAAATAGTTTCCAGTGTTCTTATGTTTGTTTGTGACTTTATGGCAGTCCTACTTGACTGGAGGGGTGTATTTTATTTTTGATTAAGTGCTATTCTGAGCTTATCTGCCTATATAACATTTCGGTTTGGGGATTTGCACTGCATTCTTTCTGAGCCTGCACATCCACACTGTGCTGATCTGTGTAATCCAAACAGATGCATGCACTGCTTTCTTTACTGTAGCTCCCCCTCTTAGGGTCATATTTATTATTTTGTCTTATTACTTTTTGAGTTCAACCTCCTGGCTTTTTTCCTCACTGTCTTTTACTGTAGTCTGGTTCATTCAATTTAAAGCCCTTATAGGCACAATAATATCGTGCCCATAAGGGCTGAGACACAACGTATTAGTTAGGCTTTCTTTATAGAGCAGTGGTAATTCTGTGAAGTGAGAGTGCAAGATAAGATAAAGAGCAAATGAGTTGTGGCTGCAGCATGTAGCTCTGCTAATAGATGCGGCGTGAACTGTAATCTTAAAATGAGACGGTTAATTTAGAATTAAAACTTATTTGATCCTGAAACACCTCTGTTTAGAATAATATAAATAAATGGGCTCCAAACCAATTATTATAAGAGGTAAGATATTGTTGCACATTTGCTACATTCAAATTCAGCTTTTCAGAAAAAGAACGTCCTGTGTTTTTGATTACATACAGTACTTAATTGGTTCACTCACTCATTCATCTTACTGTAAATGAGTTCAAAATCATCCGTATGAAAAGTTATTTCTTTTCTGCAAGCAGAGTTAATTGTATTGATTAAAGTTTTGCTTCTTTTGACTGCTGGCATTGACATCATTTACATCAAAGCAATCTTTGATGCAAATGAGTTCTGTGTAAACATACTAGCAATTCAGACATGAATATTTAATATTATTAAATATTATTTAATATTCTCCTGAGTCATTTTCACCTTCAGCCTATAAAACCCAGTGAAAGTAGTTCTCAATAAGTAAATGGCCAAATTAAGTAATTTTTAAAAATTTGTCTTCTCTTTTTTTTCTAATTTTAAGATTGTTGTTTTAGGTCGCATTTACTTTTTCCGGCCACTCTATCCCTTTAGTTGAATTTGTTGAATACGACTAAGCTAACCTTGCGTAAAGGTAGTGGCATTAATAATGAAGAGGTTATACAAATCCTAAATCCTGATTCAGCCAACTGGGGAGAGGTTCTCTCTTAATAAACAGAGAAGTGAAAATGCGCTGTCAAAATGAGATATAACTGCACCTGTGTACCTGTTGTTGAATAATTGGTTGCATTTCTGTAGCATTCCTGTTATTGTTCACACCAACAGCAGATCAAACACGCACTGTTGGAGTTTTTGGTTAAAAACTGTCTGATTCTGACCTCCTTGCCTTTCTTCCTCTGACATTTCAGTTCCACTTCTTTTTTTTTTCTGTGCTGCTGTGCTCTGAACTGATTTTCTTCTCGGGCTACAGAATGACAGCCCTTCATACAGTCAAGCCCCCAGATGCAGAACAAAAATAGTTTCAGTTGTCCTCTTGAGTCTGGACACAGTCCTTGATGGCAGTAAAATCAAAAATAACAAAGGTAGTTTTACAATAATTCAACAAATCCAAGTTTCCCAAATCAGTATATACATATCAAGTTGTCACATTTTCTTCTTAAAGCAATTTATTTCTGCGCTTATGATATTTTGTACTGTTTCCTCAGTAACCTTTTTTTTTTTTAAATAATCACTGAATGTGACATAGACTAGTACAGTAATGCTTTCAGTCAAATTCATGTATAACTTGGTTTAGGAGGTGGTGAGAAAGTGTGTAACTACAACTGTACAAAATCGTACATAAATAACAATTATACAGCTATTTGCAATATTATCGTACATGCATTATTAGCACAGTATTTCCCCTTCGCAGTTACTTTGACACCTCTAAGTCAGCTCTTAAAAAGCAGTATCATACAGTACGGATATAAAAATTTAGATTCAGAACACTGAAAAATTGAAGAAAAGTACTTAAACTGTATGAAATGAGAAAATTTGAAAACAAAAACCCACATTAGCAAGAAATATTAGAAACAATCTTAAAATATAAATATTTCATTTTAAAAAGTGGACATCAGTTGATCTGTGGCTGGTCTATAAAGGCACATTATGTCAAAAACACACATTATCAGTGTGAACTTAGAGTGCAAATATGAACTGCTAATAGTTATCTTTTACAGTTAGCTGGCAGTGAGTCGCACAGTTAGAAAATAGTAACCTCTGTGAATGACCTTGCCAAGGCCTGTTATTGAAAATCTATAGACTTGTAGCTTCTCCTGTTTCTCACACTCTTCTCAAACCGTTACCCTGGTGACAGGTGAAGATAATCCATCAGTGCGGTTTTACATTGACTCTTTACAGAGAGGTTTTAATATTCAAATGCAATACAAAATTACTGGACCTTGAGTTTTCAGTAGAAGGCTTCAATAACTACAAAGAGCAGCTTCTTTAATGCCAGGTCGTTTCCAATTATTGCTCAGTGGGAAGCACTGTTTGCTTTGTTGTTGCCAAATAAGCACAACTGCTTTTTTCCCTCTGTTGGTGAATAGTCATAATTATATTTCCATTGTTTTCTTTTTTGTTTGTTTCTTTTCTTCAGGTAACATCAGAAACACAGAGCGACTGAGTTACGACAAACAGCAGAGCTACAAGATCATGGTGACTGCCTTTGACTGTGGTCAGAAGAGGGCAAAGGAGGATGTGGTGGTGCATATTGAAGTAAAACCTGTCTGCAAACCTGGATGGCAAGGTTAGATAAAGAAACAGTCATTCAAGCTTTGGTATGATACCTTAATTAACCTGACAGGGATGAACATAAACTGACTTACTTATGTGTTTGTATGAAGTATACTTACACTTTCCTTAAGTGTGACCAGTGCCGTCAAAATTGAAGGAGGTAATTCAGTGCCTTTTTTTATTTATTTATTTATTTGGCATATCTGTTCCCTCAGGGGAATTCTCTTATTTTAGAATCAGCATCTCTCGAGGAAATCAGAAGACCTGACAAAAAAACCTCCGAAGGGAAAGTTGACTAGATTGTGGTTTTTTTTCCTCCTTTAACATGGCAGCAGCTTGGCATTTGAGTCAGCCTGTCTCCCCTGCTGCTTCACCTGTCAGCACTGACAGGATCTCAGGAGTCAAGTTCACACAAGAATGAAACAGGAAGACAGAGGAAGATAAGAAGAGAGAGGGGAGATGGGGAGAGGAAGGAGCAAAACTCAAGGGAGGAAAGACAGAAACAAAGTTACAGTGAGGGATAGAGGTGATGGTTATTCTTACAGCTTTAATCTGACCAGTGTATACAGCTTACTGTGCAGCTGATGGGAGTAGACTTCACAATGTACCGCAAAGCTGTGGTTCTGTCTGAAAGAATGTGTTTCTTAAACCTGAGTTAGTTGTGCTGTTTTTATATCTACCATGACCATATCCAACATCTAACCCATCAAGAGCTTAACTTCATCCCCATCATATTCATAAAGGTTTTGCAACGCTAAAAGATAAAGTAAGCTAAAACAGCTATTATTTATCCATGAACCAGCCTGCACTTTGCCAGTTTCTAAGTACACAGAAAATCCTTTTTTTTTTTTTGGTGGGGGTCGGGGTTATTACTTTCTGAATTATTTTTAGGACATTTTAAGCCTGTGTTACAGGCAGTGCAGCACAGACAGGAAACTGGAATTTATGATCATTGTCTTAACCCCTAAGTCAAGGACACAGGTTTCTTTAAATAGACGATGAAGAGAAGAACTTTTTTTTTTTTTGCTGTTATTTTTCTATTATTTTGTGAAAATGTATGGCAAATGCTTTAGTTCAGGTAGATTCTTATTTTTGTATATTTTGAAGGAAATGTGGTATTTAAACAAAACAAAAAACTTTTGAAAAGTGCAGAATTGAAGAAGTCGTGACTCTTGCTTGCTGTCCTTCTCTCAGGCTGCAGGTATGAACACTGTGGGGGGGAGATCAGGAGAGAGATCATAGGGCAGCGCAATAGCTTCTTTATATCCTGCAAGAACAAACATGGAGCAAAAGAAGCCTACAAAGCACTATGACTGCCCTCCCACTGTCAAGAGAGTTCTGGCCTGGCCTTTTTCTGATAATTGGCTGGCATGGGAGGATCGTCAGTTAATGCCGCTCACCTGTGTCTTCCAGGCTATAAAAGATGGCCCACATGAACTGCTCATTCTCTCTCTCTCCCTCCCCTGCATCACCTTGCATCAACTCGTTGGTGATGTTTGTCTCTTAGGTTTAGGCTAGGTTTTATAAATTACTTTTTGTCACTTACTCTGTGCGGGTTTGTGACAACACTAAGTACAGTAAACATAAATAAATGGAAACAATCTAGCTGTTCCTCCAGTTGAAGATCTTGGTGAGGAAATCACACCAATAACTTTAGAGTAACTTTTATCTGAAACATTCACATTAAAACTTTCCTTTTTGATCAAGCTTATAGTTAGAGCTGGAGCAGGTGACCTTGAACCCTCCCTTAGTTATGCTGCAATAGGCCTAGGCTGCTTGGGGGTTTCCATGATGCACTGAGTGTTTCTTTTTACTCTGTTTATACCCCACTCTGCATTTAATCATTAGTTATTGTTAATCTCTGGCTCTTTTCCATGGTGTATTTTTTGTCCTGTCTTCCTCTCCTCACCCCAACCGGTCAAGACAGATGGATACCCCTGCCTGAGCCTGGCTCTGCTTGAGGTTTCTTCCTGTTAAAAGGGAGTTTTTCCTTCTCACTGTCACCAAGTGCCTGCTCATAGGGGGTCTTTAGATTGTTGGGGTTTTCTCAGTATTATTGTATGGTTTTTAACCTTACAATATAAGGTAAAAACCCTCGCCTTGAGGTGACTGTTGTTGTGATTTTGCGCTATATAAATAAAACTGAATTGACTTGAATTGGCTACATTAGTGTGAAGAGATCACATTGAAAGTACTAAAAATAGTGTGAATGCAAGTGGTTTAGGCTATGGGGACGTTTACTGAGGGACATGTAATATCAATAACATTACACTGAGGTAAATAAGAAAGAAACACTAATTATCTCTAAAGGTTGTATTTGTGTCATAGATTTTATCACAACAGGCCTAAAGAAAGAACTGATTTAAAAATACAAGAGGTGTGTCTATTTTTAAACCAAAACATTCAGCATTGCTGTGCATGATGCTACTGACAGGAAAAATATCATCTGGATCTGGAGAGCTCTTCTTCTTCTTGCTCCTAAAGAAAAATAGAGAATTATTTTTGAGATCCAGATGTTATCACAGTGTTATCATGTCAAATCTCACTCAGATCTCATATGCTGCTATCATCATCAAAGTTGCATTATTCTTTGTAATTTGGCTCATAAAAGAGCCCATACTGCACAACCATTAACCCACGTTTAGCTTAATGTAAAACCATTAATCCATAGTAGCTTATGAATAAAACATAATGCAGTGATGCGTTCAGGCTGAGTCCTCTGTACACATAACCTTATTTATCATCTGTGTGTAAAGGTCGACTGTGCCTCTGCAGCTGCTCTTTTGAAGAAGTCTCCCTGGCATTAATACAGGCTCCACCTCACCTCTCACTTCTCTTTGCCTACCTTATCACACTCTGTTTCTCTTTGTGTGATTTTTCTCAGGAGACTTGATATCATATTGTGTGGGTTTGGCAAGAGCTACCAGGTATCCACCCACCAAGACACGCATTCCTATAAGGAAAAATCAGAGTTATGAATCCCTTTAACTACTCGGATTCAGTGAATATAAGCATATAAACACCGCGGTGATTACCCTTTCCATCCTAAGAGGTGATTTAATATCAAGCACTCATTATGATTTAGGACAAAACGCATAATTTTTTTCTTATGTAATGTGGGGTCAAACGATAATTCAGAGAACTCCAGAGGACAACTGATTACTTTTAATTTCATAACATAAGATCAGTGACATAACTAAATAAACTGCCTAATGTGTACAAACTGTTGCAATGATTTTGTCCTTTCAGGTTGGAACAAGCGGGTGGACTACGAGCCAGGGACTGGGAGCAAGCAGCTGTTTCCCAAGATGCACTTGGAAACATGTGGAGGTCCCTTATCTGGCGTGAAGGCAATGGTAGAGCTGCAGACAAATCATATTGGGAAGGGCTGCGACCGTGAAACGTACTCTGAAAAGTCTCTGCAAAAACTCTGCGGTGAGGGGGGAAAAGGAGGAGTGGGGGTGGAGGGTAAATTAATCTAAATGGAAGTGAGGAATGCCCTGTTGAAATAGTGTGGTGCCATTTAAAACAGACTCTGCTAATCATAAAAAACTTTAATTTGAAGAACGAAAAACTTCTCGACATCTGGACCTTCTATGCATATTAACAAGCCAATTGCCAGCATACCGTTTTATTATCCTTAGAGTTCTTTTGTTTGTTTGTTTTCTTTAAAAATAAATTTCCAAAGTCCATTCTGGGATTTCACAGTGTGTTAATGTCCTGGAGTAATTTTATACAGTAAATGTGAAAGACTTGGTTAAACTGTGCCTTTAAATCAGATAACTAATTTTATTATTTACTAATCACTGCCAGAAAGGGAGAACAGGTAATTGGATTAGTTTGATTTTTAGGGGAAAAAAACATACAGATGGCAGATTTACAGAATACAGTGAAGTTATTCATTTCGCTGTGTCTTTGTTGCAGGATACACGTTGAATATAGAAGTATTGTAGACTGTGCAGATAGATGTGTAGATAGATGGACTTATTAACCATGGCTTTGTGACTTCCAGGTGCAGCATCGGGCAGTACTGACCTCCTTCCTGCCCCCAGCCCTTCTGCAAACTGGACAGCTGCTCTGCTGACAGACAGCGGCAGAGATAGCGACCTCATCTACAGATTTGATGGGCGACAGGCTGCAAATGTCCCAGATCACGTGGTGCCCCAAAACCTGACAGACCAGTTCACCATAGCAACATGGATGAAGCACGGGCCCAGTCCAGGACTCAGAGCTGAGAAGGAAACCTTACTGTGTAGCTCTGACAAGACTGGTGAGGAAATCATTTCAGTGTGCTCACTTAAAAGATCCCAAACTGCACAAAACTAAATGGCAAATTAAACTTTTCATTAGCTTCAGTTTACTGACATTTGAGGACCAATATGTTCCTCCTGCAGCAGTACTGGAAGCCGCTGACTGTTAATGACCTTTCAGTGACACCTAAATTTTTTGCACTTTGTCCTGAATTGCAAAACATACCATAAGCATGAGCCATATCGCATATCAATAATTTAAAAAAAAAAAACACATTTCAAAACAACATTAATTAATTAAGCTGAGACTAAAGCCCACAGTGGCAAATGCTCTTTAAAACTTTTTTCCCACTGCATCTCTGAACAGAGCTGCTTGAACTGTGTAATTAAACAAGCCATCTGCACATTGCACGCACTCACAATGGTCTCACAGATGGCTTATTAGCTTACGAAATTAGTAGCCTGCTCTTGTAATGCAAAACTGCAGAGCGGTTTATTGCAGACCACCAGCATCTTTTAAACCTTTTTTTTATTTGTAATCTTTTTTGCTTAAGGATGTGAAAAGTACCAACAGTTTCAACATGAGGCCCAGCTGTGAAATAAAATGCCCGTGTTTTGAATCCCATCAGTCCTTTGGGTGTGCCAGATGATATCCAGGGTTGGTGATGAGCTGTATCACAATCACATTCGTTTTCATACTATTAGATTGATAACCCATGTATGAATAATTATATAAAATGTTCCTACATGCTTGATCACGCTGAAATTCATCACATTAAGTTGGCTTTATTTTTTTAACAAATATTTGTATTTATATTTTTAGGAGTTGAAAATTAATACAAACAGAAAAAAAAAATCACACCATGATAGAATTTGGCAAATTATGAGTTCTGACAGTAAACTGTATTAGAGTTAGATGTGATTGCATGTAGTTGCTGTGACCAAACTTAACAGTCTCAATCTCTGGGTGATCACTTTTACTCTCAAGGCAATTGTGCAGGTCGCCTGGTGGGTGGCAACCTGTAGCCAAACAATCACAGTCAGACACACTGGTGGAGGTTTGCAAATAATTGTCATCTAATTTATCAATTCAGACTGCCAGCATGCTGTAATCAATCTGATGAGGCCAACACGTCTACCACGTGTCTCTTTGCAATATGTAACTCAACTCAGCAGGGTGCCATTTGGTTGTATTCTACTTATATTCCTGTATTAAAGCAAAGTTACTGAGCGCCTGTCTCATTTTGCAGTTAAATCTCTGTCCTGCAGCAACTACGTCACTATTTGTGGAAGAATTTTCTCTGAATGTAGGTAGTGAATGTGAATTTCTGTGTATGTACATTCAAATTTATCACAATCGCTGTATTATCACAGATTGCATGTTCCCAGCTTGACACCATTACGGGGGGGGCAACTCAAGGCCTCGAGGGCCGGTGTCCTGCAAGTTTTAGATGTGTTCCTGATCCAACACACCTGAATCACATAAAGAAGTCATTAGCAGGACTCTGGAGAACTTGATTGCATACTGAGGAGGTAATTCAGCCATTTGATTCAGGTGTGTTGGGACACATCTAAAAGCTGCAGGACACTGGCCCTTGAGGCCTGGAGTTGCCCACCCCTGCCCTATTACAAACTGATAGCAGACTGACTCCTTCTTATTGCTGTTTTATCACCTTCCTTGATGCACCAGAATTGGTCTGAAGCAACAACTGAGCACAAGTGATTGCAGACCTGGTCTCTGTCTTTGAAGCAACCATTTCAACAGCAACAAGATTGCAAGTTCATTGCACACAGTTGCAATAGTTTTGGTCATCCAGCAGTTTTCAGCCACTGAGTTTTCCTATTGTGACTGTAGTATTACCAGTGCCTAAAAAACTTTGGGCTGAATAATTATTTATTTCACAACAATGCTTCTATGCAAGAAAGACAATATAAGAAAGTTATTTCTCCCAGTGCACACAAAAAAACTTACACTGAACACAAGCAGCATCAGTTTTCCTTGAAATAAACCTGTTGATTAGAACATTGTGTAATTTCAACCTGCAGCATATTTAATGGTGTGCATGTTTTTGTTTGATCATGCCTGTCTGTGATCTTCCTGTTGCAGAGATGAACCGCCACCATTATTCTCTGTATGTTCACAACTGCCGCCTGGTGTTCCTGCTCAGAAGAGATTTCACTCAGCTTGACTCTTTCAGACCTGCTGAATTCCACTGGAAACTGGAGCAGGTAAGGAGTGCATATTTGTGCGCATGTGTGCCTTTCTGTGTCTGCACAACATGTACATGTGTGAGTATGTGTGCTATTAAAGTGCAAGATATAAATTGAGGGTGATTCTGTAGAGCAGGTAAAGGGCTGTTCATTCTATAGGAAAGGAAGAGGCTTTTTATTTTAATTACTGAAGGTCTTTCATCCCTTTCTTCTTCTTGGTGCATGAGATAAGAGAGTAAAAGACACCACTATCCTACACACATACTTATACTCACACAGGAGTACAGACCAAAAGTGGAAAGTCTGCTTAGTTGCGGGTAATAGCTCACCCAGCAGTGGATCTCTACTACCTGTCATGCCTCTGGAGAGTTGTTTAACTAATTTGCAGTGAAGGATTATGTTGCAGTCCTGCAGAGAATCTTTAAAAGGTAAAAAAGTTGCATCATACAGTATGACGTTGCATCTGCGAGAAGAATGCAAATAAGAGTCTTTTTTTTCTCTCACTGACTGTTGCAAGCCTTTTTCAGTAACCTTTGCATTAAATAAAATGGATTGCAGGCAGGTAAAAGGTTTTAGCTTCCAAAATGACTGCTGTTTTTAACCCTGTCTCTTTAGTCAGACTAGTGACTGTCAAACTGATGTTTAAAGGCCCCAGTCACAGGCACATCAGTGAGAGGGACACAGAATATTAAAGAGAAAACCAGAGCAGTAAAATGTACCCCTATGAACAGCACTAGGCAACAGTGGGAAGGAAGATCTCCTTTTTAACAGGAAGAAACTTCCAGCAGAACCAGGCTCAGGGAGGGCCAGCCATCTGCCTCAACTGGTTGGAGGCAAGGGGAAAGAGAAAAGAAAAAGGGAGAGCGTAGAGAGACAAGGACAAAGCACACATTATGTGAGAGAGAAGACAAATTTAATAATATGCATCAGTGGTGTATAAACACCTCAAGAGTGAAAAGAGATGGTCAGTGTATCACAGGAAGTCCCTCTGCAATCTGAACCTATAGCAGCATAACTAAGTGTAAGAACTAAGTATAAGATTTATCAAAAATGTGTAGTTTTTAAAAGTCTAATCTTAAAAGTAGAAAGGGTGTGTGTTCCACAGAAGAGGGGTCTGAAAACTGAAGGCTCTGCCTCCCATTCTACTTTGAAATACCCTACAAACAACAAGTAAGCCAGCAGTGTGAGAGCAAAGTTCTCTATTAGGATAATATAGTCTTTAAGATATTACGGGCCTGATTATTCAAGATTGAGCAGAAGGATTTTGAATTCAATTCTGACTTTAACAGGGAGCCAACCAAGAGGAGGAAATAAAGCAAAAATACATTTTTCTCTTTCTTTTTCTGTCAGTACTCTCGCTGCAGCATTTTAGATCAACTGAAGGCTTTTAGAACAGCCTGATAATGAAGAACTACAGTAGTCCTGCCTAGCATGAATGCCTGAATCGCTTCTCAAAAAAGTTGGGAAAGGGCCATGCTTACCACTGTTTAGCATCCCCTCTTCTTTTAACAACAGTCCATAAACGTCTGGGAACTGAGGAGAGCAGCTGCTGGACAAGCTGATAACAAGCGGGAGGATCCCTCTCCTCTTTAGTCCCGGGGATCCAGTGCCCAATTTTTCCAAAAAATTTCAGATTTTGATTCGTCTGATCACAGAACAGTTTTCCTCTTTGCCTCAGTCTATTTTAAATGTGCTTTGGCCCAGAGGAGATGGTGTAATTTCATGTTCACATACAGCTTCTTCTTTGCACAATAGAGTTTTAACCTGTATTTGTGGATGGCACGGTGAGCTGTGTTCTCAGATGGTGATTTCTTGAAGTGTTCCTGAGCCCATGCACTGATTTCCATGATACAATCACGCCTGTTTTTAATTCAGTGCTGCCTGAGGGCCCAAGATCACGGGCATCCAGTACTGATTTTCAGAGATTTCTCCAGATTCTCTGAATCATTTGATGATATTACGTATTGTAGATGATGAGCTATTCAGTCTTCATAATTTTACATTGAAGAACATTATTCTGAAATTGTTCCACAATTTGTAGACCCTTTTTTTTTTTTTTTTGCAAATTGGTGACTTTACTTCTTCTTCTTTACTTCTGAGAAACTCTGACTCTTTAAGATGCTCTTTTTACATCCAATCATGTTACTGACCTGTTGCCAGTTAACCTAACTCACTGAAAAATGTCCTTTCTGCTGTTTCTTCTTAGTACCACTTACTTTTCCAGCCTGTTTTTGGTCTTGCCCAGCTTTTTAGTTGCATTATGTTGCCATCAAATCAACAGTTTCACTGGGTTTAGCTGCAACGCAGCATTTTTTAAATATTTTTTTTTTTTGAAAAGAGCAGAAGTTTGCATACCCAAATATATATGCAGAAAGAGCAGTAAAAAAGTAATCTAGTTAAATCATTCATATAGTGCAGTTTTTCATCTGAGTGGTTTATCAGAAGGTCTATTTTGCCCCTCTGCAACCATTTTGAGACAGTTTGACTCTGTTTATTCTGTCTGTGATGTTTGCATGAAGAGTTTTTATTGTGTTTGGACTTAAATGCAACCACTGAGTAAAGGAACTCTTGCAGTATAAAATATCATAAAATCCCTCATGTGGAAATAATTTTGATGATAAGCCAGTGAACTCCCCCTCCCACCTCAGTACTGTCATAATGAATGGTAGCTGTACATCTAATCTAATTGTTTACTCTTGGGGTGCAGCATTTATCTGCCACATTTTGAAATTATTAGGAAATGCCTCATAATTATGGTGAGCTTCTCAGAAGCATCTCAACCCTGGTTCTTGGTTTATTTTTTATCTGCAGGTATGCACAGACAATTGTACACACACACATATATATATGTGTGTGTGTGTGTGTGTATATATATATGTATATATATATATATATATATATATATATATATATACATATATATATACACACACACACATTTTTTTCCCTTGTAAGGGCATCTACAGCAATTCCTTGCATTCATGCAAACATCAGTGTATCTTTTGGTAATCATCTTTGGTGTGTACCTTCCAGGCACAACAGTTGTTTGTTGCAGGTCACAGGTACAACAAAACATATTTTTCTCAGGTGTACCTTCCAGCCAGGTAGCTGTTTGTTCTAGGTTAAAGGTAGATTGAAAAGTATTTTCCTCAGTCCACTGTTATTTTCTCCTGTGGCCCACAGAGGTGGATGTGACAAAGAAAAGGGCACCCAAGCAGCAGATTGCTAAGTTTTCCAAGCAAACAACCTCAAGACACAGTTCTATTTCTGCCTAGCTTTTTTCATTCTTTCTGCATTTCTTATCTTTCTTCTATTACCTCTCTCTCACTCTGTCTTTGCTACTACACACAGACACACATATAGTTCATAGTTCAGATAGTGGGGATCCCATTTGCTCCTTTAACTGGATCTCATAAAGGACCGTGGAGGGAGTATGCACTGCAGTCAAAGAGAATTTGTGATGGTGTTACTCACCACTACAAATCACTTGTGCTGAGACTCTCATTAAATATAAATGGAAACTGGTCTGAAATACCAGAGGTTAACAAGAGGAGAACATAAATGGACAGAGCAAATAAAAAAAAGTGCTCTGTGATTATCATGTACTGATTATGACTGTGATTTGCTGCATTTTTTGCAGTGTTTCTTTGCTAAATGCCTGACCATAAGTTTAACCACTGGCTTTACCAGCAGGTAGAAACAGAAATACATTCATGAAACTGAATTAGAGAAAAGCCTGGTGTATTATTGTTGAATCTTGGTACAAAAAAGTGAGTTTAGAAAGAAATACTGCTCTTTAAGTAGTAAGAGCAGATATCAAAACCTGGTCTGTGCATAGAAGCAGCACTCGGCATTTCATATCAACAATGATGTAAGCACAGCTGAAGCCTACCTTCCATAAAAATAACATTTTCTGGAATTATTTTCATATGGCAACTGGAGACCATCATGCCAATTAGTTCTCAGACCAAACCCATCAAAATACTATATTTACCAGCCGGCCATGCTTACTCACAGAGAAATAACGTGAAAACAACACCAGCCATGCTGCAGCAACTCATGATTTAAATGAATTTCATACTGAGGGAGTTAAACGGGTAGGGGGCTACTTCCTTTGCCCTTTATTTTGCAGGCATTAGTCAGACCACACTTAACTTTAAATTTCACACTCACTTTGATCTTCACTAAAATCTTTTGACAGAGAGATATACAAACACCTGCCAAAATACTGAAGCACCTGTCCAAACTGTGCAATCAGGAGCTTTTAGCAGTGGAGTTCCCCCAGTTTTGCCAGCTAATGTCACAGAATTTGACTTGCTTCCACAACTTTATAAAAATGCAGAAACAATCATAATCTGATGGCTCGGTTGTATGTAATATTCTGCTTGTACTCTACTGAACATAAGAGCATAGACTGGCAATGAGCTGGAAATACTGCTAAGGGAAAGACAGCCAGGACATCAGGCCACATGAACAATCGTGTATTCACTCTATTTTCTACTTACTGAAGTACATGTTACTGTTTAGGCAGTGGCTATGACTGTTTGAACTGAACAGAACAAAAGTTTTTAATTTGATTTGATTTAATTCTATTGTCCTCCCAACTAATTTTTTTTCTGCCCATAATGGCCTGAAGTATCTGTAGCAGGTTTGGACAAATGAAGGAAAGGTAGGAGTGTGGAGGTGAGAGTTTGTACAATTCTAATGAGCTTAAAGGTCATTCTCTGACTTTCGAGTATGACCACCTTTATTCTTCAATACAGCCTGAACTTGCTTCTTGGGTAGGATTTCCTGTAATTTAGCTAAAGATGAAGCTTATTTTTAGGGCTAGATCAGGTGACCCTGAACCTAGGCTGCTGGGGGCTTCCCATGATGCACTGAGTGTTTCTTTTTCATTCACCTCTTTTCACTCTCTGCGTTTACATGCCACTCAGCATTTAATCATAAGTTACTATAAATCTCTAGCTCTCTTCCACTGTGCCATTTGTCTTGTGTCCTTCCCCTCACCCCAACCGGTTGCTGTAGTTGACTGCCCCTCCCTGAACCTGGTTCTGCCAGAGGTTTCTTCCTGTTAAACAGGAGTTTTTCCTTTCCACTGTCACCAAGTGCTTGCTCACAGGGGTTCATCTGATTGGGTTCTTTTTGTATTACTGTGGGGTCTTTAACCCTGTAATGCCAAGTGACTCATACATATTTGATAGTTTGAGTTTTTGAAACCTAATAGGTAATTTGTGCAGCCATGTTTTATGGCCAATACCTATATTTAAAAATAAATGAAGTGACCTCATACATGAAAGGGTGTGTGAACAATGTCTTCAGTTTTCTCCAGCACATTCCAAAGAAATACGTAAATATGGATTTTCTCAGATTTCTGAAAAGTCTATTGGGACTAAGTGGCATTAGATGCCACAGGAGGACATGTTGGTTAATCTTGAGTGAAGAGTATGTGAACAGGTTCCTGGAGGTGAAGAGAGTTTGAAGCTGGAAATCAAAGGGGTGGTGCTGAATGTTGTCAACATCACCACAAGTCAGATTTCAGTTAGAAGAGAGAGAAGGATTCTGGAGTAATTTGGACAGTGGTAAAGAGTGTTCCCAGTGGGGAGAGAGTGGTGAGTGAAGTGGACTTCAGTGGAAATGTGGGTGAAGGGAACAGGCAGATGGTCCGCTGTGGCCACTCCTAAAAGGAGCGGCCAAAAGAAAAAGAGGAATGTTTGGCTGAATGACCAGTGACTATCAGTATGACAGTGGCTTCTCAAACTTAATTCATAACAACACTGATTTTCCTGTTAGTTATCTTTTACCAGCTTTTAATTGCAAAGGGGGCTAGTACTATTTAGTGGTCAGTGAAGTTCATCTTCTACATTCAAATGTCATTTAAGCAGAGGACACAAAATAATTAGGTGCTCTGCATTTCTTTTAGGTAAACTTTTTCAACAAACTAAAGACTTGTTGGCTCACTGAAAAGATGCAAGAATGAAACGCACGCTGTTCATTCTTCTCAGACTACTAAAGATAGATTGTACCAGATGACAATGCATTGTCAGTTAACGTCATGAATGCACTTCTATATGAGGGGCCGTTTAGGACATTATTCCTGAAACGCGCTCACGCACACTACTGAAACGCGCTCACGCACACTACTGAAACGCCTTCCTGTTCACTCGAAACGCCTTCCTGTTCACTCGAAACGCCTTCCTGTTCACTCGAAACGCTCTCACACACACACTACTGAAAGGCGCTCACACACACACCTACTGAAACGCCTTCCTGTTTAGCCAAAACTACTTTCGTGTGAACAGGAAGTCGTGTGAAGGAACAAAAACATGGCTAACATCACGCTGATGTCTACTAATAGCCTAAAAGCAGCCTAAGTGAAAAATATATTTGCCTTGTGACCATCTAAACACTGTTGTGTGTCACCAACCTATTGTTGCGACTACAAATGTGGACATGCTTGACAGCTGCATCAGAAGAGAAGTGTGTGTCTGACAATACCGCTACTATAATGAAATTTCATCTAATCCTCATCATTTTTCACATACAGTGCCTTGCGAAAGTGTTCGGCCCCCTTGAACTTTTCAACCTTTTGCCACATTTCAGGCTTCAAACATAAAGATATTAAAATTATGAATTTTTTGTGAAGAATCAACAACAAGTGGGACACAATCATGAAGTGGAATGAAATTTATTGGATGTGTCAAACTTTTTTAACAAATAAAAAACAGAAAAGTGGGGCGTGCATTATTATTCTGCCCCCTTGCGTTAATACTTTGTAGCGCCACCTTTTGCTGCAATTACAGCTGCAAGTCTCTTGGGGTATGTCTCTATCAGTTTTGCACATCGAGAGACTGAAATTCTTGCCCATTCATTCTGCCACCACCATGTTTGACAGTGGGGATGGTGTGTTCAGGGTGATGAGTTGTGTTGCTTTTACGCTAAACATATCGTTTTGCATTGTGGCCATACAGTTTGATTTTGGTTTCATCTGACCAGAGCACCTTCTTCCACATGTTTGGTGAGACTTTTTATGGATATCTTTGAGAAATGGCTTTCTTCTTGCCACCCTTCCATAAAGGCCAGATTTGTGCAGTGTACGACTGATTGTTGTCCTATGGACAGACTCTCCCACCTCAGCTGTAGATCTCTGCAGTTCATCCAGAGCGATCATGGGCCTCTTGGCTGCATCTCTGATCAGTCTTCTCCTTGTTTGAGATGAAAGTTTAGAGGGACGGCCGGGTCTTGGTAGATTTGCAGTGGTCTGATACTCCTTCCATTTCAATATGATTGCTTGCACAGTGCTCCTTGAGATGTTTAAAGCTTGGGAAATCTTTTTGTATCCAAATCCGGCTTTAAACTTCTCCACAACAGTATCTCGGACCTGCCTGGTGTGTTCCTTGGTCTTCATGATGCTCTCTGCACTTGGAACAGAACCCTGAGACTATCACAGAGCAGGTGCATTTATACGGAGACTTGATTACACACAGGTGGATCCTATTTATCATCATCAGTCATTTGGGACAACATTGGATCATTCAGAGATCCTCACTGAACTTCTGGAGTGAGTTTGCTGCACTGAAAGTAAAGGTGGTCACAAGGCAAATATATTGTTCACTTAGGCTGCTTGTAGGCTATTAGTAGACATCATCGTAATGTTAGCCATGTTTTTGTTCCTTCACACGACTTCCTGTTCACACGAAAGTAGTTTTGGCTAAACAGGAAGGCGTTTCAGTAGTGTGTGTGAGCGCGTTTCAGTAGTGTGTGTGTGTGTGTGTGTGTGAGCGCGTTTCAGTAGTGTGTGTGTGTGTGTGTGAGAGCGCGTTTAAGGAATAATGTCCTAAACGGCCCCTCATACTTCTAGGCTGAATCACACTGAAACCAAATAATGAGTTATAAGTCTCTGCTCTCAGCAATAGCTCTGTTTCCACCTGCATTTTTTCTCCCACTGAAAGAATTTTTAACGTTAAGTGCTGAATGTTACAGTGTATTATATATTAATAGTGCATATTAATACTTATTATTTATTATCTCAGAGTGCTTATAGTGCTTAAAAAAGACTAAACTAAGAAGAGGAACTGCTAGAGTGCCTCGAGGTGAATAATGAGCACAAGAGTAGTGGAGACTGTTGGGAAAAGGACTGGTAAGAAGATGAAGAGGTGACTGTGGAGTGTCACAGCTGCTTCTTACTGTCCTTGTTCCTCCAGCACTTAGAAAGGACACCCAATGGCTTCCGCAGCAACTCCATTTAGCTCTATTGATTTTGCAATTTTGAGCCTAAGAGAGGAGGGGTAGAGTGCGATGAAAGCAACCTGGCAAAGAGAGAGTGAGAGAGAAAGCAGCTTCCATTTTCCATGCCGATCGAACACTCTGAAGGAATGTCACATTGGACAGAACCCTTTATGCACACATCTACAGGCACTGACTTATTTATGAGTTTATGTGAACACAACCATGCACACAAGCACACACACACAGGATGCCTATTTTTCCTTTCAATTTCTCAGTCTTGGTAATGGACCAGAGGATGAATCACTACTCTTTCTGAACATTATTCACTCTCCTGAGTCTAGAAAGCCTATCGATACAATCCAGCTGTCGTAAGGATATTCACTCACAAAGTCCCGTACAAATCAAGGATCACTCTTTAAATGTCCTCCAAGCCAGAAAAATGGTAGGAGAATGTCAGGCATAAAATCAAGGAAAGACAAAAGTTAAGTCATTTTTCTGAGTATGAGCCTTAATGTACGCCTGCACCTTTCAGTATTTCTCCACTCTCGAGAATATGTCAATTAAAATCAAATGCTTTACAGATAGAGCACAAAATATATATTACAGAAGGGTTAGAAGGGAAAATAGGACCTAGTATTTTTCTCAGCTCAGACCTGAGATTCTGAAAGGATTAAAAGATTTCTTTCACGTCAGTTCAAAATAACTGTAAAAAAAAAATAAAAAAGCTTTCCAGTTTCACCAATTACACCTCTCACAACTTCTGCAGAGCCCCTGCTATTTATTGTTTATGTCTGACATCAATAATGAGGACTGAATGCCGGAGTAGAGCGAAATCGCTCTCGCT
>JAMQGT020012225.1:0-45851 GCA_024447675.2 Pterophyllum scalare | reverse complement strand
GGATAGATGAGGCAACCGTACAATATGTTTTATAGTCACACTGTCACCATTAGTGCTTAATTTTATTTATTTCCTCTCTGCAACCTGTTAACTGGGTATCCTAAATGGATATTAATTATTTTATAATTTTTCTTTTCATTGGTGGTCAGTGAGCTGTAAGAACAGTGGCAGCTTTCTAGCATGACTTACAAGAATGCAATTTCACATTTAAAAATGAAACATGTAAGCTAGCTAATTTGATCATAAACACAGGTGAGGAGGTAGCATATTAGTAGGCAGAACTGAGCTCTGAGCTACTTTGTGGATGCCTGTAGATGGAAAACAAACTGTGATTCAATGGGAAGAGTCTGGGTGGGTAGACTGAAAGCTCATTCTGCCTTTGTCATTATTTATTTATTTTTATTACAGATAAAAAAAAAGAAGTTTCATCTGGATGAATTTCTTCAGTATCTACCAGGAATTCTCAAGAAATTTCATTATTATTACAACGGGATAACAGGTGCCTTTTTGCAGAAGGAATCTGTTGTTTAATTTTTCTGTGGAACTTCAATGCAGACAAACATTTCAAATCCACAAAAGTTGTGGCACTAGCAACAGCCCCCCCACTTACAGTATTTATACTCAACTCAATAAAATGGTACTGTGTAAGGTAATGTGCAACTAGAGCAACTAATGTCCCTATGCATTTTGCATTTTTGTTCATCTCATGCTGTGTGCTACATATGAGAACAAGTGGAAATTCCAGTTAAGTCTAAGGGAATTCCCTTAGACTTAACTGGAATTTCCATGGATTTTACCTGAAATTACAATCTAATTTTATTTATCTACAATAATGAGTGGTAGATACATTGGAACAAGGTCGCAATAATTCAAGTTTTTACAGGTAGTAATTTTAAGTAGTGCAAGAAAGGAAAGAAATGATACTGAAATTTAGTGGTATTTTAGTGGACAAACAAACAAAACTTCCTCATTTTACTCTGTAAACACATTCTGTTTTTACAGGTGCAGGCTGTATTATGTAGTGGCTTAACCTTGCCTTTTTACCTTTTATATTATGCATTATATCAGTGTGCATCATGGCTGTTCCACTATTCAATTGTCCTCTTAATGTTACATATAAAAATTTGATAAGGCCTGTTTTCCTTTTCCTACTTACATGAAAATATAAACACCAGAAAACGTCGCAGGTCAGACGCCCACGTGATCTTATAATGATGGAGCCATGTCTAACATTTTTTTCTTGCACAATCACTGCTCAACCATCAACCAGAGCTTTCAACAGCACTATAAAAAAATGACAAAGAATTAGAATAACATGAATGAAGAAAGACTACAATAGAATATTTTTTTATTTATGTGCAAACCCAAAATTAACACAACAGAATAAACAAAATATTGTTCTTATACGCTATTAATACCTTTATTTATACTTTATTTGTTCAATTTAGTTATTTTTTTATTGTGTTCTTTTTGTGCTTTCTTCTTTTGCTCTTCTTATTCTTTAAAATTTTATTTTCCCTTTTGTGATGAAGATGAATGAATTATTGTACATAATTCCCAAAGCATAGTCATTAGTTTCCTTATGCCTAATTAAAAGGAGTGAAAAATTTACATTATCCAACCCCCAAATTTTGTAATGACACAATCACATACAAGATGCTTATAATGTCACTGTATAATTAGTGCATTTTGCTCATTAAGCCTGAGTCACAAAGGCCTACTTATTGGTATGCCTCTGGCAACCTCCAGTTGGTAGGGAAAAATGTGTATTCACCGACCAGGAACTGACTTCTGGAGGTTGCTGGCAGTGACTAGGGGAAATTGGCTGCAAGGAGGTATATAGTGCAGCATCGAAAACCTCCTTGTGATTGCTTTGGATGTTAACAGATTGCTGCAGTATCCAGTGGTTTGCATGGAAGATGCTGACATGTCCTAAAACACTCACCAGCTACTTAAAGTATAATAATTTCTTCCTTATTTTAAAAGCTTGAATTATTGCCCCTCTAGTGCATATATTGCTAAGCATTCCATTTAATTATACGGGAATCACACCTATAGTCATTGGCCATACTGGAAAGTGCTACCAAAACCTGCACACAGCTCATATGTGAAATTTGCTCATGGCTTCAGCATTTTGTTAGCTTGAGCTGCTTAGCTTTGGATTTTGCTAACAGTTGGCGTGAGACTCCACTGAAAATTCTCTCAGTATATAATGATAATGTCTCTGCTGCTCAAAAAAATAAAGGGAACACTTAAACAACACAATATAACTCCAAGTAAATCAAACTTCTGTGAAATCAAACTGTCCACTTAGGAAGCAACACTGATTGACAATCAATTTCACATGCTGTTGTGCAAATGGAATAGACAACAGGTGGAAATGATTGGCAATTAGCAAGACACACTCAATAAAGGAGTGGTTCTGCAGGTGGGGACCACAGACCACTTCTCAGTACCTATGCTTTCTGGATGATGTTTTGGTCACTTTTGAATGTTGGTGGTGCTTTCACAGTCGTGGTAGCATGAGACGGACTCTACAACCCACACAAGTGGCTCAGGTAGTGCAGCTCATCCAGGATGGCACATCAATGCGAGCTGTGGCAAGAAGGTTTGCTGTGTCAGCGTAGTGTCCAGAGGCTGGAGGCACTACCAGGAGACAGGCCAGTACACCAGGAGATGTGGAGGAGGCCGTAGGAGGACAACAACCCAGCAGCAGGACTGCTACCTCCACCTTTGTGCAAGGAGGAACAGGAGGAGCACTGCCAGAGTTGTACAAAATATATATATATATATATATATATATATGTATATATATATATATATATATATATATATATGTATTGCGGCAGATGACTGCCCCTCCCTGAGCCTGGTTCTGTCAGAGGTTTCTTCCTGTTAAAAAGGAGTTTTTCCTTCCCACTGCCACCAAATGCTTGCCCATAGGGGGTTGTTTTGACTGTTGGGTTTTCTCTGTATTATTCTTAGGGTCTTTACCCACAATACAAAGCACCTTGAGGCAACTGTTTGTTGTGATTTGGTACTATATAAATAAAATTGAATTGAATATATACATATAGACACACACATTCACCCATATGAATGAGTAAATATATTTACCCATTCATATGAATGGGTAAATATATTTACTCATTCATATGAATGGGTAAATATATTTACTCATTCATATGAATGGGTAAATGAGTTGCCATAACATTTGTCTGTCAGCATTATAAACCTATCGGCTCTACATCATGTAGTAAGTTAGCTCAGTAAGATGAAAAATAGACCCCAAAGAGGGACTTCTGAAATATTTCCCCTCTTGGTGCATAGCTTTGTTCTTCCTCCTCTCTCGATCAAGAATATTTTATTTCATTGTCTTCTTATTGATAAATAATAACATGAAACAACTGTTGAACACAGATTCTCTTTAGCCATTTATTTTTAACCTATATTTTGCAATTAAGTAAAAGGTATCAAAGACACATGACAATTTCACATGAAATGAACAAACAACAACAAAAAAGCAAACATAAAAATAGTACACTGAGGGTAATAAGGTTGGTTGTATGTACCAATCATGAGGAGCATTCTTAGAGTAAAAAATGTGGCTATGCTAAGTACCTGCTGAGTATGATTAGAGGAATCAGCTCTGAATGTAAATAGAAAAAAATTGAGACCAGATTTATTGGAATTGGGTCACTTTGTCATTTAAAGTTGAAGTTATTTCTTTACATGGATGATCAGTTAGCAAATTGAGCCACTGATTTATTGATAATTTTGTTATTTCCATTCTTCACAGTTAAGTCTTTTTTGTGTGTGCGATGGTTAACGCTCTTAAGATAAAAGTCAGGGGGTGTTTGGGTATGGTCAATGAGGATAAGCTGCTGGGAAGCAAAACAGAGGGGGATTGTGGGATGCTGAGCCTGAGGACTCTTGACAGGTTGGGAGGAGGTGTATGTGAAAGGCAAAAGGAGGAAATATATGCTGTCGCAGAGCCATGCAGAGGGGAGTCTCCCCTCAGAGTATGAGAGAGAGACTGCAGGAATGAGTGAGCTTTTACAACAGAGCACAGCAAGCCCAGGTGTAGCTCATCATTCCTGCAGGATAAAGCAAAGCACAGGAAAAGAAGAAAAAAAAGACATTTAGTGCCTCCTATAGCCTACAACTTGTCACAGTAGTTACTTTTTACTTTTAAGGACTGACATTTTTGTTTAAGCAGATTAAAACCCATTGGACAGTTACTATTCTATCACTGCCAATACTTATTTTAATTGCTTGATATTATTTCCAAGCATTAACATCATACATCGCCATCATATTTCAAATTTGTGTATTCTTACACAACTGATTATAGATAAAAAAAAATTGGCCTGCCTTCACGCCCTGTGATGCAGCATTATGAAAGTGACAGACTGCAAAGCATCAGGATTTGACAAAAATGTAGCAAATCTGAAAGTGGGAAACCCAAAAGTCTTTCTTGGCATCAGTAAGCATAGTTTATCCACAGACATAAGTTACTCAGTGCTGTACAACACACAATTAATGTAAAAAGAGAACCATGTTAAAACAGAAGAAAGATAAATAAAACATAAGAATGTCAGCAGAAGGCGTGATTAAACAGAAAAAGGTTTTAATTTTTTTTTTTTTAAGACTCCACAGGATCCGCTAAACAGAGCATGAGTGGTAAACTGGTTTGGTGTAGTGGTGTGCGATACTGCAAGATTTGGTGTCGATACCAAGTAAATACAGGGCCAGTATCACTGATACTGATACCAATACTTTTTTTTAATAATTATGATGCATTTTCATGAAGTTTAAGTGTTTTGTGAGTCTTTTTCTTTTTTTTTTTTTTACTTTGAATCATTAATTAGTTAAAAACCAGAATACAACTGGGCAAAGTTTATAGGTAAATAGAATATACTTTGTCAAAATAAAAGTTTTGTTCTGAAACAACAGAACAGCAACAAAACAAATTTCCCCATACACTGTGATGTCTGGATTTTTTTCTTAAATAAAGTGTACAAAATGATCATTCAACAACAACATAAAACTTTTTTCAGGTAGAGTGTTCAGAAAGTATAATACAAAAATATAATAAAAGATATCCCTCCATTCACTAATTTTCTGGATTTTTTTCTTAAATAAACAAGCTGTACAAAATTATCACTCCACAACATTATAAAACATTTATGCTTCCCGGCTCCGCCCCTACTTCCAGCCAGTGATTTGATGTCAAAAATATAGACAATTTGGCTGTTTAAGTTACTTTTTTGACATTTCGCTAACTCCTCTTAATTGGAGGAGAAAGCAAAATATCAAAAAAAGTAATTTAAACGGCCAAATTGTCTTATAGATTTGACATCAAATCGCGGGATGGAAGTAGGGGGCGGGGACGGAAGTGGCCCGCGGGCCAGGAGTGTTGACAGAGTCCTTTTTTTCCCACCAAGTAAAATGTGTTACGTGTCACGTGATGGTATAACGTCAAAACATTGCAGGGAGGGGAGGAGCAAAGTGTGCTTGCTCTGTGCTGTGACAGGAGCGGTGCTTAAACAGTCAGCTTGCATCTTTGATGAAACTGCAGCATTGCATACAGGAGAGAAACTGAAGCTAAAGTATCGATCTTACTACACTAGTATTGCATTCATATCAGTACCAACATTGGTATCGATATTATTGATATTTGGGTCGATCCACCCATCACTAGTTTGGTGCTTCTCACTGAAAGGCTCTGTCCCCCTTAGTTTAGTCTGGCTGCAACAGTTTGTATTGCTTGAAGGCATGACAGAGATTATTTTTCTAAGCCAGTAAAAAGAGCATTGTAGTAATCTAGGCATAATTACACAAACACATGAACAAATTTCTGTAGGTCAGAGGAGGAGACTATAGTTTGCAATTTAGAAATGTTCCTTAAATGAAAGAAACAGAAACTCGAGATGGATTTTAGATGTGAGTGAACACTGGTCAACACTGAACACTGGTCTTTGCAGATAAGCAAAAGGAACCAATCACGTGACTGATTCTTGAATGTATATCAGGAAAAGGAAGAATGTAAAAGGAGAACAACAGTGAACCCAGAACTGAACCTTGTGGAACCCCAGGGGTTAGACAAGTAGCGTATAAGAGGAGAACTTACATTCCCTAACAGAGATTGGCCTTCCAGATAAATAGGAGGAAAACCAGTTTCATGCTGATTTTCAAAAATATTTTTCTAATACACGATAATTTTGAAATAGGCTGGTAATTGCTGGGAGAACTGGCATCAAAATTAGGTTTTTTTAATTAATGTAATTACCTCAGTATGCATGTAGGTGTCATGGCCAAAAGGCCAATAGTTATTCTTTCAGACCCAAATGTAGCACCACTGCAAACACAAAGAGTTGTTTAATTTTATTTACTCAAAATGTTCAGGGGGTAACAATGGGGCATGGTAGGAACAGGGAGGTTCTTTCCAAGCCAGGTGAGCAGGAGTCCACTGAGAAGGGGAGGACATGGAGGTTAATTCAGTGGTCCAGTTTCTTTTATTATGGTTTTATGCAGTGTGGGAGGCTTTCCTTGTGTACCATGGAAAGGCGTCCAGGGAGCGGTAGCAAGGCAAAGGTTGTGTCCAAGACAGGATTACCATTGGAGGGTGAGCAGGTAGCAGCAGGTGAGCAAAGGTTTCTAGCGAGGGTCTTGAGATGGAGATCCAGCTTATGGTACAGAAGATTAGCAAAAGTGGCCAAGAACTCTTCAGACAGTGGGGTCCTACACTCTTGGTAGGCAGACAATCTGGCGGAGAGTGATTGCAGGAGCTGGTCCGTTTATACAATGACTGATGAGATTAATAACACATAGGTGGTCTGGCTGAAGATCGGAAGTCAGGCACTCCACCCCAAAGGGGCGTGCCAGCTTGAAGGGAGGATTAACAACTATGCTACACTATGACAGTAGGACAGAACAAAACCTTGCCTCAGTGAGCTGTTAAGAACAGACAGCAATGCAGGACCAGTGCTTGTATGAGATTCAAACAGGACAGAGGGAGGTAAGATCTCTAATGAGGATAATGAGGGTTTCATCTTAACCATTACACTAAGTCATTTAGTATAATTGGAGAGAATGAGGTAAATGACTCAGAGCTCTGAAGGCCATCATCATAAGGGGAGGAACCTAAGGAACATTTGGATCTTAATTCCATCACTTTATGTACAAAATAATTAAGAAATACATTATAGTCATCAGAGGCTATCAATGCATGTTGATGTGGGGAAGAAACGTTGCTATTAATGGTGTCAAATAACACACTTTGATTATTTTTATTGAGACTATTAAATGAAGCTCTTGCGTCTTTTACTGTCTCATTGTAAAAGAATGTTCTTTATTTAATGAAACCCATGGTCTTCAACAGCTGTTCTGCTTTTTGACAGGAATGTTGTAGGCCATGAGTCTGATTATTTAACCAGGTTGAGTGAGAAACAACAGAGTGCTGACTAATTTTGCGAGGAGCAGCTTGATCCATAATAGCAAGGCAATATTCATTAAGAGTTTACAAGGAGCACAACATTAAATTTTAAGAGAAGAAAACTTAGAAATAACAGGCATCAGAAAAGCACCTGCGCCTAATACAAACTTGAGAAAAAGACTGAAGTAAAAGAAGCACTGAAAGAGACCGATTTATGGTCACTGAAAGCAACTTTAAGAGCAAATGGTTGACTGTAACACCATAACTGAAGGGCAAGTCCAAAGTGTGTCCTGCAATATGAATAGGCCAAGATGTTGAACAAAGTTAAGACTCCAATAAGCACAGGAACACCTTAAGCAGTACTGTCAGATGAGTCATCAACATGAATGTTGAAGTCCCAGACAGTCTTGAGAGAAAACATGTAGGAGACCCAGGTGGGCGATAGAGTAAAATACCATACAAATGCTGGTCTTGTCCAATTTTGGTAATAATGCTGTCAAAACAGGTGTAAGAACTTGCAGAGATTGTGTGGCATAAAAAAAATACATATTTAAAAATAATAGCAGTTCCACCTTCTCGGCCAGAAATTTGATGTGCACATAAAAACAAAGAAAATGATAAATAGGCCCCTCAGAGAAATTCCTGGACCTTCCAGCAGCACAGCATAGTCTTTGGAGATCTGCTTGTTAAGATCTGAGAGCAGAGGGATGTGGTTGTTTCCCAAGAGTACTCCGGTTTCCTCCCACAGTCCAAAGACAAGCACTTACTGGGGTTAGGTTAATTGGCCAATCTAAATTGCCTATAGGTGTGAATGTGAGTGTGGATGGTTGTTTGTCTCTCTGTGTTGGCCCTGCGACAGGCTGGCGACCTGTACAGGGTGTACCCTGCCTCTCGCCCTGTGTCAGCTGGGATAGGCTCCAGCCCCCCCGCGACCCTGAATAGGATAAGCGGAAGTGGATGGATGGATGGATATAAAAACAGTTTCCAGGACAAAGTTCTAAAATATGTGCGGCTTCATTCCCACTCTGCCATGTCTGAGTTAAACACAAAATCCAGTTTTTCATGACAGCACAAGTCATTTAAAATAAAGGATTTGTCAGTAATAGAGCAGGCATTAATTGCCATCATTTTAGTGGAAAAATCCAAGGGAACAGATGTAGAAACCAGGTTTGGGACTGAGTTTGGAGGGCAGAGTAAGCTGTACAGCAACTCTTGGTTCACGTCGGGATTAGAAGACTGTTGCTGTGATTTTGCACTATATAAATAGAGGAGAATTGAATGAGGCGTGCCTTTCCACACCTTCAGATGGCAGCCCGGAAAGGGAAAAAAAAAAAAAAAAGAAGTGTGGAAACTGACAAATCCCAGCTGAACCCGTCTGGTGGCGGCATGTACTTTGTCATTACTAAAGGTCAGAAGTCCAGTTCATTCGATGCAGTTTGGGTTCTTAAAGCAGTCATGCAGGATTCAATATAGCACAAAGCAAGCAGCAGTGGCCGAGGGCTACACTAAAAGCACACACCTTATGAAGTGGAAAATGGAGTAAGGAAGATAAACACTCTTGTATCCTCATGGTTTGAGGTGAGAGGGAAAATATTGTCACCACCAAACACATCTCAAATATATCTGCACACATGAAGGCCACCATTATATCTATCACTATTCCTTGCATATGTTAAAGGGCATATTATTTGACCTTGTCTTGCTCCAAAAGTGAGGAATGTTATAAATAAAACCTTTAAGAGCACTTCTCTAGAAATCCTCCCAAGAAGCTGTACAAAAATTAAATATAAAAATAAAATAAAAATGTATCCAGAGTGAATATAAGCTCTGCCCTCTCAAGACTGCCTCCATTTCTCCAAAGCTACATTTCCTCCCAGCAGCTCCTGATTCTCAACACTGTAATTGTCCTCCTGGGGAAAATCAAATTAAATTAAAAACAGTAGGAGGAGAAAAAACAAAACATAACAAAAAAAACAAAAAAACACGGATGTAGCTTATCAGAACTTGACCTTTGGGAGTGGGTGGCACTTACCCCAATTCCACAGTGGACTGCACTGGCCGGGGGGGGGGGCAGAATGGCAATGGAGACAAAACATTCATGACTAGGTTATGGAACCAAATTCAGAACTTGGGAGACAGAATGAACAAAATCTCTTTCAAAAATTCAAAACAGCTAAACTGGAGAACAGAACAAAACAGATCAAAAAGAAAACAGTCCAGGGAGTTAGCCTGGTCAAGGAGGCTTGGGAGAAGGCCGATGTGGACAAGGAGAAGACAGAATTTCTCAGATGACTCAGCAGATGACCTGCAGTAAAGAGGGAGACTTTAAGACTCAGGTGCATCCAGCAATTGACCCCTGGGCTCAGTCGGCACTAAACCCTCACACTCAGGTTTTGGCGAGATGGGACCCTCCAGCTCTAGACCCTTGGGCTCAGGCTCTGATGGTGTCACACCTTTAGACTCAGGACCCACTGGCTCAGGCAGCAAGGGATCCATTGGCTCAGAGTTTGCCAGTTCAGGGCACCTTGCAGTTTCTTGGTCTACTTGCACTGGAGCTCTAGCTCAGTAGAGATGCAAGGGACTCAGAATTAACTGGGGACACAGGAAGCAGGGGTTGCTCAGCAGGGCACGCCGTCTCCTTTAATGACAGGGGCTGCAGCAGCTCTCTCTCGGAATGCTCAGGATTTGCAGCAGTTTCCTCTGATGACTGGGGCGGCATAGGACACAGTCATCTCCTTTGAAGGCTGAGGCTTCAGCAGCTCTAGTTTATTGCTTGGGATTCTTGGGACTCTCAGGATTTACAACCATCTCCTCTGAAGACTGAGGCTGTTCAGGGCTCATGGTCGTCTCCTCTGATGAGTGGGGCTCTCGCAGTTCTGGCTTGGGACACAGTGAAGGATCAGAGCATGCCAACCCAAGTAGAGCACTCAGAGTTCACTGGTACCACAGGCTGAGAGACTCTGGGGAGGCCTCCAGCAGAGCAGGAGTCTCTGGAGAGGCCAGTACAGGTGCACAACAGTTTCTAAAGAGTCCAGCTCACGAGTACAGTAAACAGGGTCAGACGGAGCCAGCTCAGAAACATTAACCATTTTAGATGAGTTGGCTCAGCAACGTACAGTGCCTTGCAAAAGTATTCGGCCCCTTTGAACTTTTCAACCTTTTGCCACATTTCAGGCTTCAAACATAAAGACAGAAAATTTAAAAATTTTGCGAAGAATCAACAATAAGTGGGACACAATCGTGAAGTGGAATGAAATTTATTGGATGTGTCAAACTTTTTTTACAAATAAAAAACTGAAAAGTGGGGCGTGCAATATTATTCGGCCCCTTTACTTTCAGTGCAGCAAACTGACTCCAGAAGTTCAGTGAGGATCTCTGAATGATCCAATGTTGTCCCAAATGACTGATGATGATAAATAGGATCCACCTGTGTGTAATCAAGTCTCCGTATAAATGCACCTGCTCTGTGATAGTCTCAGGGTCCTGTTCCAAGTGCAGAGAGCATCATGAAGACCAAGGAACACACCAGGCAGGTCCGAGATACTGTTGTGGAGAAGTTTAAAGCCGGATTTGGATATAAAAAGATTTCCCAAGCTGTAAACATCTCAAGGAGCACTGTGCAAGCAATCATATTGAAATGGAAGGAGTATCAGACCACTGCAAATCTACCAAGACCCGGCCGTCCCTCTAAACTTTCATCTCAAACAAGGAGAAGACTGATCAGAGATGCAGCCAAGAGGCCCATGATCACTCTGGATGAACTGCAGAGATCTACAGCTGAGGTGGGAGAGTCTGTCCATAGGACAACAATCAGTCGTACACTGCACAAATCTGGCCTTTATGGAAGAGTGGCAAGAAGAAAGCCATTTCTCAAAGATATCCATAAAAAGTCTCGTTTAAAGTTTGCCACAAGCCACCTGGGAGACACACCAAACATGTGGAAGAAGGTGCTCTGGTCAGATGAAACCAAAATCGAACTGTTTGGCCACAATGCAAAATGATATGTTTGGCGTAAAAGCAACACAGCTCATCACCCTGAACACACCATCCCCACTGTCAAACATGGTGGTGGCAGCATCATGGTTTGGGCCTGCTTTTCGTCAGCAGGGACAGGGAAGATGGTCAGAATTGATGGGAAGATGGATGGGGCCAAATACAGGAGCATTCTGGAAGAAAACCTGTTGGAGTCTGCAAGAAACCTGAGACTGGGACGGAGATTTATCTTCCAACAAGACAATGATCCAAAACATAAAGCCAAATCTACAATGGAATGGTTCACAAATAAACGTATCCAGGTGTTGGAATGGCCAAGTCAAAGTCCAGACCTGAATCCAATCGAGAATCTGTGGAAAGAGCTGAAGACTGCTGTTCACAAACGCTCTCCATCCAACCTCACTGAGCTCGAGCTGTTTTGCAAAGAAGAATGGGCGAGAATTTCAGTCTCTCGATGTGCAAAACTGATAGAGACATACCCCAAGAGACTTGCAGCTGTAATTGCAGCAAAAGGTGGCGCTACAAAGTATTAATGCAAGGGGGCCGAATAATATTGCACGCCCCACTTTTCAGTTTTTTATTTGTTAAAAAAGTTTGACACATCCAATAAATTTCATTCCACTTCACGATTGTGTCCCACTTATGTTGATTCTTCACAAAATATTCAAATTTTATATCTTTATGTTTGAAGCCTGAAATGTGGCAAAAGGTTGAAAAGTTTAAGGGGGCCGAATACTTTCGCAAGGCACTGTAATTGGCAGTCGGTTTTCACAGGCTGACAAACCCAAAACTCTTTTATTCAGGCTAAGCAACACAAAATAGTCTGTTTTAACAAAACAGACTAAATTATCTGGCTCCCGAATGGATAATCCATTCCTTGAATTTTCAAACTCATAAAAGAAAGCACAGACCTTAAATTCGCTTGCTCAGACAACACTATTCACAATATTAGAAACAGAATGCAGCCTTAAGATGTGCTGGCTCATGTTCAGAAATTCCAGGCTGCAATTTTGCCAGCTCAGGAACCCCACATCCAAACAGAACTGACTGGCCTAACATCATCATACGCCGTTTTAATGGCTGGCTCAGTCAAACCACAGTTCCAGGGTTTGCTGGTGTAGAAATGCAACATTCAGTTTCTTTATGGTCTGGCTTGGAAACTAAGCACAGTGACCGGTTCACAGAATGAAGCTTTATCATCAGCTGGCTCAGAAAGACAAAACTCACTGTTGGCTTGCTCAGAAACACTGAATATAGGCTTTATTTTGGTCGACTAATGAAAAAGACAATGCCACCTGCTGCAATTTCATCCCCAAGAAATATGATATTTATAAAGAAACTGATTCAAAATTAGCATCGGAGACTACACAAGTTTGAATAACACCAGGGGAAGAGATGGTTCAATGGTTAAAGAGGGAATACTTTATTAAACAATACTATTAAAAAATCTGGAAAAGATATAGGGTGACTGGGCTGTAGCACTAATTGTGTACCACTTGAGGAACTCAATAAAAACAAGAGGCTGGGATGGACTTACTGGCAGCCGGGGAACCTGCCAAGAGTAGAAGTAAACAAACAAAAACACACCACAGCTACACCTGGAGTGCTGTACAACAACAAAACGTGAGCAGAAGGAGAGGGGGGACCCGCCAGCTGGAGAGTGGGCCACCCTGCCACTGGCTCATCCTCCACAGCACTTCCAACACTAAAAAGAAACAAAAACACAGTGTATTAGAAATTCGCACAGCTGGACACTACAATTATAAAATACAGGGGTTGGACAATGAAATCACCTGGTTTTAGACCACAATAATTTATTAGTATGGTGTAGGGCCTCCTTTTGCGGCCAATACAGCGTCAATTCGTCTTGGGAATGACATATACAAGTCCTGCACAGTGGTCAGAGGGATTTTAAGCCATTCTTCTTGCAGGATAGTGGCCAGGTCACGACGTGATGCTGGTGGAGGAAAACGTTTCCTGACTCGCTCCTCCAAAACACCCCAAAGTGGCTCAATAATATTTAGATCTGGTGACTGTGCAGGCCATGGGAGATGTTGAACTTCACTTTCATGTTCATCAAACCAATCTTTCACCAGTCTTGCTGTGTGTATTGGTGCATTGTCATCCTGATACACGGCACTGCCTTCAGGATACAATGTTTGAACCATTGGATGCACATGGTCCTCCAGAATGGTTCGGTAGTCCTTGGCAGTGACGCGCCCATCTAGCACAAATATTGGGCCAAGGGAATGCCATGATATGGCAGCCCAAACCATCACTGATCCACCCCCATGCTTCACTCTGGGCATGCAACAGTCTGGGTGGTACGCTTCTTTGGGGCTTCTCCACACTGTAACTCTCTCCTCATCAGAGAACAATACATGTTTCACATTGTCCACAGCCCAAGATTTGCGCTCCTTGCACCATTGAAACTGATGTTTGGCATTTGCACGAGTGACCAAAGGTTTGGCAATAGCAGCCCGGCCGTGTATATTGACCCTGTGGCGCTCCCGACGGACAGTTTTGGTGGAAACAGGAGAGTTGAGGTGCACATTTAATTCTGCCGTGATTTGGGCAGCCGTGGTTTTCTGTTTTTTGGATACAATCCGGGTTAGCACCCGAACATCCCTTTCAGACAGCTTCCTCTTGCGTCCACAGTTAATCCTGTTGGATGTGGTTCGTCCTTCTTGGTGGTATGCTGACATTACCCTGGATACCGTGGCTCTTGATCCATCACAAAGACTTGCTGTCTTGGTCACAGATGTGCCAGCAAGACGTGCACCAACAATTTGTCCTCTTTTGAACTCATAATGTTGTGTGCATTGTAATATTTTGAGCAAAACTGTGCTCTTACCCTGCTAATTGAACCTTCACGCTCTGCTCTTACTGGTGCAATGTGCAATTAATGAAGATTGGCCACCAGGCTGGTCCAATTTAGCCATGAAACCTCCAACAGTAAAATGACAGGTGTTTCAGTTTCATTGTCCAACCCCTTTAACTCCGTGCGTAAACCTCAAATGCGACACAATAATCCTCCTCAGGCAAAACAGCAGATCTCCAGTACGGGCCAAGGCTGCAGGCTATATAGCTGACACTAGCACAGCTGAACGGTGAGAAGCGTCGATTGCTAGCCATTGCAGGAAACGGGAACCCTAAACGTGAAAAAATGGATTAGAATGGCTGTCAATAATTAAGGGAAAGCACGCCGCCATTAAAATCACTCACCAGGGTGAATGGACGTGGTTGCACAGCCGCTGCTACTGATTGATGCTCCTACCAAAATAGCTAAGGCAGCCGTGCTATAGACAAATGCAGATAAGTAGCTGCTAAGCATATAAAAAAAGCCAACTTGGGAACAGTGCCTACCTGTCGTGATCATACAGCCGATCCAGATGGCTCAACAAGAGCGAGATGCTGCCATGCACGTATGCTTCATGCCAGGGAAAGCAAAGATTGCCAGGACCTGAAGCCCAGGTGAATTTATCCTGCAAAGAGAAGCCACTTTGCAATTAGCTGCAGGTGCACAACATAACAAGGGGGAGAGAGAGAGAGAGAGAGAGCCTGTTCGGCCACAATTGGAACTGTCCAGTTCAGAAACATGTAACTAATTTTTAGTGTCTGTCACAGTTTCATTATTTACTGACTCAAACTCAAACTGTTTAGGCCTACAAACAGTCTCTTAAATAGCCAGTTCAGGCACATGAGGAGAATTGGGGACTAAAACAGCTTTGTTCACCGTGACTGTTATTTCAGATGGCCCGGTGTTGGCACACGCGAGTGGAGAGAGCAGGCTCAGGTGGAAGTCTGGCATTGTGAGACACAGGCAGAGAGGTAGTGGCGATGCATCGGTAATGGAGAACTGTCGGGCTGCAGAGGTAACAATGCAGAAGTGAGTTGAAGGACAAGGGAGGAAGCACACTCCTCAACTAGGCTGCCAAACAGTTCATGCTGGAGCTGGAGTTTTAGCTGGGTTACTGAGTGTGCCAGAACAGCAAAATCCAGAAATGCCAGGAGCCAGGACTTGGATGTGATAGAATCCTCAAAGTACACTAAGTGCATGAGTCTTTGGTGGGCAATCTTGGTGTCTATGACATACAAGCCAAACGGAAACCATGAACAGAACCAGAACCTGAAAATATAAATATAAAGAAACAAACCAGGAAACAATGTTCCAAGAAAAATACAAAACTCAAAACTCTGGGTCCAAGACCAAGAGTCGTGATTCTGCTGTAGTCTGTTAACCCTGTTCTTGTTTAATTTGGTCATGAGACAAGACCAGGTAGAAACTCAGAGATCCACTTAAAGCAGATCCAGCATTGTATGGCCCCAAGGCCACATCCAGCCCATTGGTTGTCCCTGATTGACCCATGTGAGGTCAATGGTGAGTAAGGATTCAAACATGAATAAATATACATAACGCAGGTCGCCCCACTTCTGCCACCAAACACTCTTTGATAAGCATCCCATCAGAGAAATCTTACTGTTTTGTGTTACGGGAACTTACAATATTACGTTGTTGCTTTTATTTTGAAGGAAACTGATCTTTTTTTCTTTTTTTACATTTATGCACGTATCTTATCAGTTGTAGTTTGTAAGGAGACAAAATTAATATTCATCAGAATTGAGTTCAGCTTATTGATGCAGCGCTCCATAACAGTCTCAGTTTCTCATGTAGCCCCATGGGAAAGGTGATTTGCAGCCAAACCTTGCATTGATCATTGGGGAGTGAACAGACAGGTAAGACAGCAACAAAAGGGCAAAGGAGAACAGGCAGAGCACAAATATACACAAGAAAGCTTATCTTACTACAAGAGCCTAAAGGTTTCTGCCACAATGGACAGAATGATGAGAGCCCTATTCATGAAGAAAATATTGATGTAATACAAAAAAACAGACTAGAGTGATAGTACTGGTGTTGTGTTGTGGTTGCTTAATTCTCAAGCTTCACTAATGTTGACAGAAGGGAAAATACATATTCATGAGACCTTATTTTTAGGTGCTTTTGCAGAAGTACTCCGAAACAAATGCAAATATAGAATCTTTACTTACACAAACAGTATTCAGTAGATGGATTAGTCAGAACCAATTCTACATTTGTATCTGCCTACCTGTATTTGCTGGGGGGCAAGACCATCTTTAAAAATATAATCCCATAGGTCGTTTGTGCAGGCAAATTTTTATGACCAACACCTACATTTTAAAATTAACAACACGAGTGACAATTACATCACCTATTGCACATTCTTTAAACTAAAGGCATGGTTGATTTATGTCGAAAAAAAAGTGTTCAATAAGATGATGGCTGTGAGGATTGAGGAAGAGGATGTGATACTTGTGAAAGAAATGGGGCAACACTGGACGTCTCTCGGGCAAAAAGAGCTGGGTTTGCAGAATTCCACTGTGGAGGAAGGTAGGAACACAGGGGGGATGGTTCAGCTTGTCCTAGCATAATTCTTTAGGTATCTAGGCCCTGTCCTAAGAGCTTTTTTTAAACAAGCTAAAATATTCTTCTGGCTTGCTGAAGTTGGAAAAAGCTGTTGCCATTTTATGGTCTTTTTTCACTGCCTGTTAGAAGATCATTGTGGCAGACTCAGGCCTGCTGAAAATGAAGAAGCTCTCCTCACCATATCTGAGAATGGAACTTGACTGTTGTGTTGAGCTATTAAATCAGCTGAATGTAGAGTCCACAAATAAAATCCACTACACTTTTTTTCAAATCTAGCAAATTCAAGGTCAAATGTGTGCAATGTTTGTACTCAGTCCTGCTGCTGTCAGTAAGAAACAAACATGGTGACACATTCTGAGCATGATGCTCCATGTGCACTGAGGATGGGAAAGCACTTTTCACTGCCCATTGGCAATGATGGCAACCTTTTGCAGCATTGGAAGAGTTTATTCTTTAAAGTTACACCATTCACCGAATGGGGGCAGTGTGTCTGCTGAGGTGAGGTGAGGGCTACATAAAGAAGAAATCAGGCCTTATAGTCCTCACCTGCCTTCAGTGAGTAGTATTTGTGGGAATTCCGGCTCTTTTCAGAGAGCCGGCTCTTTAGGCTCAGTTTCCAAAGAAGAGCCGGCTCGTTTGGCTCCGACGTGGCTCCTCAGATTTTACTTAATAAATGTGTAAAATGAATTACTAATGTAAAAACATGCATTATATCAAATGTTTCTTTATATACTCAACATTGAAAAGAGTGCTCCAAATACAAATTATAAAACAAAAGCAGCGGGTTCCAGGGGGGTGGGGGTGTGGGGTGTCCCCTTGGTGCCGAAGAGAAGTCTTTATGTATGAAGGGAGCACTGTGTGTACACAGAACAGGGTGTTGGTGGAGGATTTCAGCTTTCCAGGCTATCTCAAGAAGTCTCCAAAAGTCACCAAAGTCACCAGAATAAGTCGCTAAATTTCTCACTAGTCACGTTTTTGGGGTTAAAAAAAAAGTCGTTGGGAGTTCTGAAAAGATGCTAAGTGGGCAACACTATGTGCCACCTATGACCCCCCCACATGGCATCACACAGCATGGGCTATGATTGGTTAAGCATTCAATCTTCTTCTTTTTCAGGTTTTGAAGCAGTTGGCAGACATCTGTTACACAACACTGCCTCCATGAGTTAAAAAGAGGAATTGCATGCTTAGTTGTATTCATTGCTTGTGCCAAAAATAACATTTATGTATGGACAAGATGCACGGGCCATATAAAATCCGAGCTTGGGCCATGTTTGGCTCTGCGGGTAGTTTGAACACCCCTGCTCTAACATGATGATTAAAATAAATCTTGAATCTGGAAAGTCTTTTATAAATGGTATCTTTTACATAACATGGTGTTCCTACAATGTGTACAACTGACAAAAACTCACTTTATATCATTAAGTCTGTACTGTAGTGGTGTGCGATACTGCAAGATTTGGTATCAATCCGATACCAAGTAAATACAGGGCCAGTATCACCGATACTGATATTGATACTTTTTAATAATTATGAAGAATTTTCATGATGTTTAAGTGTTCTCTGATGTTTTTCCTTTGGATAATTAATTAGTTAGAACCCAGGGTAGAATCAGGCAAAGTTTATAGGTAAATAGAAAATACTTTATCAAAATAAAGTTTTTGTTCTGAAACAATAGAACAGTAACAAAACAATTTTTCCATACATTGTGATGTCTGCATTTTTTTTCTTAAATAAAGTGTACAAAATCATCACTCAAGAACAAATGAAAACTTTTTTTTCAGGTAGAGTATTTAGAATGTATAAATACAAAAATGTAATAAAGAAATATCTCTTTATTCACTAATTTTTTTTTTAAATAAACAAGCTGTACAAAATTATCACTCCACGACATTATAAAAAATTTATAGCAAATTCCTTTTTTCCCCAAGTAAAATATGTTATGTGTCATGTGACGGTATAACGTCAAAACACTGTGGGGAGGGGAGGAGCAAAGTGTGCCTGCTTGGTCCAACAGGACAAGCACAGAGTTGAGTCCACTATCAGAGGCTATAGGAAGATCATTTGTAACCTTCACTAATGCTGTTTCTGTAATGTGACAAATTCTGAAACCTGACTGAAACTCTTCACACAACAAGATCCAGAGAGAGCTTAAAGTGGTGGGTGGGCTCATTTACACTTTCAGGGAAGTCAGTTATCTAATAATAGATTAAATGCAGGGACCAGGTGTACGGACCAGGTGGATGATAATAAACAAATAAAACTAGTTTTTGAGTTTTACAGTTAGGGTGTACAAAGCTAAGAATCAGGCTTTAAAATGAATGACTCTATCTGGGTCTTGATAGCCAACTTTATATTAATTGATTACTAAGGTGGAGTGGAAGATTGCTGCTATTCCTCCTCCTCAGCGTGTGTTTCGAGGATTCTGACAGTATGACTTGGGGGTGTTGATTATTTTAAACTGACATATTCATCCTGTTGTAACCTGCTGAGAATAAATCAACTTATTGATCAATTATTAAATAATTTACTAAAAGGAAGAGATCTAATGTTTAATAATCGACATTTAACTGGTTTACTCTTTGGCGCATTTGAGGATGATAGATTGTATTTCTTTGTGAATTTTTATGCTTAAATAGTTTTTAGCTAATATTTGATTTGTTTTTTTGTGGTCTTCATGGGGATGGCAGGCGGAGAGAAGCTGCAGAGGTGTGTAAGACTGTAATCATGCTTCCTTTGCAGGGGGTTTAACAAATTTGGCCAGATTTCTAGAAATGACAGCTCCTCCAGTCAAAATAGGATGGACGCTGTGTCTCCTAACAAGACCAAGTTTTCTTTCTTTTTTTTCATTTCAAGGTAACAAGTGCATACAGTTTAAAGACAGGCCCTTGTTTCAAGTTTGAAAAAGACAATATTTCCATTAAGGTTAGAGTTAGGGTTAAGGTAGGGCTCACACATCACACATGCTGATGTGTAGGTTCCACCCTGTCTGAATTAATTATCAAATGTGAGAGGTGGTTAATTTGCCATTGATTAAACTATATGTTGATATGAAGATCAATCTATAACAAAACTTTTTAATGTATTTTGCATGCGTGTTTCAGGGTGAGCACAAGTACTATGTGGTTATTTTTGTGAAATGCACATTTTCAGTAGGTTCTCATATAGAAGGTCAGGTCTTTACACTGGAAGATTGTATTCTGATTAGTGTTACATGAGGCCATTTTTTTAAACTTCCATATTAAAAAAAATCCCAATCAGCAAATTTGAATATTTAGTGATATCATATTCAAATAGGATCCTGTAATTTGAGACAGACCCTCTGTATACATTAAATTGTCACCTGACAACCCATAATAAGGTATTATGTTTGAAGCACTACTCCTTTTGAAGTTGCCAATCAGATCACCTTTTTATGAAAAAACTTTAAAATAAAAAAATGGAAAGTAGTGTACGGTGTTCATAAAGGCACTGGCATAGGCTAGTTCGACAAGGTCCAAAACACAAGAAATATTTTTTTCCCCAAAAGATGGGGAAACTACTGTGTTACAGAAGCCAAGTAAATAGAAAATACAAAAAAGGACTCAATAAATCAAAACCTAATATGATACAATATGGATCTTATATAAAAAAAATGAATGTAGATATTATGGTATAACATATACTAGAGAATGTGTTCAGCTGCATGTCCAGTCAGGAGTGCAGAGGACGGCCAGGATCCATATTCTATCTACAGCCACTCACTACAGCCACAGTGATTTGGAGCTCCATCAGCTGACAGACGAATCCAAATCCCTTTAAATAGGAAAAAAAACAAACTCTGGCAGAACCAGGATCAGGGAAGGGCAGCCATTTGCCATGACCGGTTGGGAGTGAGGGGAGGAAGACAGGACAAAAAGACTTGTTGTGGACAAGAGAGATTAATAATGACTAAAGATTAAATGCAGTAAGAACTCAGGGTGAAACAGGCGAAGAAAAAACTCAGTGCATCATGGGAAGCCCCCAGCAGTCTAGACCTATTGCAGCATAACTAAGGAAGTTCAGGGTTACTTAATCCAGCCCTAAGTATAAGCTTGATCAAAAAAGAAAATTTTAAGCCTAATCTCAAAAGCAGAGAGGCTGGGCCTGAACACTGAAGGATCTGTCTGGTAACACATGTAAACTTGCAGACTAATAGCAAAGGGCTCAAAGCACGATTGTTTAATTCTAGAGAGATCACTACTAAATGACAAGAATGTGTACTTGTTTAGACCTTTCACCCCTAGTACTGAGTATGTTCTGCAGTGGAGTGTAATATGAGTAACCTGTGATGTTTTACAGTTGCATTAGGAGACTTAAGGTCACTCACTGCTTGCATTCCAACCTTTATCATTCTCTCTGTCCCCAGTTTATTTTATTCGAAAGTTTTTTAAGTTGGGATGGACATTGCACTTACAACAACAACAACAAGCACATATTTGTTACCAACTGTGATTAAAAAGACACACTTCAGCTTGATAGTACTTGTGTCTCAAGTCACTCCATTAAAGAAAATTAATGCTCTGTGGCAAAAATGCCCTCACTGTTTGATAACCTCCTCTTCTTCCCAAATAGGTTTAATTGCTATACTCAAAGGCGCACCACAGCCACTTTCTACGCATGTTACATGTTCTCTCATTAACATTGCTCTACAATTCACATCTGATTGAAATGTTTACACGGTTCGTACACCTTTTCCAGGATCAAATTCAATCACTTTTTAAGCACTTTCAAGGTCCATTTTCAAGATTTTCCAACACATTAAGGGGTCATTCACAATTATCAACATTTTCCAAAGTGTAAAGTACTAAAGAGTATGCTAAAGAGTAGGCTGCAATGAAATGTGGGCAAAATGGACTAGCCTGCTGCATCATGTTTTCACTTTGATTTCAGTCCTATGTAGGTTGATAATTTTCATTTCTATCAAACAATATAGCATCATTTCATGTCTAACACATTACCCAGTCCATACCAGTATAGGTATCCAGCATGATTTTTTCCTTTGAGATCCAATGTGTTTTCAAAATGTTCCTTTAATTTTTTTGAGCAATGTCTATAGCCACAAGGGAAACCTTATTGACCTCCATCTCCACTGACAGCTTTCAGCCAGAGTCCTTACAAATGTGGCAGCATTTATTTATATGTCCTCGACACAAACCTCAACACAAATGACCACTCCAACCAATAATTTAATATTTGCATCTTTTTCTTTCAATCTTTATAATTCTGAAGAGAACTTTTAACTTTGGCAACCAGGTGGCCCCAGAGTAAACAAGCATTACCAACTTAAGCACCAACCTCCTTAAATCTATTCCTTCAACCCTCATATTTGAGATAACTATCTAGCTCCTTAAATGTAGGCATCCACAGTGCACTGGGATACACAGCCATCATCATTCGGTGTCTGTAACCTCTGCGCAGGTGCAGCAGTCTAAGCAGAGAAGCAGAGACTTTCCTAATCTTGGCTACCTCTTCCAGGTTATCTGGGTTGTTCCGAGTCAGCCAAGAGATATGATCTCTACAGTGAAACCTGGGTCTGCCCTGAGGCCTCCTCCTTGTAGGACATGCTGAAACATCTTGCCTAGGAAGCATCCAGGAGGCATCCTAGTCAGATGCCTGAGCCACCTCAACTAGCTCCTTCAGTGTGGAGGAACAGTAGCTCTACTCTGAGTCACTCTCAAATGGCTGAGCTCCACACCCTATCTCTAAGGGAGAGCCCAGCCACCTTTCAAAAGAAACTAATTTCCACCGCTTTTATCCGCAACCTCATTCTTTCAGTCATGACCCAGAGCTTGTGACCATAGGCAAGAGTGGGAATGTAAATTGACCATTAAATTAACAGCTTCATTTTTACGTTCAGCTCTCTCTTCCCCACAATGCCCCAATCCCTCTTTCAGTCTCACGTTCCACTCTCCCCTCATGCACGAATAAGACCCCAAGATACTTGAACTCCACCCTTTTCCAGCTGAGAACCACAGTCTCTGACTTGGAGCTGCTGATTGTCATTCCTGCCACTCCACACTCAGCCGTAACCTACTTCAGTGAAAGCTGTGGGTCACCACTTGATGAAGTCAGAACCACATCATCAGCAAAAGGCAAAGATAAAATCCAGAGGCCACCAAAGTGGAGACCCTCCAATTCAATTCAATCCAGTTTTATTTATACAGCGCCAAATCACAACAAACAGTCGTCTCAAGGGGCTTGTAACGAAGAGGTGTTTTGTTACTTGTTCAGAGTAATTTCTTTTTTGTTTAAGATATTAGATTTCTGGGCATATTTGCACTTTAGTTAGCACCCAACACTTTTTGGCACATTAAGAATCATACACATGAATATTTGTTGATTATTTATTGAGCATTTTTAATGATTTGTGTGGTTCCCTCTTCCAGGCACTTGAGCAACTACTCCATGTATAGTGGGCAGATGCTGTAAGATAAAGAGATGGAGTTAGCCACAAATGTAATTGATTATCACATGGTTAAGAACAGTGTGGGTAATAAAATTATGCAGTTATTGTGGAGATGGGTGCTGATTCAGTACAAGTGGTTTTGTGGTGTGGCAATCACTCACCTGTTTCCTCTGTCTTTTCCAGGGTGTGTTCTGACAAATGTGTCCCCAGGGGTCTGAACAGTATTTGGTGGTGGTGGTGGTGGGGTTATGGGTATATGGTTTTATTGTAGATATTGACTTTATGGATATTGTTGGTTGATTTAATTATAAATGACAAAATATGAATGGTTACATGTTTTAATTGCCTTTTTGGAACATGTGATACTCCTGCCAGATTGTTAGCAAGGTGTGACTCATCAGCACCAGGGTATAAAGGGCTGCTAATTACCCAGTTAGGCTGGTTTTTGTTTGTGCTGTTGGAATGGGTCACATTTGTGTCACAAGGCTGCTGAGTTAAGTGTTGTAAATTAAAGCCTTGATGAAATAAATATAACAAAACCTGGACTATATTAAAAATCCTGTCTCTGTCTCTGCCTACAGTGATTGAAGCCTTGCTGCTCAATAGTCAGTCCTCACAGGGCTTTGTATTGTAAAAGTAAAAGCCATACCTCCACCATCATGCTAGTGCCGAAATATTATGTCCATAAAAATTATTAACAGACTCTATTTACACTGACACAAGATTTCTTTAAAAAAAAAGGTGAGAAAGCCACAAGATTGAGGCATATGCAAAATCTACCTTTACCTTGTATGCTTCTTACAATACTATCGTAAAATAACATTCACCCTTCATCCTGTGCATTTTCTTTGGGTTGTAATTTGATATAATGCTGAAAGCCACGCGGTAATCTATATAAACATCATACAGCTCAGTGCAATACAGTGCAATAAACTTGTATAACTAAGCCAGAAACTACTTGGTCAACTCTTACACTGCACTATAAATCATGTGCCAGAATGGAAGAATCTGCCAGAAGGAAAAACATCAGACCTTAGAGAGAGCGGGAAGGAGCCACAAAAAGGCATGTGACAACATATTGAGTTTCTCCAAGACTCTGGGAGTAATCTTATACCTGGTTTTATTACAGAAACTTGAACTCTGGTATTGCTCAACAGCTGTTAATACCATCACTACAGTAAAGCATGGGTGAGGCAGCATCATGCTAAAGGTACCACCTTTCAGGGGAAGAGAAATGGTTACTGGTCAGAAGAGATGGAGGAATGAAATACAGAAAGGTGCCTGAAGTCCAGAGAATAACAAGGTTATCTGGGTCCAGTAAATAACAAAGAGCAAAGCCAGGAAATGTAAATATTCAAACTGCACTGGAAATAATACATATCCAAGAAGCACAGGGAAAACAGAACTAGGCAACACACGGCTACATGGATGACATGACAAAGGAGAAAGGAAGACTTAGAAAATATACACAAGAGGTAATGAGTGAAGAGGAAACAGGTGGGAAACACTGCTGAAGATAATTAAACTCAACACAAGACACACAAAACAACAGCTGCCAAAAGAAAACATGGAGTAAAACACAACTAAACAGGGGAATGATATTAACTTGACACAGAGAGCAGAGAGGCAGGAAACACTGAAAGAAGACCAACAGAGGGATGAGGCTGATGGAGGAACAGACTGGAAACACAAAGGCAACCATCAAAATCATCAGTAACTAAAACTAACAAGAACTGAATAAAACTTCAAAACTTCTAACTATAAGGAACTAAACTCAAGCAACAACTCTACAAATGGTAAACTAAGTGTTAACTCGAGCAAAGACAAATGAAAACCTAAATTTCAGAAGTAACAAAGAACAAAACGCAAATAGGAATCATGATCAAAACAAAAAGGAACCAAGAACTCAAAACCCTGGGCCAACGTCCAGGGATCATGACACCCGAAACACACAGCTTCGACAATTCTGGAATAGCTTCCAAGAATCTGATTATCCTTGAATGATACTTGAACCCCATAGCCTATCTGCGGAGAGATCTAAAGATGGCAGTTCACAGATTCGTCCCATTCAAACTGAAGGAACATGATCTGCCCCTCAAAATTGGGATAACCTGCCCAAATCCAGGTGTCTAAAACTTGTAGAGATGCATCTAAGGAGCCTGCAAGCTTAAATGCAGATTTAGTGGATGGCTGTGGCTCAGGAGGTCATCTGCTAATAGGAAGGTTGGTGGTTTGATCCCTGGCTGTATAAATTAAAAATTAAATGTACAAAACACTAAAGTGGGTAAAAAGTAAAGGGGTCTAAATGTGTTCTGAAGCAACTGTATAAAGTATACCAGAGTCTGTAATCTGTTTGTTGCATATTTGAGGAGCTATGTGCTGAGTCATGGTGCATTTGTGTGCTGGTGAAAGCATCTGAAATCTGAGCTATCTGGAATTTGGCTTGTGTACAACAGTGAATCAGTGGCATGGCTTTATGGCTATCGAACCCAAATAACCATGAATGTTACCGTTTCTTGCATTTTAGCAGCAGCACGATTATTCATGTCCTGCTTTTAAATGCAAAGTGTTAACTTTTACCTTGCTGCTCAGTAAAAGTGTTAAAGTGGTGCAGGTGGGAGATGTGTGTGTTTTTGTTGGTGTGATGATAGTAGCCAACGGGCAGGCAGCTGGGGCCCTCCTGAGACATGAGCTTATGACCCTGAAATCATGCACTCTGAGGCACAACAGGGCCTAAGCACCCCCCCCCCCCCACACACACACACACACACACACACAGCTCTCACCAGTATCACCGAGTACCACTGAGGTCTACTAGGGGACAAATGGGGGAAAGAAGTCAACATCATTTAAATTCCAGTTCCCAAAATCTTCTGACTCCCCCACCACCAACCAACACAACCATCCTTGCCTTCAAAGCGCCGAGCTAATAGTTCACGCCTGACATTGATCTGTACTTCAGAACCACAACAGAGCCTCACGTTCCATCCCTCAGCTGACACAAGCGATTTGTTGAGATGGGTACTCTACAGCCGTGGGTGCTGACAACCGGCAGAAATCCCCCTCCCCAACCTCCCCACCCCACCCCACCCCACATCTGAACTGACAAGCAGTGTTTTTGTTTTGGAATGCAAAGCAGGGTTTTGCTCTGTGCTTTTCTGGTATTTGAACACATGACCAAACACACGTGCCACCCAGGCAGCCAGGAATGTCTTTTTCCATCAGTCTCTATCAGCAGAGTGAAAGTTAAAGAAAAAAAAAAAGCAATAGAGGTGAGGGTCAAGCAATTCACTAACTTGATACTGCAATTCACTGCATATTTATGGAAACTTTTTTTCTTATCTCTAGAACACGACTTCTTTTGTAGATCACTGAGTTAATTTTTTTAATGTTTTTTTTTAAACATAAATAGAAATAATTAATTAATTATATCAATGAAGTGCATATCCTAAATACTGAGCCTAATATTTATTTGGAATGATTCACAGTTTAGACCTACAATATATTTTTTAAGATTTACGCCATCAGTAGTATTGACATCTAGCAAATTCCTTTTCATATGCCTCCACATTTAGTTTATAATTTAAATAAAGATAGTTTAAAAGAAAAAAAAAGTATCACAATCTTTCACTTAAAAATAAAAGGTTATTTTCATAGGTGATTATTCAGATTCAGTGCAGTGAAACTGGGGGTTTAGCTGCTACTGCCTACTTACTTCTAGCCAGCCACGGGTTCACCAAGTTCTCGACTTTGGTATTTTTGTTGAGCTAAAAATAAGCTGCGAACAGTTTCTCCACACTCCATGGAGGAACTGTTCCATCCCTCAGCTGACACATTTGAGAATTGTCTCTCTTGTGAGAAAGGCTGCAAACTAGAGGACCCAGATGACCCAAACTAGGTTCAAATTCACATTTAATATAGTCTGTTAGGCCAAGTTGATGTCCTGTGTTACTACCATAGAATTGCTCTGTCCATTATGTGTAATAGTGGGGAGGATCATAAGATAAATATTTTAGGAGCTTTTGCCATGAATTTTCTCCAGTTGATCACTTACACTGAACAAAACAAACAACAAAAAAAACAAACAACCAAAATATATATATATATTTTAAGTTTCCTGAAATATTGGGCTTAAACATGAAATCAAGGTACTGCAATAAATATAGATAAAATACAAATGAGCGCAGAGTTGGTCTGTGGCTGTGTGTGCTGGGTAGGTTTAGGTCTGGCACTTCTTGTGAACAAATCCACTGTAAAAAATGGCACTGAAAAAATCTACGGGTTCCTGTTCTACATGTGACTGCTACTGCTAAATTATTTTTAATCCACATTCTTTGATTTTACTGTTGCATCTTGAAACAGTTTACAGCCCAAACAGCAATAAAATCAGAAACCCACTTGCACTTTCAGCACTGGCGATGAGAAGACAGTGTAGAAGGGATCATCTGGATCAGCTCTGTTCCAAGTTTTCATTAAACTGTGAAGCCCCACTGTTTGACTAAACAACTAAATACAAGAGACATGAACTGGATTCAGGGAGTTAGGACACAAGAAATATTCTCCTAGAAATATTTCAACTGTTGTGTGAGTTGTTCAGCTTCTTTCAAATCTATCATTTTTTCATTCAAAAATACAACTTTGTTGTGACTTTAAGACCGCAAAAAAGTTTTCAAAGAGTCCATGACTCAAGGCTGAAATGATAAAAGTTACACACTTAAAACACTTTTAGAAACCACACTCTTCCTGCCAGAACCAGAGTAAAAGAGCCAAGTTGTATGACTTATCTTTGTCACAGTTCTCTGGTTAAATCCCAAAAAAATCTTATAAGTGAAATTAAATTCAGGGAGTTCTTCTCCAGGAGCCCCACCGGAAGCTTGTTTTGGGACAGACTGCCTTTCCCCTAAGCTACAAAGTGACCCGAAGGACCCCTGTTGGCTGCTTAACCTCCAAACCTGAACCTTTCCAGGGAGGGTGGGAGAGTGTGATTTACTGAGTGCCAGATTCAAACACTTGCAGAGATGTTGTGATGTACACTGTGTGAGGAGATCTCAGATCAGACTGGGAGCAGTTGAAGTTTACTGCAAGATGTGCTATGTTTCCTACCAGCAAACTGAAAATTGACTTGTAAAAGTCAATAAATTTTAATGTTTCCAAACAGACATTGCTGACCCCTGCTAACAACAAATTCTTTACGTTTACCATGCGCTAAACGTTGTGAGCCAAATCCGCCCATAGGCCTCTTCCTATATGTAAACTGCTACTAAGTGGAACAGCTCAAGTGGCTCTTAGATTTGTCGCTGCACCCAACAATATCTCCCTGAAACAGAGCTGGGCCAGGGGAACAATATTTCACCCATGCATAATTCATGTTGTGCTTGGCTTTTAACGAGGTGCTAAAAATCCAGACATGTGGCCCACTCAACACTTGATACCACAACATAAATTCTTAATACTTCTTTATGAACTGCATCAGTCTGAGGTGTTTATCTATAATAAAAATCTTGAACAGTAACTTAGTGACAAAACATTACTGCCCCGCAGCTCACAGAACATGAATTAATGTCTCGTCCCAAGCTTTTTTCTCATTTTTCCATCACCAGCAGCTCTCCTGTTAGCGATTAGCTTGAGTGAGAAACACCAACCAACGGCACCCACTTTATTCATTGTTATTCAACACTATTTATCTGCAATGTGAATTTGCGCCTCAGTGCATTTTAATGTTCTCTTTCTCTGTCAGCAGCTCGTCGCATGCCTAGACTGTCATTATAGCACTAGCTGCAAATACATCGTTCAACAGGCTGCTTTTCTTTAACCAGCAGATGCACATGTGTGGGCGTGCTCTCGCAATATAGTGTCATAGAGAAGCCATTCGGCACTCGCATTCCTTGTTCCGCTATCTCTCAGCATGAGTAACTAGACTAGATTGTGTGAGCTCATGATAAGAGGTGGGGGGAAAATACATCTCCATAGTTCTGGGCTATAAAAACGATTCCATGTGCTGCATGCTCACGCCTGTCTTTTTCCATAGCTCAAAATGTGAGCGGGCAGGAGTTTCACAAGGCAAGATGAATATTGCGACAAGTGTGTCATGGTTTTTGGAAATGACATGACCTATAAGCAGCATGACCTTCTCTTGCTGTTTCAGTAAGTATTGAAGTTACCTCAGAAAGTGTCTAGATCATATGTGTCAAATTCAAGGCCCGTGGGCCACATCCAGCCCGCAAGATAATTATATTCAGCCCGCGAGATAATTTAATATGGCTTTGATTAATGGTCTGCAGGTAAATAGCACTCCCACAACTTATACTACAAATCCCACTATACACTGCAACAAGACCTGTGCACTAACCCCTTTTTCCCGCATTGCCAATGACACATTGATCAGTGGTCAGTGGATAAAAACATCGGTCAGTACATTTTACAGTGACATTTAAGCTAATCTGACCCTCAAAAATAGCCAAACAAAAAGTGGACTTTTAAAACAGGTGAGATGCAACATACTTGTTTGGAGACATCAGAGGTAAACCCTGTTTCTTTTCCCCGCATGCGATGTGCAGGGAAAAGAGTGAAATTGTGGGACAGTTGGGGGAGAAGATGCAAACGGAGACCTGTACAGGTGAGCTGACAATGCATCACCACATTACACACCAGGAAACGCTGCTCAGCAAATTCCTTAAGACAGAACGCGTCATAAGCACCATAACACAGACAGTGAACTTTATAAGAGACAAAGGTTTAAATCACTGGCAGTTTCAGTCTTTTCTGGAGGAAATAGCTTCTGAGTTTGGTGACGTGCCTGATCACAGAGGTGCCATGAGCTGCCTGAGGAAATTTGTCAGTTCATGTAAAGTAAGAAAGAAATGGACTAAGAGAGAAACTAAATAGCTTGTTGTTTCTTGTTTCTGGACTTTTTTCTGATATCACATCAAAAAAGAAATTTGTAAATTTTCATCAGCTTGAAATGTTCTCATTTTCCCCGATTTTATTTTTGAAGAAAAATTTTATATTTTGTTTAATGCGTTGAGGAAAAAGTTGCTGTATTATGGCCATTCAAATTCATAGTCCTGATTAAAATATTTTCAGTTTTAGACTGTTCAATAAAGGTTAATTCTGTTTGGCCCATGACTTAGACTGTGTTTTCAATTTTGGCCTGTTCTGTGATTGAGTTTGACATCCCTGCTCTAGATAAATATCAAGTAGTTCTACACAAAGATACATCGATGAAATGGTTATGAATATTTTTTCTAATGTTTAAAATTTCATTTGTGAAGAAATTCATGAAGTCATTACTAGTTAAAGTTATAGGAATACTTGTCTCAACAGAGCTCTGACTCTTTGTCAGCCTGGCTACAGTGCTGGAAATAAACCTGGGGTTGTTCCCTATTTTCTTCAATCAGGTATGAATAGTAAGATGCCCTAGCTTTATGGAGGCCTTTTTTATAGACCAACAAACTCTTTTTCCAGGAAAAGTTTAAAAAAAATTAAAATTTTGTCTGGGTCTTTGATTAATTACTAAGCTGGAATGGAAGATTGCTGCTACTCCTCCTCCTCGACCTGTGCGTCGAGCATTCAGACACTTAGTGTGACTCAGGGGTGTTGATCCATTTAAACATATCCATCCTGCTGTAACCAGGTTTCTGTCGATTCATTATCAAATCATTTACTAAAAGGGACTTAGAATAGAGAGACCTAATGTTTAATAATCCACATTTAACTGTTCTACTCTTAAACATGCAATTCCCATTTTTTTTCTAGCTGAATCTACAAAAAATGCCAAATACAACACAGGCTGGCAGGCATAAAATAGTAGTTTAGCACCAATAAAGTGATTTTTGTTGGTGAAAGCTGAAAACTTGGGTATATTACCAATATCTGCCATACATCCTTAAAAATGTTGAGGAAACTGGCCAAGTGAAGGTCAAAAGAAGTGGCAGGCCTGAAATTCATGTTTCCTATTAAAAAAATAGGAAGAAAAAAATCCAGCAAAGTCCTATGAGATGCATGTGTCCCTTTAGTTGATTCATCAAATTTTCACTGAATCATCATAAAAAATGGTCTTAGTGGAAGGGAGTCTGTCAACAAGCCATTCTTAAGTATGGGAAATGGGGAGAAAAGGCTGAAGTATGCGAAATTTCACAAGAACTTGACTGAAAATCAGTGGCAACAGGTCTGATAGAATGATGAATTTAAATTTAAAAATTTTTCTTTCAATTATTGTCAATATAGAGGAGATCAGGGGAGAGTTAGAGAGTGTTTGCAGGCATCTGTGAAACATGGTGGAAGCTCTGTCATGGTTTGGGGCTGCATTTTAGCCAGCTGTGTTGTAGAGCTTGTCAAAATTGAACACAAAATTATGATCAGAGAAAAGATTTTGATCCACCAGGTAATACCATCTTGGGGCATTTGGCCCAAGATGGTATTGAAGAACACGAAGAACGATTCCTGAAGACTGCTTAAAGAGAACTTGTCTAGTAGAGTTCAGGCTGTGTTGAAGAATAAAGATGGTCACACCAAATATTGACTTATAAGCTTGTTAGAACTCTGGTTTTTCCTTATATTTTGATATTATTTCCTAAGGAAAAGTAAACAAATGAGGGGTGACTCATGACTGTTGCACATTAATGTAATGTGGGAACCCCATCAGCCAGTCTGTTGACTTGTTCTTCTGGGGGGTAATGGCCAATTTTGGTATTTCAGCAAAAGCAATTCCTTTTGTTCTTCATGAGGGCCTCTAAACTGTGTGCAACTAAACTCTGCTAAAATGAGATTCATTGACAACTGGTACCAAGAATCTTGTCATTTAGCTTCAGATTGAAATTAGTAGTTCAAATAAATAAACAGTAGGCAGCTGTTATCCTACTGTTGAATTAATTCACGATGTACATAAATACAGAATAAACTTCAAGTGGAATTGGTTCCCTCCTCAAGGTAATTCATTCTGCAGGGCAGCTGATGGTGATGATGGCTCTGCCCTCCATAGTTGGCATTAATGTCTTTGCTTTTAGCTCAGAGTCCCCTGAACCATCAGGACAACAGCTTTTTTTAGTTTTATTATAACAGATGGTTAATGCTCATAAACTACCACACTATAACAGCACTTATGACTTGTGACAACATGGATTAATTAATGATTATACTTATTAGTGTAAGTTTCCATTGACTGTCTACATTTTGATAATGTAAAGTTGTATTTAATTTAAATTCCAATCTGTTACAGAGTTGAAATTGTAGCTCAAAGTAAATGATGGAAAACCTGAACACATGTGAAAGGTGTGCACCTCTGGTTCTCTGTGTTTATTGTCTTTGTCCCTTGTGTGCTAAAAATTCTTCTTTTTTTGAGACAGTTTGAAAGCAAGTGTCTCAGTTCTATTTTTTTAATGTCATTAGTTAGGCTTTCTCCAAATCAATCTATTTTTTAAACTCCTTTCAGATAGGCACTCCTTTCTGTTAATCTGAAAATACCCAAAGAGTTCAGCTCCTAATGGCACACCAGTAACTTTTCAAACTGCCTTGGAATACCAGGTGCCATAAGATTTTTATGGGGTGGCTGTGACTCCTGGAGGTAGAGCAGGCCATCTACTAATTGGAAGGTTTGTGGTTCGATTCTTTGCTGCCCCAGTCTGCATGCCAAAGTATCCTTAGGCAAGATACTGAACCCCAAGTTGCTCTCCAAATTGTGTGTGAATGTTAGATAGAAAACACTTTGAAATAAAAAAACAAACAAACAAAAAACAGTGCTTCTATGAATGTATGTGTGAATGGGTAAATGCAAATGTGAGAGCGTATCAAAAGGTGCTGGTCAAAGAATTAGAATCATCAAAATTAAAAGAAACAGACATTTTATATATATATATATGCTATAATATGAGTGGGCTACTGGAACAAGGATAAGGCACAAATGGACAACAGAACTGTTGGAATGCTATTACACATGTAATCCCAGTGAAAGGGGTTACAAGAAAAAGGATGGGGGACCTATGGACTTATTGACACCCAATATCCAGTCTGGCATCAAAACAGCTAGTCTCTCAGTGTTCCAACATTCGCAAGAAGCAACTTCTATCACAACTGCTATCGCAACTAGAGATTGATGAGGTACAAAAAAATCACTAGGGCAAGGGGGAGGCAAGGAGGAGGCAAGGGGGAGCCAAGGGGGGGGGGCTGTCATCCACATACTCAAGATCAGGTACCAAGCCTCAAGAACAACTAGTACATTGAAAGCCAGAGCAGCTGACCTGAAAGATAAGATCCTGGCTAAGCTAGAGACCTGGACCCCCGAAAGAGACTATGTGAAGTATCGTGTGAAAGTCTACTAGAAGATGTGAATGCAGCATTACTTCCCTACTTTGACCATCTCTGAAACCAATCAGTTGATGTATACCATGAGAACAGTGATCCTTGAGATGCTTGGCTATACGTTGAAAAGCAATAAGAAGCAGTACCCTCCATGGAAAAGATGGCAAGATCAAGGCAGCATGGATGGAAGTTAGCAGAAAGTCAGAGTTGCAGAAAGGTGTGATGAAGAAAGGTGTGCCAGTCACTTGAGACTGTAAAACCAGACTGACCAACCTGTGCACCACCTGGACTGAAAGCCTATGATTCGATGCTGCACACATGGAACCTGGAATGCCTAGAACTATACAAGATCAACAGGACCCTAAGAACCTTTATCAAGAACTTAATGGCAATTGGAGAACAACACTAGAAGAAAACTTCAAGTCAACTGCAAAAGTCACCATCAAGTGCAGGCTTTACCAAGGAGATGCTCTATCCCCACTGCTGTTTTGCATAGGCCTGAATCCCCTCAGCCAGATCATCGACAAAAAAGGTACAGATACTGAATACAAAATGGAACAGCCAATTCCACCTCCTGTACATGGATAACATCAAGCTGTATGTCAGGTGTGAATGAGATATTGATTCACTGATCCACACCACTAGGATCTACAGCAATGGCATTTGAATGTCATTCGGACTGGAGAAGTGTAGTCAGATGTAACAAAGAGAGGGAAGGTAGGCAGAGCTGAGGAGATGCACTAACAGAAGGCAATATTGCAGACAGTGAAGACATCTACAGGTACCTTGAAAGCCCAAAGGCAATGGGGACCACGAAGTGGCCGCTAGGAAAGCTGCAACCTCCAAGTACCTGCAAAGAGTAAGGCAAGTCCTGAAGAGTCAGCTGAATGGGATGAACAAGTTCCAGGCAATCAACACCTATACCCTGTCAGTTGTCAGATACCCTGCTGGAATAATAAGCTGGCCAATGGAGGAAATAGAAGCCACTGATGCCAAGACAAGAAAACTCCTTATTATGCATGGAGGGTTTCACCCCAAATCCAGCACCCTGAAAAGTGAAAGAAAGGAGGCTGAGGTAGAGTGAGTGTGAGAACCACTATCCTAGATGAAACAACAAAGATCCATAAATGCATCAGCACAGGAAGAAGCTCTGAGCACAAGATCGATAGAGGCTGGGGTCTACTACACAAGGCAAGACCCCAGGTGCAGGCTGTGCAGAGATGCCCCTGAGATAAACCAACACATAAAAGCAGGGTACAAGATGCTAGCAGGCAGGGCATGCATGGAACAACATAACCAAGTGGCTGGCATAGTATACAGGAACATCTGTGCTGAGTATGACCTAGAAGTCCCGAGGTCAAAATGGGATACACCCCCAAGGGTAGTCGACAATAACAAAGCTAAGATCCCATGGGACTTCCAGATACAGACAAACTTGTGATGGCTGACCAACCGGGCATTGTAGTGATGGACAAACAAAAGAAGAAAGCTGTAGTGATAGATGTTGCAATACCAAGTGATGGCAACATCAAGAAGAAAGAAGAGAAGCTCGATAAATACCAAGGACTAAGAGAAGAGCTAGAAGGGATGTGGATGGTGAAAGTAACAGTGGTCCCCGTGGTAATCGGAACCCTTGGGACAGTGATCCTCAATCTGGGAGAATGGTTCCAGCAGATTCCAGGAACGACACCCGAGATCTAAGGACCCTAGCTTGGAGGACAAAAGACCGTCCGCAGGGTGAGCTGGGATTTTTTTGTAATACACACACACACACACACACACACACACACACACACACATATATATATATATATATATATATATATATATATATATATATATATATATATATATATATATATATATATATATATATATATATATATATATATATATATATATTTTTTTTTTGTGACTATTAGTCACCACCATCAAAGACCTGGCAACAACCTTTAGCAGTTAACTGCTAAAGCAACATCTTTTGTCTTTTGTCTGGTTAAAATTTGAATTCTAAACAAAATCTCGACTGCCGTTCACCAGTTTTCGGGAGCAGGTTTACTGCTGTAAAATGAAATTATACTAGTAAAGAATTACAGTAATGAGCCCATATTTTCCCCACAATCACTTCTTTTTATGACTAATTATTCAAAACAATATTTATATACACTATTTTGCCAAAAGTATTTTCTCATCTGCCTTTACATGGATAAGAATTTGACTGTCATCCGATTCTTAATCCATAGGGTTTAATATGATATTGGCCCATCCTTTGCAGCTATAACAGCTTTGACTCTTCTGGAAAGACTTTCCACAAGGTTTAGGAATCTGTTTATGGAAATTTTTGACCATTCTTCCAGCATTTGTAAGGTCAAACACTGAAGGCCTGGCTTGTAGTCTCCACTCCAATTCATCCCAAAAGTGTTTTGTTGGGTTGAGGTCAGGACTATGTGCAGGCCAGTCACGTTCTTCCACACCAAAGTCGCTCATCCGTGTCCTTGCTTTGTGCACAGGTGTGCAGTCAAGTTGGAACAGAAAGGGGCCATTCCCAAACTGTTCCCACAAAATTGGGAGCATGCAATTGTCCAAAATGTTGTAGTTTGCTGAAGCATTAAGAGTTTCTTTTACTGGGACTAAGGGGCCAAACCCAACTCCTGGAAAACAATCTCACAACCCCTCCATCAAACTTTGCGCTTGGCACAAGAGGGGACTATGGTATTAAATGCTGAGCAAACAGCACTCTCACATCGTTCCTCTTAAAAGTGTCCACATGGGAAAGAGTATTTTGGAGCAGGAAGGTTTATGGCATTGTCTGTGGCTGTCTCTCATGCCGGTATACAAATTGTAGCAGGTCAAAGGTGGTGGGCAATGAGGAGGTGATGAATGTCTTGATGAGTCTCTCAAAACATTTTATCACCACAGATGTAAGCAGTATGGGCCTGAAGTCACTGGGACTGCTGGAGTTTGGTTTCTTTGGGACAGGGACTATAACAGACTTTTTAAAGCAGGTGGGAAACACACAGAGAGGTTGAATATCTCTGTAAATATAGGTGTAGTCCATACTGGTCTTAAGGACACATCTGCTAAGACCATTTGGTCCAGCCGCTTTTCTTTGTGTTTACACTTCTAAACACCCTCGTCCGTCACGTCATGTCTCCTCCTCTCCGGCTGAGGATGCATCACATTGTTGGCTTCCCAACTCAAAGCGTGCAAAGAAGTTGATTAGTTTGTCAGCCAGAGAAGCATCTGCACTCACTGGGGGTGTGTGTGTGGTGATTTGTAGTCCGTGATGTCATGTAGTCCCTGCCAGAGCCCCTTGGAGTCAGACTGTTGTACCTGTTGTTCCAGTCTACAGCCGTAGCAATGTTTAGCCTCTTTCACTGTGGACATTGTAGGAGACAGCCTTGTAGTCCTCCATGTTTCCAGAGGCGAGCCCAGAGTTGCAAGCAGCGGTGTGGGTCCTCAGGACACTGCGCACAGATTTAACACCCACAGCTTCTGGTTGGGAAATGCAATCAGAGAAGTACCGTTCTCCTGGCAACCATCCATCAGATTACTAGACAGGGAAGCATGATTTGTCACTCCAGTTGCACAGGTGGCATCCTATCACAGTACCATGCTGGACTTTACTGAGCTCCTGAGAGCGACCTATTCTTTTGCAAATGCTTGTAGAAGCAGAGCTTAGGTCCTTGGTTTTGTACACCTATGGCCATGGAACTGATTGGAACACATGAATTCAATGATTTGGATGGGTGAGTGAATCATTTTTGATTATTTTTTTAAACCGTTATTATACCAGGTAAAATGTTTGAGAACAAGTTCTCATTTACAAACATGACTTTTGGCAATATAGTGTAGCTTTAGAGCTTAAAGCAGTCTCTACATTCTTAGAACTCTATTATTGTCTGCCTCTAGAAGGCACCACTCTTTATATCAGAGCAAACAAGGCCATAGCACCTGCATGTATTTAATTCACCAATGGTGTGTTTTATTACTTAAGAGGAAAATTGTTTCACCTTTTAAATAAAAACTTGTAATTGCCTAAAATTTAAGAAAAACACGAAACGGAAAAATAAATTATTTAACCAAAACACACTTTGATTAAATCAGAAACCTTTAGGTTGTCTCGTTACTTTACAACCACTGGGACTGCTTTGATGCTGGTAATCTTTTCATGTAACAGAAGTTTAGATACACTTCATCATGGATATAGTGGACACCTTTGGATGAAGTGCTCCAAAATCTCTTCAGCACTGAGAAATTTAACCCTCAGATCACTGTGCTTAGCTACACCACATTAAACCTACTTCTTCAGCACTCTTGCAGTGATATAATTATCATAAGGCCCATCAGGAATTTTGATCAGAAACAGATAATTAGCATCCTGTTATTGTGACTGTGCTAATTAGAAATGCACATAACCAGGCCTAATTAATGGATTGATCCAGGCTAAGAATGAGATATATTGACCAACCAGCAGTGACCTTGTGACAGAACTCCACCATCTGTTAACACGGGTCAAAGAGACATGTTCCCTGCTGAATTCTATTGATCTAGCTGTGTAAATACTACCACAGTTTGCTGCTTAACACACCACAGATGTTTTCCAGGAAATCTCCCTATAATGTCTCAGCCTGTTTGAATTATTTTTTTTCTATCCTAACTTGGAGTGCTCCAAAGTCCAAAGACTGAAATCATATTTATAAAGGGTTGTAGACTTAAGTGTCTCTTTGACTGATTTTATAGTCCGCATTGCAGTAGACGTTCATGCTTGTGTACAAGCAAACAAACACACCATTGTCTTCTGTCAAAGTCTGATCACTATAACAGGATGATGTACTGTACCTGGCCTGCTGTATTTGCCCTGTGAAGTCATGCCCCAACTCCCAGTGAGCCTAACTGTCATCCTTTCTTGTGAGAGCACTCTTTGCTGTTTCTGTTGGCTAACTTACTACCTGCACTATTTTCCCTGAGTGTTACTGACAGTGTTACTGTCACCTCAGTATACACCCTAAACACCAAAGCTTTATACTTGTATCTACAACCTCCTGGTTCCCCATTTTAATTAAATGTTTTGGATGTTTTGTTTTCAAGCATGGCTATGACTGTGAATTTACTAAATTGCAAGCTACAGCATGCACAACCAAATCCTTTTACATGCATGCTACTGCCCTGGTTATGAGTGATATCCATCCATCCTTCTATCCATCCATCCATCCATCCATCCATTACATTCTGTAATTTCCCCACTGTGGGATTAATAAAGTATCATCATCATCATCATCGTCATCATCATCATCATCATCATCATCCATCCATCCATCCATCCATCCATCCATCCATCCATCCATCCCTCCATCTTCTCCGAGCTGTCATAAGGCAAGAGGTGGATTATGCCCTGAACAGGTTGACAGTCTATACAGGGTTAAAACATAGAGAGAGGCATTCATTTGTGCTTATTATGCATATACACTATATTGCCAAAAGTGTTCACACATTCAAATAATTGAATGCAGGTTTTCCAATCACTCACATGGCCACAGATCTAAAAAATTTTTGTGAAAGACCTCCAAACTTCATGTGGCCTTCAGATTAGCTCAAGAACACTATGCAGAGAGCTTCATGGAATGGGTTTCCATGACTGAGTAGCTGCATCCAAGCCTTATATAACCAAGGCAATCCAAACTCTAGAGCAGTGGCGATGTGCGATCTGGAGTGATAAATCACACTTCTCCGTCTGGCAATCTGATGGACGAGTCTGGGTTTAGTGGTTGCCAGGAGACCGGTACTCGTCTGACTGCACTGTGCCAATTATGAAGTTTGGTGGAGGGGAGATTATGATGTGGGGCTGTTTTTCAGGAGTTGGGCTCATCCTCTTAGTTCCACTGCATCATAATCAGTCTAATTACAATTAATATTCAATACGTCATGAATGTAACATGGTGTTTTCATGGTACACAAAAGCACTGAGAGCCTTTCTTAAGCAAAACTCAAAATCCTTTTTGAGTTGTAGTTAGCATCAAAATATACATAAGCAGCACTCATTGTGCAGGATGCTGCTTTTCAAGCTCATACAAGTCAGAGGTGGATCGCATCATGATTATTATTTCATTAATGTGTATATCACCTTAATGTTGCAGAGTAAGCTATATTACTGGTAGCTTTATCTATAATAACACAGCATAATTAATTCATTGAATTATTGCTAGTAAGTATGTAAAGCTTTGAAATACTAAACATTATGGAATACTAAGTACAGTATTTACGTCCAAAGTAAAGAGGAGTAGAAGCCGTGCAAAGCATACATAAGGAGTAATAAAATAAAATAAAACATACATTAAAACAGTTTTTTAGTAAAGTACATGAATAAGTTCCATCGCTTTTCCTAGCCAAACTCACTTCCAATGCCTAACACTGTTGGAAACAACAGTGTTATTTTAGAAAGGGCCAGTGACATCCTATCATGTTTTTCTGATAAAAAAAAAAACTACATCAGTTTGGTTGTATAATCTGATAAGACCTAAATGGGATTTTGTTACTCAAGCATAATTATCCCACATGCCTTAAAGGAACAGTGCTAAATCCTCCATGCAGACCTACTCATTTACTATGTGCTATAGCTGTTAGTAGCACTCACAAACTATACCAACTCCCTCCGTCAGTTTGTTTGTTAATGCCATTATCTCTATAAACAGATATCTGCATATAAATATAACACCGTAGGCAAGACACACAATTTATGGTACTTCAGGTTTTCTGTTTCCACATGTAGTCCAAGAGATATTGATCAACCATGACTGAGTGGCTAACACTACAGGTAAACATGCATCTCAACACCATCAGCTTTTGTGACAATCCATTCTTTTGATTTTTTTCAAATGTATCTAATGTAAATAATTGGACTGTCAACTCTTATGTGGATATCTAGTGGCTGCACTGGAACACTGTTTTTGCTTATCTTCCTGAACTGACTCCAGTCCTCTGAAAGTGGACAACCCCCCCCCCCCAAAAAAAAACAAAAACAAAAACAAAAAAAACAAAAAAAAAACAAAACTTGCACATGCCTCAGTCATCTTTCTGATCACTCTCAGAGTTCTACGGCCAAATAGTTATTTTGTTTGTCTAACTCTTTAGATTGAGTCTTGAGAACAAACCACTGGTACATCTTATTTTACTTTACTTTACAAAACTGTAAGCCTGATGCCTTGAACAAATTATAAAATATTTTTTCTGACAAGATAATTATTTTTTTCCAGTATTGCAACTGAAATTGAAAGTGCAGTAGTGATTATTGTAACTTTTTTTTTTTTTTACTGTCAATCATAATAAACATGAGAGGATTTATCTAATAACAAATTATGGCAACACCTATCCTCTTAACAAAGAACATATCATTGTACCATAAACTGGTATAAGTGGCTAAGACATGAAAAGAGAGGGCACCTTCCTCAACCAGTCAGGAAGAAAACATACATTACTGACATTGTGCTGGACATTTTTCTTTCTTTTTTTCAGTAGTAGTAGCAACTTACATTAGTCAGCCTGACAGTTAGCTTGTTGCAGCTTCTTGCAGCCCTGAAGGTCTAATGCAGAGAACAGGTTTGGACATTTGTTATGCAGTGTTTGTCTCCTGATTGAATCTGAGGGCCATCCCACTGTTATTGGGATACATACATGTTACTGTTTGTGAAAATGTGAGCCTTTCATTAAGTCCACATTGTTTTGTCATTATTGTTTCCTGGTCAGTATGTGCCGTGTCTGTAATTATTGTAACAATACTGTCGGCATGGATGTTTACCATAAAGAATTCCAACGTACTAATAATAATAATATTAACAAGACATGACAACAACTATCCTCATAATCAATTAATAATTAATTGGCTACTTTTTGGGTTCTGGGACGTCATCTTGACATAAGTGCAATTTTACCTCAAACACACTGAGACACCTCTACCTCAGAGCTATATAAAGGGCCAGTGTATGAAAACTACCAAAGCTGACTATTTTTAGAGAACCTCTGGTGAGATCTCTCACTTAAACTGCTCCTAGTATGTCAACCCTGACATACAAAATACTCTTGCTGTTGGTCTGCTGCTTTTACACCACAAGTTGACATTGAAGTGCATAGGGGCCCTTCTTTTTCCACATCAGTTGACAGCTGACAGCTTTCCCATGAACCCAAACAAACCAAACTAACAGAATGCACCAAAATATGAAGGTACCTTAGAACATATTTCTGTGTTTTATTTTCTTAATTCCTGAAAGAGTCTTAATTTGTTATTATCAGGTAGTTCTATGAGCTCCAATATGCTGCAGCTAGAGTACTGACAGCAGCGAGAAAGAGAGAGCACATTTCTCCCATACTGGCTTCTCTTCTTTGGCTCACAGACAAGGTCTTGAATAATCAGGCCCCAGCTTATCTACATCTCATAGTCCCACATCACCCCAATAGAGCACTAAGCTCTCAGACTGCAGACTTACTTGGGTTATTTAAAAGTAAAATGGGAGGCAGAGTCTTGAGCTTTTAGGTGCCTCTTCTGTGGAACCAGCTCCCAGTTTGGATTCAGGAGACAGACACTCTCTCTACTTGTATCCACTGCTTTACATTTAATTATTAGTTATTGTTAATCTCTGACTGTCTTCCACAGTGTGTCTTTTGTCCTGTCTACCTTCCCCTCACCATAAACCGGTCATGGCAGACGGCTGCCCCTCCCTGAGCCCGGTTCTGTGGAGGTTTCTTCCTGTTAAAAGGGAGTTCTTCCTTCTGACTGTCGCTACAGTAAGTGCTTGCTCATAGGGGGTCATTTTAATTGCTGGGTTTTCTCTGTAATTGTTGTAGGGTCTTTACTTTATAGCATAGTGTGCCTTGAGGTGACTGTTGTGATTTGTTGTTGTTTAAATAAAAACTTAAACTTGAATTGAAATGAATTGAATTTCTGTGTTCAGAAACTGTGGTAAATTGAGTTAAAAGTCACATCTTCCAACAAATGACAAAAAATATTCTGAAAATAATACAAGAAAAGAAAAAAAAGCCTTTATTAATTGAGTCCTTTTACAGCTCAGATGTAACATGTCAATCTTCCTGCGAGGCTGTACTTATTGCCTAACTGAGAGACTACAAATCATCTTCCAGACAGTAGATTGTTACAATCTCAGTACTGACATGCTTTATAAATCAGAGCCGTTGGATTGCCAGCTGCTATTCTTACAGCCAATGACATGACCTGACTGCCAGGTTCCTCATATTCTAGCGAGCATGTATTGACTTAAGTCTCTGAGGCAGGGGACAGTCAACCCATCCTTACTTCTCCTCAATAGGCACGCATATGGAAGTACATTATGCAGAACCACACACACACACACACACACACACACACACACACACACACACACACAAAACAGTGTTTTGGCATGGTCTATTTTATGTCATGTATGTTCTTTAAAGTCTGGATACTAAACAGTGGCACATCACTCTTTCCTATTTTTCTCCAACCCATAGCAGTCAGCATGCCATGCCTTGTAATATAGTATAGTGGAATTTAGGCTGAAACAAAATGTCTTCCATCTGTCCACAACCTTTATGCCTCGCATTAGATGGGACATCTTCATTTCCATCAGGAGAGATGTGTGACCAGATTGAGCTGACTCCTGTGCATTGATGGAGAGAGACAATAGACTGGCAGGTGTCTGGTTCCATTCGCACTATCATGGCATCCATTTTCATTAGACATTGTCAAGCAGCAGCCAGCATATTTTCTATTGGACTCCCATACATAATTTGTTCCAAACACAAGTTCAGCCATCAAAATGTGACAGTTCATATTGAGAAAGGGGAACAGGAGGGAGATTGAGCGGTTATATGGTCACCTCTTTGGAAAAGCCTTGTAAAAGTGCCAGCCAGTGATTCTGTTAAACAATTTTTCATCCTTTGATATTCACTTTAGGCCCAGATGTGTCATTTTGCAAACGTATATGCATTTGTCACCAAGTTAAAAGGAAGGAGAAGGAGAAGAGAGAGCAAATACAATTTATTATCCTGTACTGATTAAAACAAAGTCAATGTGCAGCAATAGCATGAGACACCAGTTTTTGAAATAAAATTAAATATGTCATTGGCCTTGCCTCTGATAGTGATAAAATATTTTAAATGGACTAAATAAATGGACTATAACAGGTTAATTTTCTTGTCTTCCACTGAGGTTCTTCTTCTTATCTCACTGATTATTGACTATATTAAGAGTGTTTAACACAGGGCCTCTTCTTATTATTTGGATAATATTAACATGAAAAAATGTCAATATTACTAATGCTATGGAGTCAGTCAGTTAGCTATAGGCTAAATATAAGCACTTATATTTGTTGCCATTTTGCAAATTTCTTCTGTGAAAATATGTGTTTTATTAGTTGAAGGAGGTCTAGACCACATTGGAAACAGGAAGGGGGCTTGGAATTGGACTATAAGAAAAATATGACGTAAAACTGCGTCTAAGACATTCTGAAACGTAACATCATCTACTTTCTAAAACTTTGCTTTTTAAGCATGTGGCTAAAGTTAATTCCTACTTAAGATAATCCAGAACTAATGGGCTTTGTGCAAAAGATCAATTTAGACAATTAAGTCTGCCAGTGATTTAGAATGAGGGCCAGCGTTTGTGCTTGTGCTGGTGTAAAACCTAGTTAATGACTCAAGTGAGGCCAAATGGCTATCTGAAGCAAAGGGAAACAGCAGAGTTTTGTGATTCCCAGTGGATTCCTAATTATAAGCAACACATTTGATTTGATGCTTTGATAATATAATGCTATCATGTAGTGCAGCTTTAAAGCTTAACAGTCCCCCATCATCAATCATACTACAAACTCTTCCATGCAAGCTGATGTGGCAGTCATCATCTACTCAGCGGATTGATCATTAAAGTAGTGTGGCAATTCCACTCAATGCAGCTCACATCCTGCTGTCTGACTACAGGGCCTCCCCAGCACATTATCCACACACACTTAGCAGACAGCTCTCCATCTAATGGTACTCTGTGCACTTGCTCAAAGTCATCTTGCTGACATGCATGCTCTCAATTAATATGCCACAACTTCACATGAGTTTGTTTGACCGGAAATCAGATATTGGCCTTTCTAATTTGAACAATTTACAGAGGAATGCTGCACACGACAGCCGCTTCCAGTTGTTGTCGCAGATGTATCGACCAGCATCCAAGAACGAAGGAAAAATAGCTCAATACAAAGGCTGGTGTGGAGAATTTCTGAAACACTTCACTGACTTGTCATGGTTAATTCTTGGGGTTTTTTTAGATTATTTTGGTGGCATTTCTGCTCATACTGGACAGCGACAGCAGGGAGTGACAGTAGAGACAGCATAGAGGGAAAGGATGACATGCAACAAAGGTCACAAGGAGGAGACGCACCATGTACCTCAACAAGCTGTCAGAATGCCCCATTCATGCTTATTTCCATACTTTAACTTGCAAACATGCTGCATTTCTTCTGCAACTTTTTCATTGGATTTTCTCTTGCTTTTCTTCTCTCAATCTCTAATCTATAATATTCCTGGCCTGTTAGCTAGCAAAGTGCAAGGGGGAACAAAGACAAGAGCCTTTTGCTTTAGTTATAATAAGGATAAAAATAAAATCTAATAGAACTTTGTTTGCTTTCCCAGGATATCTAGATGGAAATAACAGAAAAAAATAGATGAACATATCAATAGAATGAATAGCCATAAGTCCAGACTTATCACTTAATAATCCAATTACATTTTAAGGTCATGCTGGCAAAGAAACTTCAGTCCTCATGATAATACTGTTTTTAAACAGCCTGATACTGTGTTGTTATTATTACTACTGTGATGGTTAGCACTGCTCCCTCACAGCTAGAATGACATCTAGAAGGTCTGGGTTTGAGTCCACCTTGGCCCGGACCTCTCACTTTGTGGAGTTTGCATGTTCTCCCCGTGTCTGCGTGGATTTCCTCCGGGTGCTCCGGTTTCCTCCCACAGTCCAAAGACCTGCAGTTACTGGGGTTAGGTTAACTGGTCACTCTAAATTGCCCATAGGTGTGAATGTGAGTGTGAATGGTTGTCTGTCTCTCTGTGTTGGCCTTGTGACAGGCTAGTGACCTGTACAGGGTCTACCCTGCCTCTTGCCCTATGTGCACTGGGATAGGCTCCAGCCCCCCCGTGACCCTGAAAAAGGTAAGCGGAGGAGAATGGATGGATGGATTTTTTATATACTGCTCATAAAAATAAAG
>JAMQGT020012223.1:0-140524 GCA_024447675.2 Pterophyllum scalare | reverse complement strand
TTTATTTTGGACATATAAAAAAACAAACCAATATACATGTATTGGCATATATTTATACACATACACACATACACAGAAACGTGCAGACAAAATCAAACAAAATCCCCATGCCCGAAATGGAGTATGTATATATGTACATCCTCATTAATCCCTACCCCATGCTCAACACTCTATTAATATACAAAGTTCACATTCACCCTCATATCCCTCCAGCACGTGTATACACTAACCCCACAGAAATAAATTAGAGCAAAATAGAAATAAATTTATAAATATAGATATACCTAAATGTGATTAACTTTACCAATTATCCCAATAAATTTCATTAAAGATATAATTATCCTTAATCAATTTCATACCCTTCCAAAAGCATGTTTTCAAAGTATATTTTGAAATGAATAATGCCCAAACATTGCTGTAGGCCCACTGGAAAACTTCCACAATTTGACTCCAGAAATGGAAACACAAAAGGTTTTAATTGTTGTTCGTGCCTTAAGAGTCATCAAGTTCAACTTTCCCCTCAGGTTATAATCCCTTTCTCTGTCAGCAAACATCCTCTGTACATTTCCTGGCACCATATTATATCTGGCTTTGTGCATAATTTGTGCAGTTTTATGTTTTATGAGGTCCCTGAACTTCAGGGTTTTTGACTTAAAAAAAAAATGTTAGTGTGGTCTCTAAATCCTGCTTGATTAATGATCCTAATTGCTCTTTTTTGAAGTTTACGTAATGGTTGGAGTGAAGTTTTGTATGTGTTGCCCCAGATCTCCACACAGTACTCTAGGTGAGGCAATATAAGTGAGCAGTAAAGTAGGCGGAGTGAGTTGTGACGCAAAAGATGCTTTGCTTTACTCAGTACAGCGATGCTTCTTGACAGTTTGTAAATGTTTTATGTGAGGTTTCCAGCAGATTTTGTTATTCATTGTCACACCCAGAAATTTTGTATCAAAGACTTGTTCTATTTCAACATTGTTTATCGACAATTTTACTCTTGCATCTTTTCTAAAATTTCCAAACAACATAAATTTAGTTCTGTTTAATTTAGTGATCGCTTGTTTCTATCAAACCATGTTTTCAATTGATTCATTTCTTTTGTGACAATTTCCAAAAGCTGCTGTGAATTCTCTCCACCACGAATGATATTAATATCATATGCAAATAAAATAAACTGCAATATATCAGATGTTTTACATATATCATCAATGTACAAGAGAAACAATTTTGGTCCCAATACTGACCCCTGTGGGACCCCACAGACAATGTTCAAGCACTCGGACTGATGGTCACCAGTTTTCACAAATCGCTGTGTGCTCAAATAACTCTTGACCCACTCCAAGACTACACATCTAATACCATATTGCTCCAGTTTATCAAGTAATATTTCATTGTACATTGTCTTTGATCTGTATTATTAGTTATATTTTCGATTTGTTCCATTAATGCCATTGATGTCGATCAGTTTGATCTGAAACCATACTGACTATCTGTTAATATTTTATGTTTATCAATGACTTTGTCAAGTCTGTTGATGAAAACTTTTTCCAGTATTTTGGAGAATTGAGTAAGTAGAGAAACAGGCCTGTTTTTGTGAATTGGTATCTACCTCCACTTCTGCAGACTGGTATTACTTTAGATATTTTCATTTGTGATGGGAATGCACCAGTCTGAAGAGACAAATTGCAAATGTATGTTAAAGGTCTTGAGATACCATCAATAACGTTTTTTAACAGTTTTCATATCAATGTCATTCCAGTCTGTAGAAGTTTTATTTTGCAATTTCTCAACAATGTCAGTTATTTCCTTTTCTTCTACCACTGTTAAAAACATTGAACGAGGATTACATTCGATGAGTTCAGCTGCTCTCCCCGCACCCAGTCCCATATCAGGGATTCCCTCAGCCAGGTCTGGTCCAACACTTACAAAGAATCTATTAAATTTATTAACCACATCCTCAATAGCGCTAATATCTGCATCATTATTAGTGAAATGTGTACTGTAGTATAAGTTATTTGCTCAACGCGGTTTTTAATAGTGGTATTTAATGTTTTCCAAATCCCTTTACTGTTAATTTTGTTCTTATCTAATAATTTCCCATAATATTCTTTTTTACATAACTTCAAAATACTAGTTAATTTATTTTTATATTTCTTATATTTATTTTCAGCTTCTCCACTTCTGTACTTCACAAATTCTTTATATGAGGTATTTTTCTTTTTACAGGCATTTTTGAATCCTTTTGTGATCCAAGGGCACTCGGCATAGTTTTGCTTTTTGCTGTATTGTTTTATTGGGCAGCGCCTATCATATAACCATTTAAATTTTCCTAAGAATGTCTCATAACCTTTATCAACATCTTTCTCCTTATACACCACCTCCCAACTGATGCAATTTGCATCAATTATTAACAACAAAAAAGGATCTGAGCTGAATGTCAGTGAAATGCACAATGCACCTTTATTCCCCGGACCTCATCCGCTCTGTTTCACCATTCACCAACTCTGCCTTCCAGCTACACCATCCAGCCTGTATTATCACATATATTTCCTGTGTCACATATATGAAATGCACTTGTAGGTATTCAGGCAAGAGAAAGAACAAATACTTTTATCTTTAAGGTGGGGTGAAAGAGTGGGCGGGACTGCACAATGTGACGCACCTCAGCTTGCCAAAGCTTTCAGTACCAGTGAGTGAGTGACATACCTGTAGTCACACTGAGACTCGGGACAGGTTTTGCTCTCGGTGGGATCAGCATTAAGAGCCAGGCATTGGAAGTATTTCAAACTTGGTAAGTTTATTCAACATCTATTTCCTGTCAGTCATATCTTTGATTATTTGACTCTCAGATAAATTTAGATGAGTGTGGTAGCTAGGGAACAATTTTGCGCTATGTTGTGTGTGTCTCTTAGTTGTAGTAACTGTAGTAATTTAGTAAATCCCTCTGTAACCATACAGCCACCAGGAATTCAGTATTTGTGTTTAATTGATGTAACTTTAGACTCTGACCGTTGTGCACGTAGAATATATTTTTTAAAAAACCACATGGATGGCTGCTGATACCTGCTTTGTTTGGACGCAGAATTGTTTTCAACAATTTTAAACAATAATTTTTCTTTTTTGTGCACAAATCGACACGCTTACCGCACAGCCTCAGTCTTTCATCTTGAAATACGACTGCTCACGTCACAGCAGGCTGGCAATGGCTGCTGCTGAGAATGCGGTTAAGTGATTTTTTTTTGTGGAAACTGTTCTTAAGTGAAACCATTTAAGTGATACTAAGTGTTTGCTCTGTTTGACACCAGGGATTCTTGTTCACTGAGAAACAGAGAGACTGGTGTCATGCTTTGCACTGTAACCAGACTGGTCAGGCAGCTCGCTCACTCACACAGCATAATCCTGTGTTGCTGCAGCAGAGCCGGGATAGACAGACAGAGAGTGAAACAGGGGATGGGCAGGGCTCATTTGAATAAGGATATCACTGTTGTGGGTACACCTATTTAGTTTTAGGAAGCTGTGAACTTGTTGCAACAACACAACCAGTACCATCTAAAATGTATTTCTGAATGGTGCTAATATTCTCCAGCTCTGTTCTCATAGAAAAGCTGCTTCATTTTAAACATCACCTGCTGACACAGTGGACAAAAGATGACAAATGTCACCCGGCATCTTGTTACTGTGAGTGCTGTCTTCTAACCTTTTCCCGAGAGTGATAATTTAGCGTGTGTTTTTCCTCACGTGTTCATTCTTTCTCATTACTTGCAGCACCTCCTGACGTTCTCACTCCAGAACGGGGAAGTGCAGAGTGTCGAGGACGCTCAGAACCGCCTTTCCTTTTTGGCTCAGAATAAAAAGCTATGGAGTCAACAGATGTTCCTGGATGTGGGAGCAGAGAGCATTCATCTCAGAGACATAAAGAGTCAGGTGAGAGCAGGCGCCTGACAGGCCTGTAGGTTGTGTGTGGCCCAGTGGATGATGAAGCGATATAACACGCTCAGCTGAGAAATACCATGCATGTTTGCATCCACAATGACCTTCAGTTCCATCTATTCGTGCAGGATGAGCTGGAGAGCTACACCTTCAGATCCATCTACCGCTGTGAAGCCATTAACACAGAGAAACACTTCCCATCCCTCCTAATGTTAGTCTGCCAAAGTGCAGATCAGAAGAAGCCGGACATTCACTTCTTCAACTGTGAAACGGTGAAGGTGAGTGGCAACACCTGAGGAATTTCCTAAGTATGTCCTCCCTGAGTCATGGAGTCCATTTGAATATTCATCCAGGTGCAGGTTTTACCAGTGATGCCACTTCCGTTTGTTATTTTAAACAGGCAGAGCAAATCTGTGATGACGTCTCACTCGCGGTTTCAGCTTTCTCCACCAGCAGGAGTAAGGTGCTCCATGATGACCACAGGTACAGTGAAGTGCATTTCTTGCCCTGTGTCTGTGTTTCTAATCACAATGTATGGTGGAGATTAACTGATAGCCAAACAAAAGACACGCAGCCACACAAAAGACAGACATAGATAATAAAAGAGCTCAGAGCCGTGTCCCATTAAAACACTTTGATTTTTCCCAGCTGCTGCTGCCATTGTGTCTCATTTTTTCCACTGAGTCAAAGCAGCCTTGTGTTGCCATCCACCTGTATGAGCAAGAGAGGGAGGACAAACAGTATAAACAGCTGAGAGAGGGCGAAAGACTCGTTCTACTGGTTTCTACATAACTTAAGAAGGTGTGACAGAGATAGCAAGGCCACTGTGACGAGGGAGCGCAGAGAGAACAGAGGGTGAAGGGTCCGGGCGTAAACTTGCTTTGGGGAATTTTCTTTTTAAAGGACACTTGAAGGGCATGTGGTAAGACAGACAGCTGGAGCGTTCTGTATTTAGATCATAATTTACTTAAAATTACTAAAAAGCTGAAATCATCACTGTGAGGTTGTTTGTATATATATATATATATATATATATATATATATATATATATATATATATATATATATATATACACACACACATATATATATATATATATATATATATATATATATATATATATATATATATATATATATATATATATATATATATATATATATATATATGGATGGATGAGACAGAGCCGGCAGGCTTACAAAGCAGGCTTGATTGCTCCACGTCTTTGTCATTTGCATTTATTTTATTTTTTATTGGTTGCTGATTTGTGTCAAGCGGTTGCGTAGCCACAAGTAAACAAAATCAGGATGCTTACTCTTTGTTCGTGGTGGAATAAGGGTTGGGGGATTAAATGTTAGATCAATATGGGGCTGCACTGTTTTCACTGATTGATCCATACTCACAGAACCATTCGGGGCTCTTACAAAGAGGATGCCGATTTAAGGCGTTAAATGTGCATTTGTTAGTAAGGCTTCTCGAGCCCTTGCTGAAGGGCGTTTCATTTGTTGGTGCCGAGCGTACATCTGCGTCATTATCAACGAAAACACTCTTATCACCTTTTAACCCGTAGTGCAGTGTTGTGGGAGAAGCACTGAAACTCCTCTCACATCCTTTAGGCTTCCTCAGAGTGGAGGGGAGATACCTGACCCCTATAATATACCAACCCACCCCAGGCTACACGCTCCAAATCCCCCACCTGCCAACCCTCCACCTTACCCTGGACCCAAAGGTAAGAAAAAAACGATTGCTTTCTCCGCGTGTGCATTAATGCTTCAAAAGTGTTCAGAAGGGTTGGGAAAGTAAGTAGAAGGAAAGGAGAGAAGTGATAGGTATTCAAGGTAAACTTCTCTCCAGAGCACAGAGATGACTTTGTGAGTTTGTGTTTATAAGCGGGTGGTTTTGGGAAGTGCAAAGATGAAGGAAAATGGATAAACTGAATCCCCTGCTCTGTTTCACAACAGCAAATGGCGGACCTGATATCTCTTTCCTGCGAGCAGAGAGAGAAGTGGTATGCCATCTCGGTTCTTTTGTGTCTTTTTGTCATCACTTCTGGCTGTATTTCACATCCGAACAGCACAATGAAGCCGGTTCTCCTTTCCTCAGGGGATGCTCAATCATTGCTTCGACGACGTCGAGACCTTCATGGGCAAACTGCAGCAGAGTGCTGAGGCTGCAATGATACTGAGCCAAAAGAAGAAGAAGAAGAAGAAAAATAAAAAGCAAAGCACTGAAGGTAATACATAGTTTTCTCCAGAACCATTCCTTCAATTTGAAGTGACATAGCTGCTGACAGCTGTTGTGTTTCTGTGTATCAATGTTGCTGGAAAACAGACGATTTACTCACTGCAAAGGCCCGCCCTCCATCGGAGGCAGAATTCATTGATATCTTCCAGAAATTCAAATACTGCTTCAGCCTTTTGGTATGTATTCCACCGAGTCCAACCTCATTATTTGCTCGCTCAAGTGAGCTGCATATTCAGCGCCTCTGTTTGTTTGTCAGGCTCATCTGAAGTCAACCATCACCAATCCTTCATCAGAGGAACTCCTTCACCATGTGTTCAAACCTCTGGATATGGTGAGTCAGGGTTATAAACTGTACCTCAGCAACTGTTGTCGCTATTGCTGCAAATATGAGGTGTTGTCTTTCACCGCAGTGGACGCACAGGGCATGACGAACGTCTCAAAATAAATCCACGTGACATGTGATGTCATGAGGGGGCAAATCAGCAGGGGGTAAAGGCGTGGATGATTATTCAGGCAGCATTTATGCCTCTTGAAATATTAGTGGACATCGGTGTAAAACTGTAAGCATGTGTCATGTCAAAATAATGGCGAGTCTTCAGAGTAGTTCTGCAGTGTTTTCAGGAACTGCAGCTTCCATTCAGTGTTTACACAGGGCAGTTCCCTGTACGGCAGCCTGATTGAAACCCTAAACACGCCATAAATGCAGCTTTTGTTTGATCTGCGCAGATATTTGTATGCGGGCATGAGTTGTTGGCGCATACCTCTCAAACATTTGGTTTAGATTTGAGCTCGATTCTCGCCACTAGTAAGGTCACGTTGTTGTCCCTTGACTGCTGTTTTAAATTAGGATGTTGGCGCAGTCCATATGTGAGTGCTTCCTTCATGGCTGGCTATGGCTCTGATATCATTTGTTTACCTTCATTTCATGGAAATGTCCAACATCCTTGATTAAAGCCGCAACAATGACATGGCCTCACTCCTGATAATGCATCGGGAGTCGGCAGAAACTGAAGGAACATTTCACGGATTGCAAATAAAATGTGACGCACCGCATGTGGAATTTTAAGTGTGTCTCGGTTTATGTTTGATGCAGGTTTTAAAAAAGTATATGCTTCAATTTTCCACTCAGGTATGAATAAAAGGGTGGAATAGATATGTGTGATTTGTGTAAACTGACACACCTGAGTGAAAACACGCAACCTCGTATCTCAAAGACATGCGTGCACTTCTTCTTGTGTGTTTTTCAACGTATCCATTAGGCTTTTATGTTTGTGCAACTGTGGTTTGATTTTCAGCACTCTGGCGGTAGAATGGGTGGTATTGTTGTCGCTGTTTGCCAAAACCATCGGCGATTGTTAGGATTTGAATGTCGGATTCATTTTTGCAGATGTGAAAACATAAACACTGATTTTTGTCTCATCTGCTTGTGCACAGATGGTGAAAACAACAGGAGGACCAGCTTTCGGAGCCTCAGTGTCCAGCCCTGCCCTGACCAGCTCTGCCGTTTCCCTGCTACAAAATACCCTGAACGATGAGGAGAGGCAGCTCTGCAGACGTCACTGGGACCCAACTGGACACTCCCTCGGTCGGTACCAACAATCACAGACGTGTGAGCCCTTGATAATTTGCAGTCGCCTTGTAAAACTAGTGTTTTATACTCCGAAAATGTAAAAAGGTAGCACATCACGAGCTTCCAGTCAAGTCACAGGTTTATCGGTCTTAGTAGTGTATTGAGCTCAAGGATGGCCAGAGGCTGTGGAAAGTATTTTGTCCCTGCTGTGCTACCTTTACATCTTACGCCTTTTTTGAGCTCGAGATGATCTCTTTTATCTACGTCGGGGGGAAAAAGGGGCCTGATCTGCTCATATTCAGCTGCATTTTTAGTTTTTATTCTTGGAGCACACAAGAGCAGCTTTGCATGATTTGCAGTTAAAGATTTTGTTGCAGCACTGAATTAAACAGTTTTAGATCATCTCCCTTTCAGGCTCTCCTCACTTTAAAAACACGTTGATTAAATCTTGCATTAATTTCCTATTAAGTGTCTATTTGCCTGTCTCTAAAAACAAACTCTAGGAATGGATAGTAAATTAAAAAACTGAATGAAATTATGGTGAATAGTTATCATAGTTTTGATTGATCAGTTCATTGAAGGCAGAGGCACTGACTGTTTTTGCTCTCACTCAGGTCTCAGCTCAGAGGGCCTGTAGCTCCATACACCCCTGTGTTCCTGACTGGCTGGAAGCCAGAAGCCTCGAGGCCAGACGGGCAGGTTTGGGAGGATCCAGTCGAGTCACAGCACAAACTTGAAGCTCTTCAAGAAAAACAAGAGGTGTAACATGATTTAGAATGCATTAATCACGCATCAGTAGCAAGAAGAGATATGGATATGAGTGTGTAAAAGTGCAACATACACTAAAACAGAAGATCAGCTCACATTTCTCTGCTTTCGTTGTTTCTGCAAAGCTCCTGTACCATACTTTTGTGTTGTCAGCTGTTGAGATCTTATTTATTTATCTGCAAATTTTATGCCTTTTGTGCTAATTTGTGTTCTAACTTCTATTTTCATGAGTTTCACGTTTTCTTTTTCTTTTTTCTTTTTGTGCCCACAGCAGCAGCCACCTCAGCCGCTTGGCCCACCAGACGCTCACATTGGTGATGAAACGTAAGCTGCTGCTTTTTGTTTTGGTTTTGGTTTTCTTTTAACCTGAACTGCATGAAAACAGTGTTTGTTCCCTTTTATCAGAGATTCCCTCCCAGAGTCGGACAGAATCTACTGCTGCAGTTACGACTTCATAGCCAGGAACAGCAGTGAGCTTTCAGTGCAGCACGGGGAAAGACTCGAGGTATTAGAGTCAATTATTTGTTTCAAAAGTACACAGAAGAGCTAAAGCTAAGTTATTTAATGGTGCAACATGTCGAGGGACCCATTATAATAAAAGTCTATTTGCATTTTACTGCATGTGTTATTCTTTGACGTGGTCTAAGCAGAACACTGGCTCTGACTTCATGAATAATGTTCATACTGTAGAAGAGGTTATTGCAGTTGCTGATGCACCCAACAGCCCGCTCACTGTCAGCGACCCCTCTGTCCGACAGGTGATCGAGTCATCCAAGCGCTGGTGGAAGTGTCGTAATCGGTTTAACCAGGTCGGCTTCGTCCCCTTCAACATCTTGGAGCCCGTGGCTCACATAGACAGCCCTGTCACTCACAGAGCCCCCAGCGTAAGAAAACAAAAAACACCCACGCACATGCATGCACACATGAATCACACAAGCATGGATCTACTCTTACGTGTACATTCCACTGGAGTGAATACCAAGTGTCATCTTTTTGCCTCTGCTCCACATTCCTGCAGGTTCCAGCTCCACCTCCACTCGCCAAGACTCTTTCTCTCGTCCCGCCCGCCGCCCCTGCTCTTCCCCAAACCACCGCCACCCACTCCCCCCAGCAGCCACGCAGCTTACCATCATACAACCAACATGTGCAAGCTGCCGAGGAAAATGACAAAGGTAACACACTGCAACGTTGTCATAGCCTAGACTGTGATTCTGTAGTCTAGTGGTTCGCATTTTTACCTCACAGGTGAGCGATTCCCAGTCTAATTCTGGGAGGAAACACAAATCTTTTTGAGGTTGTGTTGGGGGGGGGTACCTGGAAGGGAAAGCATAACTTATCTCATAACTTATTGCCTAATTGTGCATTTATTTTGGAATTAGTTACATTGTCATTTGTTTGAAGCCTAACTTTTGAGCTATGTTTCCCCCATTGAGTCGTGCACTTGCATTACCCTTTGAGCGTGAAAGTCACTATTACTTCTTTCAATTCCAATCTTTTCAGTCATGTTGGTGAATCATGAGCTGCTCGACAGGCTGACCAATGGAAAGGCCAGTCTGAGCAAGCCTCTCGTCATCCATCGTTCCTCAGACACCACCATCCCTCTGGACTACCACTCTCCTCCAGACGAGGTGGCTGAGTGGCTGAGAGGGAAGGGTTTCAGTGAGCCGTGAGTGACATCTCAGCTACCAACTGCAGACCAGATTAATCACATTTTTTATGAAAGCTGGAAGTGCTGTTTTAGTTTTTGTTTGTTTTGTCAATACAAGGACGAATCAGCAGTGTTTTGTGTCCCTCAGGACGGTGTCATGTTTGGGAGTACTGACAGGCGCCCAGCTCTTCTCCCTCAACAAAGAAGAGCTGAGAGCTGTGATTCCAGAGGAGGGTGCCAGAGTGTACAGTCAGCTCACTGTGCAAAAATCACTGCTAGAGGTAAAGGAAAAGTGAACTGTTGTACCTTTAAAAAAAATGTTAAAATAAGCACAAAACAGAGCGAAGTTTCAGGAAAACTAAACATGATAGTTTTTGACAGGAAGTAAAGACACAATTCTGATTGTAAACAATGTTTTAAACTTGCTACTTCATCCATCTTTATTGATTCTACTTCATACAGGATGCCAAAAGGGCCACAGAGCTTGAGTCAGTCATGGAGAAACAGAAAATGAAGGTTGATCTTAAGCTGGAGAGCAGTACGTTGTGAGAAACATCGTCGTGTAGAACGTCAAATGAAGGATTGTGTTCTCCCGTCACCAGAAACCAAACGTGGCAGTGACTTGACTATCATTAACACTGACTAACATTATGTCTATGAAGAGCATCATACCATTATTGGTCATTATGACAATATTAACTAATGTTAAACCAAGCTACACTCCCCTCCAGTAGTATTGGAACAGTGAGGGAAATCCCTTTATTTTTGCTGTGGACTGAAAACATTTGGGTTTGACATTAAAAGATGAATATGAGACAAAAGATCAACATCTCAGTTTTTATTTCCAGGTATTTACATCTGGATCTGATACACAGTTCAGAAGATAGCACCTTTTGATCAGATCCAGATGTAAATACCTGGAAATAAAAGCTGAGATGCTGATCTTTTGTCTCACCCAAATGTTTTCAGTCCCCAGCAAAAATAAATGAATTAGAATACTTTTGGAGGGGAGCGTATTAGCCAGCAAAATGCGATGTAGGATTTTAATGTAACCAGGTGCTGTGCAAAATAAAGGGGACCTATTTTGCTTTTACTTATATTGTGTCATATATGTACTGTTACAGTGGTGGATGCTCATATTAAATATGGACAAAGTTCCAAATAGAAATTGGAGTATGTACAAGTAATCCAGGAGTCAAAAGCTCAGGTTTCAGAGGGCACTAACAGCCATTTTTATTCTCTACTCTTTGTATGATGTCACAAAGGTACCATCATACCTCAGGCACAACCTTCTGTTTGCAAGTGGCAGCCTGGAAAATGTTTATTCCAGGATGACCTGAGGTTTTGCACTAATGCCCAGTGTAAGAATTATCCTGAACTGTGCAGCCTGCAAAGCTTTTATAATAGAATACATGAATATGAAAATGAGTCTAAAAGATCTTTTAAAGTTGAACTGCCCTAAATGCTGATTTTAGTGTGAAAAGTTGTCTTTTTTTCTGCCTAATTAACTTAAATGTATTTATCTTTGTATTACACGTGTAATAATTCAGTCATGATTAACATGTCTTAAGAATAACACGACCTTGTCAACAAAATTCAGCACAATAAAATTTCAAACATCTTTTTAATTTTTTTTATTGAGACTTTAAAGAAAGGTTTCCAGCAGAACAAACAGATATGACTTCACACATTAGGTAAAGCAGTGCATCCATTAAAATCTGTTTGCATTTTTATCATAATCGCAAAACAAAAAAACAAAAAAATAATAATCTGTCCAAGTTGGGCCGAAAATGTTCAAAATTGTAATTTTTCACTTAACAAAAGTTCAAAGCTACTCACCTTTATCATTTCTGAACCTACCGCTTCACATGCCAACACAAATTCTAGTTTATTTTCAGTAAGTTAAAAAGAAATCAAGACAGAAACAAATGATAAAGAAACTCGCCACCAACAGTTTGTAAGATTTTACTTACATTAAACAAAGTCGTCACCAAATGAGTTCTCTTCACTAATGACTGTAAAAAACAAAACCCGATGACTTAAAAAAAGAAAAAGACAAAAAGGAGGCAAGTTGGATACTAATACTAACATCTTTGAAACCTTTGAATTTGAACTTTTAAGTGGGTTTTACAGAAGTATTGAAGACCATTATGCAGACAGGCATTCAAGAACTGCATTGAGAGAGTGAAATGAAATCTTCAAAGGGAGAGAAGGGGAAAAAAACAAAACGAAAAAAAAACCTACTCGACAGGACGAGGCTTTTTGAGACCACGACAGTCAGCCCCAAACATATTTACAGACAGATTCTTTATCAAAACACCATCAGATAATAGTAAAAGAATATGGACCAGTTACATTTTATGCTTTAGTCCAGCAGACCAGTTTGCCTTTTCTAGTGGACACATTTAAGGGTAATAACAAGACAAGGGATGGACTGGATACAGACAGCCACCGAATTACAGATGTGGGCATTAAAAGTGCACTCCACTACTGATCAATAACCTGCCAAATCCAAAAACAATTAGATGTATGTGATGTTATTAAAAAAGAAGAAGAAAAAAGACTCCATCCAATACTTCAAGTATGTGTGCACTCTGGCTGCACTAAAGCAAAGTAAGGAGGCAGGCAGGGAAAACAGGGGGGCGGGGTCAAAGCAAGGGCTGCATGTGACATTAGGATATTATAAATGGACAGACAGGAGGAGGCTGTGTGTGTTGTCATGGATGGAGCTTGGTCTTCAGAGGTCCCCCATGTCCCTGTCGTCTGCCCTGCGGGAGTCCGACCTGCCGTTCACACCATCCCTTCTGTCTCGCTCCCGTGACCGATCTCTGGACGAGCGATCGCGGTCCCTGGAAGAGCGCTCTCGATCTCTGGATGACCTGAGTGACAAAACCATACCGGACATTGAGGGTAGTAACACAAATACAAATTTACAGCTGAAAAAGCTGGAAAACAGCCAAAACACAAGCTTCAGTTTGATAAGAGCTTTGATTCTGTGCCCCCCACAAAGAAGTCTACGGAATTTCCTTTTATTTATCCTGTTTGTTTTAAAGTGAAGTGATATTTGTTAATATCCCAAACATACATCAAGTCTCCATGTGTTTGATGTGTTTTGCATTTTTACTTGTGTCTGGAGCTCTGCTCATGGCTGTGACGATGTCCTCGGCTGCGTGAGCGGGATCGGCTGCGATGCCGCCTCCTCCTCTCCCTGGAGCGCGAGCGGGAACGGCGCCTGTCTCGTGATGTGGATCGTGAGCGTCTCCTTCTGCGGTCACGAGAACGGGACCTGGCAAAGATAGCGGACAACATTTTTGATTTCCAATCGCTCTCATAGCTCACTCGAGCAGAGCAGACGGATCGAAGAGGGAGCTTCCTTACCTTCTGTGCTCTCTGCTCCGTGACCTGGTCCTATTAAATAAATTACGACCACAGAGTTCAACATAAAACAAACTTCTGTAAAGTTGTCAGAATTTTTTTTTTTTTTTTTTAATGCTGGCACTCACCTCCTCCTCATCCTTTCCTCCTTCTCCCTTTCTTCTCGTCTCTTTAGGCGCTCCTGATTCCTCTTCTCTTGCTTCTCGACCACGGTTTTCTGACAAAAAAAATAAAAAGACAATAAATAATTTAAAAAGGGAAAAACAACTTTCTACAGCCTTCAAATAGTTAATCACCATCTTCTTTCCTTTCTTGTGTGCAGTCAGCACCATGTCACTCGTGTTTTTATGGGTTTGCTGCGTACACACCTTTAGTTGGTCCAGTTTTTCTCTGATCTGAATGAAGCCGAGGTGTAGCTTCCCACCAAAATGGTCAGCCAAACGACGGTCGTTGTCATGGAGACCAAGGTAAGCCGAGCACACCTCGCACACCCGGAGCTTCTGTTGCTGGAAGCTTGAGGCTGGCATGGAGTTTCTGTATTCTTCCTGGGGAGGTTGAAGAGTGAATAAAAGAGACAGTGAGGGGTCAGAAGGTGAACGTATTAAGAGTCAGAGAGCACCACAAGCTTGAAGTCATTTCTCACCTCTGCATCCTTCTTCTTCGTGCGGACTTTTTCCACTTCTTGCAGGACTTTCTGAGCCTCGTCCACATTGCCCTCAGCTCCGAGCTGCTCAGCCTTGGCCAGGAGTTTTCCTATTTCCTCATTCAGCTCATGCACCTTCTCTGCCTACAACACAGCCACACCAACACAAATGGCAGCAGGTTATGTTGAGTCAAAAGACACACAAACAGGGTACACTGGATGTTGCATACAGAAAGTCAGATTTCATTTAATCTAAAAATATTGGGTCAATCACCTTTGCTGCCACCTCTGCACTGATCTCTTCTTGGGTCTCAGCCAGGCGCTTCTTGGCCAGTTCTGTCCTCCGATCGCAGTCAACAATGAAAGACTCTAGGTGATCCACTGCCTTTAGGAGCAAGATCTTTTATTAACACACTCAGTAGACACAAACCTCTCAAACAGGACTAGGCTGTTTTGCCTAGCTGCAACCCTATTTTGAATGTTCTTAACTGTACTACTTAACAAGTACAAATCCTTTGATTTGCACTTGCAACTTAACTTGAAAAGCACCGTTTTGGCATTGATGGTGCTGACTTCTACGTTGCAAAGAGACTTGAGATCAGTCCTGGACAACTCCATTTGCTCTTTGTGGAAACACTGGAATTACTGTAGCCTTATTCTTTTTGTTTCTGCTGAAACATTTGAGGTGAAATAGCTGCCACTTACCATTTAACACTAAAAGCAACTGTAAATGCATGTCTCTGACAATGCCAGCAACTTCCTCAACCTGAACCATATTCTACATTTAGCTCGCCTATATTATTAATAAAAAGGACATAACTTACATCAAGCTCAAAGAAAAGATCTCTCTCCTTGGAGGCAATCTCATAATCGGCCCGAAGTGCCAGGTCATGGATCTTAGTGCACTCCCCAAGGTCCATACGCTATCACCAAAAAAACGAAACACACACGTTAGATTGCATAAACACAAATACAAATGGTGACAACCTCTTAGGATGGATCAGATCTGAAATTCGTCTCACTTACAGTTCCAGAAAGGATGTCATGTGGACAGCAGTTGAGAAGGTGACTTTTGCAGACTCGCTCGTCAGTGAACTTGACCCTCTGCCGCGTCTCATCCCCTGAAACAGCCCAAAAGAAGAACCAGTGAGACAGCCCTCACATACTTGATAACAGTGGCGAGGTATCCAGTGCTTCAACAGATATTAATGTAATTGTACTACATTCCACAATTGCATTTAAATATTTTGTACCCATTCAAACGAGTAAAAAGTATTTTGTATATCACTGCTTGTCAGGGTATTCATTGTACTTTATTGTAACATTACAAGTATTGATTAGTAGCGTAAATGTGCCTCTACTGGACTACATTAATATATTAATGCTGTAATAAACACTGCTTTGTATGTACATACTTCTCATTTATTCTTAGTGCTTACCTTACCCAAGCCTCAAACGTGGAATTATTAGAGGAGGGTGCAACAACATTATGATAATACAATTTGGGGGTTTCATTCAACTTGTGTCAAAACAGCTACCATAATTTTGTATCATTTTCATTAGAAAACGGAAGATGGCTATTAAGACTACAGAGCTTTAAAAGTTTATATAAATCTTCCAGCCAAGCCTTTATTTATAAATGTGAGCATTCACAGAAAATTCAGAACAAAAATGCCAAAAAAAAAAAAAAAAAAATCCAAGGAAAAAAATTTAGGTTATACACACTGCGACTTGCACCACATACTGTACCCTTCTGCATCTTCAAGACCTCAGCTGCAGAATTTTAAACCCGCTGTAGAAAAGTATAAATGGAAACAGTTTTCTTGCCCATACCTGTAGTAAGAAGTTGGGAGTCATACACAAGTCAGATTGCAAATGCTGTGTGCAAAGTTTTTGTGTGGACTGATTGCTAAAATTGCCTTCTGAAAATAGACGTGTAATGGAAAACTGCTCGTTTGGACTCAACGCGACCAGACGTCTTAGCTCAAGCTGTGTAATATTACTTCAAATGGTAATTAAGATGTACCCATTTGTGTGATTTTTTTTTCTTTAAGAAAAAAAAAGAAAAAAAGAAGGCTACAATAACTTCCGGAAGGCAAACAAATTGTTTGGATATTCACCATAACAGCTTTAAAAATTATGTGTGACTCACGGCTCGATGAACATGAGGCTTTTCTGCAACTCCTTTGCAGATTGATGTAGGCTGGCAAAGATACACTGAACCTTAATGAATAAAATAAAGGGGCCACAATTGTTCAGTCTGTATGCAACAAAAGTATGGGAAGAATTTGATATCATATCTCATCACACATACACCCACAAGCTCACAACACAAATTCACTCTTACTCTAAAGATCAATTTGTGTAAAGAAATGATTCTCGGGGCTCCAATTTTACACAACCAGCTGTCAGAATGAAATATTTAAACAAAAAAACAAAATAAAAACAAAAACAAAAAAAAACGTCAGAGCAGCAAAAAGCTACAACTTTCTGCTCACTACAGTCAGACCTGACAGCTGATATACACACATAAATATATATTTCTATTCATACTTCTTATACCTTGTATTTTATATTTCTTTTATTGTTGTACAGTATCACTGTTATAGGCTATGCTGCATCTATTTATTCTATTCCAGCTTGCTGCTGCAATAATGTGAACTGCCCAACTAAGGGACTAATAAAGGCAATCTTATCTTGTCTTATCTTATTTGACAATTAATGTTTGTATCCAAATGGCTGGAAACTACTAAAAAACAAAACAACCTTAACTTTAGGAAATCTTTCCACTCATTACTACAATAAACTACATTTTCCAACTTTCAAGCAAAAGAACTGCAAAATTGATTATGGTATTGTATTCTACTTGAATAAAATCTACACTCAAGTTAATAAAGACATACTGGAGATTATCCAGTACATGACCTAAATACCCTGGTTCCTTTAGAAAAGGGTTTTCATTTAGCTTCTAAAAGTACTGGCAGGCCTCTATCGTTTAACCCTTGTGTGGGGTTAACATTATTATGTTATTAAATTAGTACAACCATAACAACTTATGCAAAAATACCTAACGGAGGTTTACTTTACTTCAACTCCAAGTCATACTGCCCACATAGTGGTTGATATTTGGACTATACCTCTGTTAGAGCACATTTACTAATAAAAGTGCTACTCGTTTGTGTGCCAAAATGTAATAAAAACGAAAAAACAAACAAACACGTTATCCTGTGCAAATACAAATGAAAGAAAGTTGCAGGGAAAAGTTATTGAAAATGTGTGGTTTTTCTATGGAAAATTAGGTTGAAATGAGAATAAATTGCATAATTTGCCTCTTGATAAACGTCGCACAGACCCGAACACCACACAAGGGTTAAAATTGTGTTAATGAAACCATATTAATGAGCCGCATAGATACAGAAAACATAAATTTTACTATTAACTACCAATTAATTAAAGCCAGGGATAGCATCTTGTATACTATTTCCACGTCTCACGGTTCACAATAAACAAGTAGCTTGCTTCAGCCTGCGTACCTTACACAAGCTAGAAATTTAATAAAAGCTAAAGGCGAAATTACAACTTATTAAACTACAATAAGCCACATTGGATGCAAACATTAAATTCTCACATTAACCCTGATCAGGCTGCCTGAATACGTTACTTTGTCACACAGCCCTCTGCAGTACATCCATTCATGCAGCTCTGTCCATCACACGCCAACACAAGCCAGCCTCAGCAGTGGCTCCATCTTGGCTAGCTAGCTCGGCTAGCATGCTACAGCAACTCACCGTCCCTCGCTGTTCCCATCAGCTGGTCGAGCAAAGCTCTCATTTGAGCTTGGGCAGACATTATTGCGGCTCTTGCGTCGACAGCGATATATAAAAGTCAAGCAACTGAAAACAGTTCCTCTGTTTGTTCTGGTTATTTGAGAATTTATTTATCCAAGCATCTCCCCCTTGTAGCTTCTCTCTATTTCTTCAACTCGCCCGTTTCCGTTCAATATCCGGGAAATGACGACACTACTCTGTAGCCTGGCTAAAAAGCCCCGTCTGAAATGCACCAATCGGAACGGCCGAGTACAAGTACAATAGCCAATCACAGCTCCTACAAATATTGACCCTGAGCTTTGTCTTTCAAACAGCAGCTTTTTACCATAGGGATTAATCCCCTGGGACCACCGCTAACTACAAGAAATATCCACTTTTAGGCCAATGAATCTTAATGTTAAGGTTAGTGTTATTGTTGGATATTTCAATATTGCTTGAATGTATAAATCTTCAACGTGTAGCGCTACCTGCGAGACAAGTTCAAGGTAAAACAGCGTTTTGATGACGGTGGGCTGGCCTGTGATTTGTTTACGCAGCTGAACTTGACAGGCAGTTTTGTTAGCCTGTATCAGGCCTGCTATCTGAAATTAGCCACACCAAAGACCGCAGGAGTCGGCGGTGGAGAATTAAAGTAAGAAAAAATTCCCTTCTGTCTGCGTAAACTGTCCCGTTAACTCAAATCAGGGGTCTTTTTTGTGGTAATCTTACCTATAGTCCACTTTTTGGGGGGCTGGCTTTCGTTCAACAAGTTAGCAAACTAAGCCACTGTACAGTTAAGGGTGAACTTTTCTTAGCTATTCTCGCTAACATAGCTATCCGAAGACGAGACAGGCGAAGAAAAACTTTACAGTGCATTGTCTCAGGACGTAAAATAATTTTGAGCGAGTCTGTTTGTGATACTCAAGTAACTAAGTTTGTAGCACACGCCCTTCTCTTCCCTTTTTACATGGGAGTAAATGAGCTCGTGGCTGCAGAACAAATAATAGGGTGTGTTGTCCTGTGCTATGTTTATTATGGGTTTGTTGTTTTTGTGCTGAGAAATGTCTGGATCTGTGCCTGCACATCTGAATAAGCAGAGATTCACAAAGGTTGATGCAGCAGAAATAGCTGGATTGTTCATTATTTCCCATCGACTCTATTTGTGAATGCCAGCGAGTTTTTGTGTTACTTTGACACATGCAGGTTTGTAATCCACTGCACACTGGAACAGATGCAGCCTGACTCTGTTGTAAATGAATGCAATTTTTCATTACAGTGGTATGTATTTATGTAAGTGTTTACCATAAGTTCTTTTCATCTGTCAAGTAGGTTAGTGGGCCAGTGATGCTTTGAGGTAACAATGGAGACCACAGACCATAGCACTGAGGGCGACCCTCTGAAGAGGGGAGAAGATGGTGCAGAGGCAGGAACAGTACCACCAGCAACAGAGGTGAGGAAGAAGAATTGTAAGGAATTGAGTTTTGCCAAACTGACCCACTGGCGAACTGCAGTCTTCTTCCTCTCCTTGTTCCTTTGCCTCACCATCGTGTTTGCCTTCTCCTTCATCATCCCCTGTCCTGTGAGACCACAATATCTCAGTACCTGGAACAGGACATTCCCTGAAGCAGGTGAGTGTAATCACATGCCCTTCGCTGCCTGGCAGTGTTAAAATCATGAGATTAAGTACTACCCTCTCTTTTCTTCACCACAGCAACCTATAACTTCTTAGCTTTTGAACATGCAAATGAAGACAAGGTGATGGATGTCCTGTTTGTCCTCAAAAACACAAAAGGCACTCAGAACAGGTCATGTGTTGATGAAGGTATAACTTGATCTTCAGTTTATTTGTATTCATGAGAATACAACACACCCACTATGTGTTATGTTTGTTTAGCATAATTCAGATAAAGCTGTGTGTTTTCCAGGTCTGCCCTCGCCGTGTTTGTTTGTGTTGGCAGTGGATGGCACACATGGAGAGAACCTGTGGGAACATCCGCTGGATCCCGAGTTCCACTGGGCCCAGTGTGGTTTGGACAGAAAAACAGGCAGAACCTGGGACTGTCTGCTGTCCCATTCGGACAACCTCACAGCCATTGACAAACACACCGGTTAGTGAAAAAAAACAACACAATGCAAGTATTGGCAAATAAAGTAAACCCTTTATTCAACTGATGAGAAAGCGAGAGAGATTTTGTTTATTAAAAGAAATGCTCATTTGTAGTTTGAGAGCGGCAATGAGCTTCAAATAAGTGGAGCCAGATGGATGTTTACCACTTGCACTAGGTCTTCTTTTAACAGCATTTTTTTTTTTGCATGTTTGGGGTCTTAGGTGACTAATTCCTGTGTTTTTGGAAGGGAATTGTATTCCCATATTTGCTTGATATAAACAACAGTTTCTGACTTGGTTTGGTTTTTTTTTTCGTTACATAAAGGGCCTGCATTCTTTTACTACGGACCAACACTGCTGGAGTATCTGGAAAATTTAGTTTGACATTGTCTTGCGGAGATAAGCACGAACTTTCCAGAAAATGTGTACTCTCTGCATGCTCGTCTTTGAACGGTGTTCTGATGTGAAAATTGTTATAGTCTATTCCATTAGTTGCAGCACATTTATTGCAGTGTCCCTGAAGTCTAGTTAAAGGAAGTAAAGCCATTTTAATTACTAAAGATCAGTTCTAGGTAAAGAAAACTGTGTGAATGTTTCAGGTAAGGAAATCTGGAAACAGCCTCAGCCTACTGGGCTGCACAGCTCTGCACCCGTTATCAGTGTCCCAGATCTGGATGGGGACAAAGTAGGTGATGTGGCTCTGGTGGCATCTGACAACACACAGGTATAACTCCAGTGATGTTATTTATTTACTTTGCAGCATTTTTTTGTTTTTCATTTTAGAGTAAAAGCAGTCTCTTCCTGTAACAGGACTCAAATATGGAAAAGCTTCACATTGACAGTGAAATAATCTGTTAATAAGCAAAAATAGAATTCACCCAATCTCAAAGTCTCCTGTCATACCTGCAGACTCAGCTGGTATTGCTCTCAGGGAAGACGGGTGTCCAGATTGGTACTACGGTGGTTCTTGACTCCACAGAGACAGCCAATCATCTTCTCCACTGCACTGCCACAGGTTCTCACTACGTGCTACTACAAAAAGGTTTGCATCTGAAATCATCCGTGACCGTGCATCTGCAGACAAACCAGCTCAGCAGGTTCTAAATGACAAGTGTTGCAGCTGCAAAACTCAAAACTTTATAGTAGAGAGATGTTTGCAAGAATAAGGCTTCTGATTGTGAGGCAGGATGATATGCAACGGTAAGGTGGTGGATGGCCCCCACCCTCTAGATTTCTTGTTATTTTGGCTGTGAGTAATTGAGCCAGAGCAGAAGAAGAATATGATTATTATTAAGACTGAGTCAGCTTGATGTTGAGAACACATGCCTCTGTTTATATAGCATGTTTCAAAAAAAGGCTACAAAGCACGTTTGTGCAAGTGTTAAAGTATTCATAATGATAATGATTCATTATCTCAGCTTTTGGTTTTGCTTCCTGTTGGTGATTCTGCGACAGGAAAGGGGAAGTATACCTATTACACGCCCTTTTGTTAGCAGGTGTGTAGCATCTAATACCTGATAGCAGTAGTGAGAAAGTGTGTATTTACTCATAGACACTGGCTTGTATGGATGGGCACTGTGGAAAATTGCTGCCAAGGCTAAAGCAGGGATGGAGGTGGGTCTCAAGAAGGACAAACACTTGGAGAGAAATGCCAGTGGCACAGCCGGCCTTGTTCCCATCTACGAGTAAGAAGCAGTCTGGATTACTCCTACAAAACAGCCTGTTGTCATAGTGATTTTTACCCTGAGACATGCTGACATTTGTTTCTGCTTTGCAGGTCTGAAGCAGTGAGTCGAGTGCTGAAAACAGATGAAACGGATGATTCATCCAACCTGTTGGTTGTGGCTGGAAAGGAGGTGGCATTGGTTGATGGAAAAGAATTGGCGCTACTGTGGAGATTCAACACCAGCGCAGTCCTCAGGTAACCCCACTGTGTAGATGTTAGACTGCGCGTGTTATGCAGAGCACAAAAGGAAGGCTCTTAGTTACACAGCACAGCAGTTTCATTAATGCCTCAGTGCAGAGTGCTTACAAAGTCAGTGTCTCTGAGAGTAGTGGACAAATGCCATGGATACAAGATGAGCCATAATAACACCTACCGACATCTTTACTACAATAACGAGTCGTGAACCTCTGACATGGCATACATTAGTGCCATAACATAATTAACAGAAAATCAGTTGATAAACATGTTTGGTCAAAAATGCAAATTTATTCTATTTCTGGCTTCTGAAATGTGAATATTTGCTTCCAGGATAGCTGTCTAAATATTCCTGTGGGGTTTAAAAAAAAAAAAATCTGTAATGGGTATTTGATATGGGTGTTTTCAGACAAATTAACACTTTGCAGCTCTAAATTTAATACCTCACCTAAGATTTATTTTTTAGTTATTGAGTAATTAAAAAACACTTCAGCAGTTTTTTAGTAGAACTGTGTCATTTATAGGACTGTAATAACTTGTGAAATGTCCACTGAGGAAATTATACATGACAGTACAAAATATATTTGGCCAGATACCTCATACTCCTAGTAAAGCCAACAGTCTCAAACATTCAGTATTAAATTCTGATCATTTTTGTTGTGGGAGAGCACAATAAATACCAAAGTAGGCCATTTATTGTTATAAAATAAGGCTAGTTGGGTGGAGTACATGTTTTTCTCTTTGCTGTTCTTTCAGTGAACCCTCCTTTGGTCATTTTAACAAAGATGGTTTATTAGATGTCATCCTTGAGGAGGATATAGGCAACCACACAAAAAGGGTAAGTTGAGTTTGAAAACTTACAGCTGTTATAGATAAATCTTAAGTCTTTGAATCATACAATAACTGGACCGCCTTCTGTTTTGTATGCAGATAAGAATTCTGGATGGGAAGTCTGGTAGTGTGCTGTGGGAAGTCCCCCTCTTGGCTAGTCCAAACTCCCCAAGACCTGCTTCAGTCGACACCACCAACTCCTTCTCAGTCTTCATGTTTTGGGGCTTGATGCCGTCAGAGTCAAACTCATCTGTAAGTACACTGGCTTTATGAAAATTAAAAAGAACACTCAAAATGACTCAGAGATTCAGAAACTGCTCGTTGACACCTGAAATGTTTTCCTTCCAGGAACCATTAGCAAGTGGCCGACGTTCTTACATGCTGCATCCTCTCTACTCTAATGTTCTCCTCGAGTCCACTAATATCATAGACCACATTATAGCATTTAAAGGTACCTTCTGTTCTTACTGACTTTGTTCTTATAGTTATTACTGCTGTGATGTGGCTCCAGCATCATGGGGTCATTTTGGGTTTTTTGACAGCTATATATAATTTTTTTTTTTTTTTTATTGTAGCCACGCTGATGGAGCGTGGACGCCATGCTGCCTACCTCCTGCTGACAGGTCCTGAGGAGGAGGGAGCTGAAGGCACCGTGGTCCTCAGCAAGCGGAAGCTGAAGCAGGACATTCCCGATAGCAAAGTGCTCCGTTTTGGCGACGGGACTTCAAAATCCAACGAGGAGATTAAAGAGGCCTTCAACCGACTCCGCTTCAGCGATTGGTGAACGGACCAACTGTAACGTGTGCAGCATGTCCTCAGTGTTCTGCTGACTCAACTTGACTTTAAAACCGAAGTATGTAGATTAGTTATGACTGCTGACCACCAAAGAAATGAATTTGTGTTTAGGGGACTTTAGGTTGATTTACTTTGATGGGGATGCCCTTCAGTGGACAAACTGGGCATTACCTGCCTTTATACTTAAAAACAGATTCTTCATATTATCAGAAGTCTAAATTTGTGTAGTGTCAAAAAAAAGCTGCTGTTCACTGACAATCACTCCGCTCAGATTGTCGTTCTCCTGCTGATAAACCTGCCTCGCTGTTTTGTTTCTAGCACTTCCATGCATCAGTGCAGTGCTCTTTCTTTTTTTTCTTTTTTTTTTTTAAATATTGTAAAAGCTGGACTGTTCAGATCTATGCAACTGTATGTCACTCTGTGCTTTAAAGGTAGCAGATGTATGCCGCTACAGGGATTTTTCCTGAGTGTTTCAAGCAGCCTTAGAGGAATAGGTACACGGTTATAGGGCTGGTTTAAGGTTTACACTAAGGGTTTATTGTTAAGTTTGTAAGATGTCCTGTTTGTGAACGTATCGGTAAGGCAGTCTGGCAGTCAACGGTACTGATGTTGACAAACCGTTACGATCCCTTATCGTTAATTACTTAATCAAACATGCTGTAAGATGTAAAGCTATAACGCACACTGACTTCACTTTCACTCAATGCTGTGTCAAATAATAGTTATTGCTGTGGATGCACAGCTCCTTATGAAGCTGTTTTTCCCCTCAGTGATTTATATTAGGTAAGGTTGATAATGAGGTTCATACTTTTGCTGAACATTGATGAACCTGTGAAAGAGGTCTTTATTGGAGATGACTTGTAATGACATGTTTGGATTTGAATAAATATTTTCAAAGTAACTGCTTGTGCTTAATCTCAATGTGTCACTATTGGAGGTAATGTGGCAGTGGACGTGTACAATTTTGGGGGGCATCTAACAGTAGGGCAGAATGACTCCTTTTAGGGGTCGCCATGGTGGATCTTCTGGCTCCATCTCACCCTGTCCCGAGCATCCTCCTCTGTCACAACTCCCTGCATGTCCTCCTCCGCTACGTTCCAATAATCTTCTCTATGTGGTCTTCCTCTTTTCCTCGTGCCTGGCAACTCCATCTTCAGCATCCTTTGCTCAATATATCTACTATTCCTCCTCTGTATATCTCCAAAGCATCTTGGCCATGCCTCTCTAACTTCACCTCCTAACTGCTCAACCTGAGCTGTCCCTCTGATGTGCTCATTTTTAATCGTGTCCATCCTCTTCACTCCCAATGAAAATCTTATCATTTCTGCCACTTCCATCTTTGTGTCCTTTTTGTTAGTGCCACTGTCTCCAAACCATACATGATGGCAGGTCTCACTACCGTCTTGTAAACCTTCCCTTTCACTCCTGAAGTATCACAGCGTTGTTAAACATGTATAAAAAGTTGTGTTTTTAGAACTAATGGGCCATGTTTCAAAGTTGTGTGTTTCCAAATGAATGTGGGTAAAAAAAAAAAAAACAGGCCGTTTGTTGCCCTCTCGTGGTTGTAGACACAGATTGCAGTAAAGCGCAGGCAGTGCCGTCAGACAGTCGGCATGGATGTATGGAAGGCAGTCACGTATCTTCGGGGCAGTACCGCGCAGTTTGTTCCCGAAATACTTGCAGCGCGTCATTTATTTACCGTGACGCAAGACTGCCGGGGTGGGGGGGCCTCCTGAATACTTATGGGGAATGGAGTATGGAGAGCCTCTTCTTGTAGAGGAATGCTTGGAATTTTTATGAAATGCTGTATTTAAGGAAATGAGCCGAGACCGGGCGCGCGTTGCCTTCCGAGTGCAAGTGCTCTACCTATAGCGGGATTACACGCAGAAATGCAGCTCATACACTACCGATTTCTTTCATTTAAAAGTTAGTGCTCCAGAGGCACTGAACTGTTAACAGTCAGTCTGCTTATTATCATCAGGCGAATAGACCTGCCACAAAAAAAAAAAAAAAAAAGCGGACTCCCGGGCTGCTCCCTGTAAGAGCCCACGGCTGGCGGGTCTATAAAAGTGTGACTGCAGCACCTCCACGCGACTGCAGGCATTTCTTGACAGTTCCTGGTTTGGACAGAGAGTACATGCCAACTTTCCTTCACGTGAAAGCCGAAAGATATGAATCCCACTAAAAGAATTTAAAAAACTTTCTTTTTTTTTTGGTTATGCAACTCAAACCTATCCACCTGATATACTTTAAACAGTGAAAACACACCCTGTTAATGATTAACAAAAATACAGAAGAGCTGAATACTTCCGGATTGATAAGCGTTAACGCTCGAACATGAAATTAAACCCCCAAAAAAAACAAACATCCCCGCTGCACCCAAGAGGTTTCACTTCACCTCTGAGGGCTTCTATTCTCAAAACGCGACTTAAAACCAACCCTCTGCGTGCAGTCTAAGTGTGACTATGGGAGCCCTGTCATTTCAATGTGACCTGTATCCGCCATGCCCTTATGATAGAACTGCACGGCTCCAATATCTCCAGACCGGAGCGCACGCGTGGAGCACGCAGAGTCTACCAGAGGAACGACACACTCACCGTCCGGTATAAAGTCACTTTGAGCCGAGCCAGCAACTGCGACTAAAGGTAGCGTTTACCTGCATGTCCTCAGCCTCTAAACTGCTGTTTTCTTCTTCCGCAGACCTTCCGCATGGTATTCTTTACTCTATACATTATGTGTGTAGTCATCAAAAATGACTCGGCAGTTCGCGTGTGGAAATGACACCACTAATTTTGGGGTATCGATAGTAGATGTTTTCAGTGGGCTTTCAAGGGCATTCTTAAGGAAACTAATCACCCAGGCTGTGCGAAATAACGAGTTACCTGCTTGTGTGAGAAAGAGAAACCAGTCTGTGTGTGTGAAGGAAATGCTTGTGTGGCCTGGTAACTTACGCTATTGATAACTGCCAATACCGGCTAATAATGGCCATTTTACCTATTGGGTTTTGCGCTTTTTGTTAAATATTTAAGGGGTTTGATTGATAGTCGGCGTAATCTATAGTTTTATATTATAGATTAGCTGTATGAAAAGAGTATTTGACGAGAGCGCTGCATTTCTTGAAGCCTCATTCAGGTACCGCAGGCAGCCCCCCCGCATCTGCCCAAATGTGAAGTCTTGACGCGTCAAATCCGTCCTGCCGGTCACTGCGCGTATTCAAACATACAGGGTCAACCTGCAGAACTTCATCCGCACAGCAAGGCTGCTGCTGAGCGCAATTATGTCGACCTGATTGCGTCTGACGCACGGACTAACGAGCCACCGTTTGAAGCGATCGCTGGTTTCGATAAAACAGAAAAATCCATTGATTGCTTTCTCCTTTCAGAGGTGAAAATGGCTGAGGACATTAAAGCCAAACTCGAGAAATACCGCACCGCACCCTTTGACGCCAGGTTCCCCAACCAGAACCAGACCAGAAACTGCTGGGCCAACTACGTGGGTAAGACTACACCTCAAGGTCAAAAGTTGGTGGGCACTGCTGTTTTCTCCAAATGTGGATAACTAACCTGTAACTGCCAGTTAAAGCAAGACATGCTGTGCTTTAAGGCATTAAAACATATTATTACACCTTTATTCAATCATAGTAATAATCATAAGGCTACTACAGCTCACCTACTGACCCCTGACCTCTGGACTGAAAATAGTCCAGTCAGATTTCCTAATGAGGCCCACTGGTAGGTTATTTTTGATATTCATCATTGTTGTTTCTCTATTTATAGACTACTACCGCTGCCAGAAAGCTTTGGATGCTAAGGGATTAGACACCCAGCCTTGTGAGTGGTACAGGAGGGTCTACAAATCACTCTGCCCCATTTCCTGGGTAAATATATTTATAAAAATTAATAATCCTATCAACCCTTGTTTCAAGAGAAAAGCCACTTTTCCAAAAAACAACACTTAAGAGGATTGCTAATGTGTACATGGTACTCCCCTTAGCGGGAAGAGTTTGTTTAGCAGGGGTCAAACAACTTTATCGTTCCTCACATTCCTGTGAGCCTCTGCTCAGTTCAGACAATCAAAACATGGAAAACACAGATCGGAGATTTCCTCCTCATTACACAGCTGACTAAAAATGCATCAACACATTGAGTTACTGTATCAGCCAAAGCTCTGCCACTCTCTAAATTTTGCATGACATCATAAGTCGTTACCGCATCTCCAACTGGAATGCTTTCTTTTTCTTCCTGCGGTATATGGCATAAAAAAAAAAAAAAACACAAAACAAACATGGCTGCTGAAGGTGTGTTGCCCTTAAAAAGTGGCCCTACACTGGCAATAATAATAATAAAACACCCAAATATATTTTGAGGTTTAACACCGTTATCTTCGGCATCCTGGCACAGAAAACTAAAAATAAATATTTATGTCTCAAATATTTTTTTTGTCCTCTGAAATTTTGTCCCTTTAGATCCAGAAATGGGATGAGCAGAGAGAAGATGGGACGTTTCCAGGGAAAATCTAAGCCTCAAATGCTGATGGTCTGCAGAGATGTAATCGTTTCAGCTAAACGTTTGTAAGAGTGGTGTAAAACTCGCGGCTCTGTCGCCGCCTTTCCTCTAACGCTCTGTCCTGAGAGCACACCGAAACTGAATGGTCATTCCTTAGAAACCATGAAATGTACAGCAGATTCTGCATTAAAATATCTCAGGATATATTTATGGAACTCTCTCGTCCTGGATTATTTTGTCCTTTTAAGGCATGCCGTTCAACCCGCTCGAGGTTATTACCTCCTCCAACAAGGAGGTTGTTTTTGGCGGCGTTTGCGTGTCAAGTCTTCAAGCACGATAGCTCGAAATGTTTTGAATGAATTGTGATAAAACTTTATAGGGGTGTAGAGTGGGGTCATGTTAACAATCCATTAAAATTTGATTTACATACACCGAGGTCTTCAAGATCAAACTAATGATTGGTCATAAAGTGACAGAAAGCCTTATAGCTTAGAAATTATGATTCTTAAAAGTGTGGTGTGTTTATATACATCACAGTTTGCATCCAAATATGTCACATTTGACCTCTGACCTCACCTTTACATCTGCCTTTCTTTCAAGTTGTCCCCATAATGTGTTCTCTCTTTAAAGAAAGGATTAAGAAAAAGAATAAGCTGCCTGATTAGTTAAAAAATATACAGTAGTATATTATATAAGCTCAAGTTACTCATGTCCAGTTATTTACAAGTCAATACCCATTATCCATGATGTTCTCCTACAGGTTTGTGTAATCAAAGTAAACTTCTGTCATGCTGCCCTTACTGCAAACTTCTTCAAGTACATTTACAAAGGCCCAGACAGGAGGGTGGAGGGTTGTTCTTGTTAAGGCTTTTTTTGTTGGCTTTTGTTGGCTTGCAGGACAAGGAAGTCTGAACACAGCAAAACCCACTGATGCTTTCATCAATCCAGACACTCCGAAAGAAAAAAAAAAAAAAAATTCTATTTTTATATTTTATTCATTCCAATAAACCTACATCAAATATACATATTTAATCAAGATTAGAAAAATAAATATTTCAGAACACTAAATGTCACAGCTGCAATAATGACCACCACTCCTCAGAGCAGAATGGAGATGCAGAGTAATGAGTATTATTGCTGCTGGACATAATGAAATTAAATACATAAAACTGCATTTCATATACAATTATTCCCAGCTGTAAGGATTGTAGAACAGTTTATACTGGGGCTCAATGACGCAGCGAAAACCTCCAAAAACAGAAAGATTGATCTAATGCCGAGGAGACGTTCCCATGCAACAAGTACAGTGAATACTGAATGAATTAGAGTACAACACAGACTACAAAGTGTTATAGTGAAGATAGAATCCTACTTATCCCTTTTTAAATAACCACTCGTCTCAATTTGAGGTAAGTTTATGATATTTGCATATTAGAAGTTGCCCGTTATCTACTCAAAATCTGAAGTTGAAAATTGCTCCCGTTTTCAACCAAATTCTTAAGACTGATGGGGAGATGTTTGCCTCCAAAAAAGAAAAATCTACCGCATGTGCATAGCAACTTCAATGAAGGTCACTTGGATTGCAAACAAGCCTTTTCTACCTGATGCTAAGCAGAAAAACAAACCGACCCAATTATGTGAAGCCAAATAGATGCTTGTTAGCAGAATATGAAGCTTTGTGTAGCTTCAGTTCTCCACATTCCTGTACTTCAGTTATCACATTAGCCGATAATATGAATCTTTCAAAAGGTAAAAACCTCTCTGAAAGCACTTCCAAGTAAAACCAGTCACTTTTGAAATATATAAGAGATATAAATATTGATATAAATTAGTGGCTGCATAGCGTTAGGATTGGTTTGTGCACTGGTGGGAGTGTTTTCATACCCCTTATGCCAAGAGCTAATCGTCTAGGCTCATCGGTAATTAATATAAATAAAAAATTGCATCGGCCACATCCTGGTGGGACTGTGTATTCACGTGGCCTTGCAGCTTACCGTTTTTTTGGATTATGTACACGCCACAAGCAGCATTGGGATATGCAGCACAAGTCACAAGTAGCAGCCACAGATATAGTGTATGTACTAGGCACAATAATATGGCTGATAAAATGCAGCCTCAAAAGTCTTCTCCTGGCACTGAGGGAGGGACAACTATACAGTACATGTTCGGGATATCTGTGGACACAATTTCACAGCAAAGGGGAGAAATCCAACCATAAAGTGGAATCCTGTGTGTGTGTGTGTGTGTGTATATATATATATATATATATAATCTCCTCTTCAGAGTGGACTATGTGAGACACTGGAACGATACTGTCACAAATCACAGCTGGGTGGCTGCTTTGGGACTTGGTTTAATGGAGGTTTTCAAAAGTTAGCCACGGGTCCTTCCCTTCAGTTCTCCTCAAACTTTACAAACGCTGAATCCATGTCAGTCAGTATCTCCTCCTTCCATGTTTCCCGCCATCAGTCATGCAGGTTTTAGGCCGCAGAGCTAAAGTGAGTGAGAACAGACAAGAGTTGACACGTTTTAAAACAAATGAATGTATTCACCTAAAAGTGCTCCAATTGCTTCTCTGAATCACCTGGGTCTGCTGTCTGCTTCTTCTTATTTTGATAAACTATCTGATTCTCATTGGTCATCTTCACATCCTGATCCTCCACATAATTACTGCAACGCAACACAAGAAAAGGAAGACACAGCAGACGCCATGTGTATAAAAACTGTTGTGCCAGTGAGAAACAGAAAGGGGCAATAAAACACAAAATGAAGGGTATACAAAGCTCAAAGTCAGGGAGAGGAGGGACTTGGGGATCACAAGTCAAGCGTGTGGTAAGGAGGATGTGGGATGGCTGTGGGACATTTGAGGGCACTGGAGGAATCTTCAGTACAAGGATTGACCACAGGGAGGCACCAGCACTACTTTTTTTTTACTCACTGTTGATGGTGTCTGCTGCCACGGGGGCTGAAGTGGAGAAGAGTACAATTCTTTTCAAAACTACTGAGTTACCCAGGTGGTGAGGTCAATCTAACCCACTTTGTAAGTCAATCTGATTGTTGGTAACACAACAGGGGTCTCAAAATTTAGTTCTATGAGTTTGTGTCAAATACCATTTACATTATAGTTTAAGGGTGTCATTTCAGTCCATGGGCCACATGTTTGACAACCCCTGTCAGGCAAACCCCAATGAAGCTGCATTTAGTCATGTGAGCAAGCAGTCATTCATGAGATCATTTAAAAAAAATAAAAATAAAAAGTCTGGGTACCTGATGACAGTGTTCCTCTCTCTGTGGGTAATGTAGACATCATCTGTGAACAGGATGGTGTGGTAGGGCACCACTGGGTCACAAGTAGGCAGGATGCCTCCTGCCACTTGGCTTACGCAGTCCAAAACGCCGTTATACACCAGGAGGTCATCCACCAGCAACTGCACTTAGAGAAATATGCAGCTTGAGATTCACTAGTAAAGAAACATCAGTGACTGCCAAACCCACAGCAGACAGACAGGTTTACCCCAAATTCTTTCACTCCTCTCTGAGGCGTCTTTGAGTAGTTCCACAGCTTGATCATGGACACACTCATCGGCTGATCAAAGATGACGTACACACGGTTCACCTTCATGGAAACAAGGCGTGCACTCGTGTCAGCTGCAACAGTCGGTTAACTGACTTCTCTCTCTCTCTCTCTCTCTCTCTCTCACACACACACACACAGTCCCTCACCAGTCCAGGAAGCACCGGGGCTAACCACATATGTCTTCCATCATGGGTGCAGTTGACTCCATCTATTAATTTATCCGGAGTTCTCACATCACCGCTCACATTGTCCAGCACATTCACGCTGTCTGGAAAAGCTGCAATGTCTAGTGCACGTAATGTTGAAGTCTTTACCACCAATTTTATTCAAATCGCTATATGCATCCTACACCTAAGTGTCACGAGAACAGGCAGTTTTACAGTATTCAAAAACTCTTTTAGCGATACATTATGCAAACCTAAATCAAATAAACCAGGCCGTATAATTTTCTGATTTAAACCCTTTGAATACACTAATAAAATGTACATGTGTAACTTATCAACACTAATTATGAGTTCCATTTGAATGTTACAATAAACTTTAACCATGCACTAGTGCTTGAAACACAATAAACACGTGTGTTATCAGGGCAGGGTGTAATGCTCATACACCTACATATCCCTTAAGAGGAAAACATTAATACCGTGTGACTTAAAGCATATCAATCTAAAGTGACAGATTTACAGCTGTGATCAGAGGTTTATGTACACTCATGGGCACAAATGTCATGGTAATTTGGGGATTTTAATGATTTATTTTTCCATGGTGGAATGATTGTGCAGCATACATCTTTATTGACTTAAAATAAAACAAGAATCAGGTGTTCAAGTTTGAATTTATTTTGGATTTTCTCGCCCCAAATTACCATGACATTCATAGCCGTGATGAGCGTATATAAACTTCTGACCACAACTGTACACCACACATTCTTTAGCGGGCACCGATCTGACCACATTCACAGTAAAACATCACATATTCCAACTAGTGAGGAGAGTTTGGGTCCGTGAGATCAGACGCATGTCTGGATCATGAGGAAGGATACTGTTGTCACTGAGGCTGATCTTCTCATGGTTCTGATTGTAAAACTCAAGGCCGTTCAGACCAATGTAGTATGGGTCTCCCCAGGTTGTTAACAGCTGCAGCTGAAAGATGACTGACAGGTGAAAGTCAAGAAAAATACTTTAGGCATTCCAGATCACGTCCATGGCACTCCATTAACTTATGATTCTACCGAGTTTCTGACTAACTGCTAAGAAAAAGTAAAAAGATGAAAGCAGTTTACCACTTTATTGGACTCCATCGCAATTCAACACAACAAACTCCTCTTCGTTAAGTTTATAATGTTCAGTTTTTGTTTAGATTTCAAAATCTGTACAGTGTAAGAATCTGCCCCCTTCCTGATTTCTTAGCTTTTTTGCATATTTGTCAGATTTACCACCAAGTTTTACCGATAACCTCCTAACACATTACTGTAGTTCAGACTGTCAGTAACAAGACATGCAATTGGGCTATAAAGGTTCTTCTCTCTGAGACTCCTCTGCACCATTAACCCTTATTAGACTGACCAGTTATAAAGATATATTCATCTTGTTGCAGTTTTGAAATGGTCAAAACTATTTAGATGGAATGGGTTAAATATTTCCATTGTTTTTTTTAGGCCTGGTCTTAATCTGATTCTCCTAAATTCCAGGTGGTTCTTTTGGCCAGTCAGACCAGACACTAGTCAGAGGCATGCCCTGTGACTTTAACCACTTAATTGCGTAACCAGCCACATCAGAAAAACAGTCACATGAAGAAAAAAAATAAAATAAAATTTTGCTGCGCTAGCCCAGCCTCAATTCTAGCTGTGTTCATATTATTCCACAAAGTTAATGGTTACAGGAAGAATGAAGAAGAGGTGATCGAGTTGAGTCCTGGCTAGTTCCTAGACTGAGTGTGAAAGGAGGGCACATCGCAATGTTTGTGAGAACACTGGATGACTACATGAGTCTGACATAGTACCTAAATTATATATAATTTATCACTACAGCAAACTACATACTGATTTCACTCTTACTCTTCATACTCATCTGTCAGCCATTTGTGACAGTGACAAGGCTGTTTATAGAGTTTCACTGGTAGTTTCTGTTAGGTGGAAGGGTTCTGTGCAATATCACAACACACTGAAATGACAGGACACATTTCTGTTTCTCCTCCAGCCTGGCATTTCCTCTCTGAGAACTCCTGATGAGCATGTGCATGCCAGTGCTGTTGCCAAAGCAACCGATGCAGATAACTTAACGTGGTCTGAACTAGATCGGATACACGCATTTGAAAATATCCACAGAATATTTTTGAACCAATAGGGCAGACAGGAGCACTGTATGCATGAGTGTGCGCCAAACCAGTGTCAAAAAAGGATACACCCACAAGGCATGATGGGAGCTTCATAGTCCATGCTTGGCTGCTCTCGTTTCTTACAGCTTCCTCTGAATTAAAAATAAAGTTATAAATAACCAAAAGGCAGTTCTGATGAAAGAGCAGCTTATTCATCCACACTCTGGTCCTTACCTGTGGTAGTCTTCATTTCTCTTGTTATCGGTTGGAGTCTGGAGGAAGTCGACAAAGAGGATCTCCTGGGCAAAATCAAAGTGACAATTGCCTGGTCCTTTCCTGATCAGTAGGCCCTCCGTTGGGGAGATGGCAACATCATCGATGAACAAATGAATCAGTTTCACCTGAACCAAACATGTACACATTCTTATATTTTATAAGTTGCATATAGTCTTGTGCAAAGAACATATGTTGTTACAAGTACAAACATATCAAAATAAGTAGTCCATGCTTTGTGGCATTATAAACAAACATCCTTTTTTCCAGTGTGAACTGTTAATATGTACACATGAGAAGCAATTTTTAAAGTGCCCATATCAGACTCATTTACAGCTTCACAATTTTGTAATAAGGGTGTCCTAGAATATGATTACAGGCAATAATTTTCATAAAACAACTATAATTATTGTTATTTCTCTCATACAGTATTTTATCTCTTGTCTCTTTAAAGCCTCACACCTCAGAAAGTCCCAGTCTGCTTTGACTGGCCGGTTTTCTCATTTTAAGCGCATATGTAGCCTGATATTTGCTGATATTAAAACTGGACTTTGGGCCTTGTAACTGCTGAGCCTTTATATCCACAAAACAGCTAAAAAAGGGAAAAGCATAATATGGCCTCATTAGTATGCCAGTTGTACTTGTCTAAAAATCAACTGATCTCTGGCTCCACAACTTTAGTTCATAAAATTTGTTAATGCATGAATTACTATGTAAAGTGGTATATATTATAAACTGTTATTATTTGAAGTAAACTTTATTCTGCATCATAACAAATGTGTTGAGCCTGGCAGAAACGTCTCTCACCCCTCTGCAAGAGTCCTCGGGAGATTTGTTGTAGTTCCAGAAACGGAGACCAGCGATGGTCTGGGCCTTGTTGAAGGTAATGGTCAAGATGTGGGGCTCTCCATAGGAGAAAGGAATCAGCCACATGTGCAGGTCATCAGTGGTAACGTTGTGGCCATCAATAAGTCTAAACAATGACGGATACAGTGTAAAGTGTCTGCTAACATAATGCTGATGTGATCTCAGTCTGGACTTGAATTGTCATATTAAAAAGGGAACACTACATTTAGTGTTGGACATACTTATCAAGTGTGCGCAGATCATGTCCACACTCAGGTAGGTCGTTGAGATCCCTGGGTGAAGCAGCCATCATACTGAGATCTAAAGGTATAGTCTCTCCATCCTTCCCCACAATCTCCAATCCTGTCAGGCCCATGTAATGGGAGTCACCCCAAGTCAGCATCATTTCCAGTCTAAGGCCTGGGATTAAGATAAACAGTTAGCATGGTATCCATACGTTTTCAAAACACAAAGGATATGACTGATGTACTCACACTTTCCTGTGTACATCCCAGGAATATGATCTAAACTCTCCTCAGATTGGCTCACAGTGGGGTTGAGTTGAAGTTTCAGCTAAAACAAAACATAATGCATTTACAGCAGGATTGTATAATGCTGTTCTGTTGATGGTGTTTAGTTTTTAATTTGCCCTTTGTGCCAGTTATAATGTCCTTATTGCTGTGCCCACTTGGGGCCACACAATGAAAGCTGTCAACATCACAGCTTAGATTAAAGTGTTTCTGAATCTGAGTGAGGTACTTACAGTGAGGTCTTCCTCTCTGAAACCAGCCTGTGTAAAAGGTCTTTCTTCTCCTTCTCCATCAGCAGTGCATGGTCTCTGCAGCTCTTCCTCATACACCATGCTCTCAGGACTTTCACCTTCACTGAGGAAGGTTTCATCGTAACGAGACATAGCCTCCAGTATCTCATCATCAGTGGTGAATAGGATAGTGTCTCCAAACTGATCCAGTCCTGAATGCATAAATAAAGGAAAAGTTGGTCAAAAGCAATGCACAATGGAGTGTTAATATTTGTGAAGCTATTCTGCTCCAATACCTCCAGAAAGGGTTCCAGAAGCCTTGGCAATCTCTCCCCTGAAAATGCACCTTCCGTCCAGCAGCATTTCTACTTCTTTCACACCGCGGAATGAGTGGATGCGCGACTTATTGTAGTTCCACACGCGGATCATGGCCACTTTGTACAGAGCACCAAAATCCATGAAAATGGTGTGGCTGCAACCAGGGGTAAACGGAGCTAGCCAAAGATGCATGTCATCCTGAGTGCGATTAATGCCATCGATCAAGTTAGTGACCACGCGTGGATCCTTGCCATACGCTGGGAGAATGTTGATGTCTGGAGGGTCAGCACGGATATGAACAGGTCGGAGAGGCTCTCCACTAGAGCTGAACACCTCCAGGCCATTGAGACCCACATAGTGACGGTCGCCCCAGGTGGACAGGATATTGATTACCAGTCTTTGGCCTTGAGGTAACACTGGGATCTCAAACTCATCTTCCCGCTCCATGGATGGATCATCATCAGGGCCTTCACACAGTGCCCCCTGAGTGATTAAGGAGGAAAGTGGACTCTGGGGTGATGTAGGAGAGATGGCTGGGACTGTGGGGGGACCACAGCCCTGGCGCTGAAGGAACTCATCAAAAACGTCACCTTCAAACCCCATGTTGGAGATCCGTCCACGCTGACACTGGTTGAACTTAGTGAGTGAATCCCAGGACTCCATGAGGGTGTCATCCTGCTGGCTGTGCAGCTGAGCCCAAGAGTTACTCTGCCTCCTGCTAGTGTTCACTAAAGACATGGGCTCCTCTGGAGAACACACAAACATTACACAATGAATTACTAACAAACCAAAGGGAAAGAGATAGTCCTGCAAGGACTGTAAGATATTGTCATTTTAATTGCCAGACATTGCCTATCCCAGCTAACAGACAGTTCATCACAGGGCTAAAACTCCAACTCTGTCCTTCAAATTTCAATGAGTAAATCTTTGATGTTCCATTTAAAAGATTACAGAAGGAAAAATGTTTGTCAAATTAATCAATGGCAAAAAGAATGACAATGATTGGACCACACAAAGGCCAGACAGCAGTCAGTAAGGTGAGAGTAGAGACTCTAGTTAGCTAAACTACACTGCTTAAAAAATTAATTAATTAATTAATTTTAAAAAAAATGAAAGAAACACTTTTAAATCAGAGTTCAACATCAATTCAATTAAACTTCTGGAAAACTGATCTGGTCAGTTAAGTAGCAGAGAGGGTTTATAAATCAATTTCAGCTGCTTTGGTGCTAATGAAACTAACAACAGGTGGGCTAGAGGGGCAACAATGAGACAACCCCCAAAACAAGAATGGTTTTTCAGGTGGAGGCCACTGACATTGGAAACAATGAGGGGAAACCTTCTCATCTGTTTGGACTGTTTATTCACTACTTTTGCATTGAACTAGGGTCAGTATCACCACTGGTAGCATGAGGCAATACCTGGACCCTACAGAGGTTGCATAGCCCACTCCTCCAGGATGGCATATCAATATGTGCCAGAAGGTCTGCTGTGTCTCCCAGCAGTCTCAAGAGCATGGAGGAGATTCCAGGAGACAGGAAGTTAACTCTAGGAGAGCTGCACAGGGACACAACCCATCAGCAGGGCCAATATCTGTTCCTTTGTGCAAGGAGGAACAGGAAGAACGTTGTCAGAGCCCTACAAAATGACCTCCAGCAGGCCACTGGTGCAAATCAGAAACAGCCTTCATGAGAGTGGCCCGAGGGCCCAATATTTTTTTTTAGCAAACCCTGTGCTCACTGCCCAGCACCGTGGAGCCCAATTGTCCAGGAGCTCAGTGATGCCATGGTCCAGATCTTGGAGGAGATCCCTCAGGACCCAGCATTGTCAGGGATCCAACAAGTATGTGGAGGTATTACAAACTGCTGAGTACCATTTTGAGATGCTGTGATGAGATTTCAACTTAATGGACTAGCCTGCTGCATCACTTTTCACTTTGATTTTCAGGTCGTCTTTGAATTCAGGTCCCTGCCGGTGGATAATTTTCATTTCCATCAGTGTGGCATCCTTTGATTCCTAACACATTACCCAGTCCATATCAGTATAGATATCAGCATGATTTTTTTCCTCCCATTGAGCTCTGATGTGTTTTTAAAGTATTCCTAAAATTTTTTGAGCAGTGTACATATCAATGTTATTCTTCAAACCTCACTGCCTATACATCTTTGAACTTTTAACCAGTGGATCAACTTTCCTATAAAAGAACTGATAAGCCAATGAAGACAATAATCCACTGAAAGGCAATGTCGTTAGAATTTCCTGTGATTCCTTGTTTGAATTACAAGTAAGGCTTATAAGACAGAGGTGCACTCATCTGTAAATACCCTGACTGGATGATATTTTTAAGTTAAGATTTAATGCAAAGTTAAATGGAAGGGTGGCGTAACCATATACAGGCATTTCTCTCTGTTTCAGTATAACAACACTGACAATGCTTACCAGTGTTTGTAAGTGCTGTAGCTCTTAGGTGTTGTTCCTCTGTCTGCCTGGCATTGACTGCAGAGTTTCTGAACGAGCTTCTCCGTCCACTGATGGGCCTGTCTGGCCTTTGCTCTCCGACCTCCTCCAGCAGGTCGCAGCTCAGTTCCAAAGAGTCAGCCTTCCACTGAACCCCATTTGTCGTCCTTTCCACCCCTCTGCACACACGGCCTGGGTTACATGGCAACTCCGGGAGCATGGAAGAAGGATGAAGCCAGTGGTTGTTTGGGCTCTGCGTAATGCTGAGGTACCAGCCACAGGGGCCTCTCCCTGCTTGTCTCACAGCCCTCTGGAGGGCCTCTGATCAGAGGCTGCAGCCACTGTGGGGCAACCCGTGAAGAGGATGGCTGGGTGGTGACTGTCTGCTCCATGGGTACTGACTGTTCCACCTGCTGCCTGAGAGATTGGAGCTCCCCTGAGGCAGACAGGTCAAAAGAGTTCCGTTGTGTTGAGGAGTGACGAGTAGAGGATGTAGCACCCACAGAAGGAATAATAGGTGGTAACAGTTTATGTGATTTCTCCTGCATGTCTACCACAGTCTGGCCTACTGTGTTGGACAACGCATTTGAACTTTGGTACCTCTGGCAGCTGCTACCCTCTCCACCTTTCCTGTCCTCATAGCAATAGGGACTGGCCCCCCAAAGACTGTGTCCTGAAGACACAGGGCTGGAAAACGCCGAGTCGGAGACCTGGCAATCCTGAAGATTAATTGTGGTGCTGTAGTCAAAGACTTGGTTGCCACAGCCCTTCTCCAGCTCACCTTCAAACACCAATGTGCTGTTAAGGTACAGCTTTATATGTCGTGCACCTATGTCGAGCTCCTGGAAAAGATAGAGCACATCAATTTACAAGCATCTTATAGGGATGTTTAACAGTTTTAAAAGAACTAATATATGCCCCAAAATGAGGAAATAATTATGATTTTTACACTGGACCTCTTCACAGAATTAACACAAAATTTTAAGTGAAGCTAAAAACCAAATGGTGGGAAAATATTTAGTATTTGAGGTCTCTGTATCCCTCGTCAAATTTCACAGACACACACTACTGACTAACATGCTATAGCTAGCAGCTAATAAGTGTAGCTGAAACCTTTTTGACCCTCTAGGTAGTAAACCACCTTTAACAGAAGTCTAGAAAATACTCCATACTGCTTACCTTACAGGTTCAAGCTCTTATTCACAATCCAGTACAAATATTGTTAAATGGTTGTAAGTAAACTAGGAAAAGCTGGGGTCTTTGTGCCCCATTATTAACAGCAGAGACGCTGACAGGCAGAAGCCCATGTTACACTAATCCTCTGAGGCTAATCTCTCACTGTTCCACATTTGGACAGACTGAGTGGCAGCTCAGACAGCCACTGCTTAAAGAGCGACACATCTGTGACGTAACCAAACCAACACGATCATCCACTGTTATAATGGCACCATACAATCGTGCATGAGCTATCAGCCTGCTGCGGAAATCAACAGGTGTGTAACTGATTGAAAACGTACTGAAAATACATACACTGAGGCTTCTGTTGTAGTTCCAGATTTTAATACAAGATATTCCAAAGTCTGGAGAGCGCTCTGCGTTCCTGATGATGAAGTAGAGCTGAATGGGTGGGTGGAATGGACACGTCCACATATGACGGTCTTTGGTGGTCTGTCAAACCAAGAGAAGAGAAATAAAACGTGTACTTTGACACTTAAATTGACTTAAATTGCCTGCTATACATGTTTAAGGTTGTTCAGTTGAAAAATTGTTAATAGCCAAATTTAATTTACGGCAGCAGAAACCCACCTTCACTTTTCCATTGACAAGTGCCCCCAGATTCCCAGGGTAGTCAGCATTCCTGATGTCTAAGTCAAGAGGTGACACATACAACTTCTTGTTTCTGAGGCAGAAGAACTGCAACTCAGTCAGCCCAACCTGCAAAGCGCTCCCCCAGTTTGAGAGTATCTCCATGGTAACATACAATGAAGGTGTGTACTCTGCTGATGACTGCCTTCTCTGCAACAGCAATACAAAACATTCATAAGTATGCCACCCAGCAGTACCAGGATTATTCACTCTGATCTGGAATCAGGTCTCTCACCGGCTGCTTGCTGTAGTCCATTTTGACACTCTGGGGGATGATGTAACTAGGTCCAGCTTCGAGTTTCTCCAAGGCTTTTAGCAATTTCTGTTGTTGCCTGAATAAAAGGGTGATATTTTTAGATGGCCTGTTCCGTTTATGATCTTCACGCCAATGCTGAGCACTGTGGTAACTAAATCCATACGTAATTTCAAGGTCATTGATTATACACAGTATATAACCAACTGGTGTTTTAACACTAAAGCAGTTACAGAAATACAACAGATAAGGTATAAGGTGTACTAGGAAGTGAGATTAACGTGTTAGCAAGGTACGTTGAGCCTAAAGTCAGGCTTTTTAATATCAGGTGACTTTAAAAAAAAAAAAAAAAAAAACCTGGACAGATCACCATAGCAACTTGTGCTGAACACAATCTGGTCTCGCAGAGGTCTAGTTCATTTTCCACCTATAAAATTGGCTGTAAATGCAACATTTTCACTTATCCTTTTCCTGATTATGTGCGCTACAGATTTTGTGCACACACGCAGCCTGTTGAGGCGTATGTTTGTAACACCAACAAACAAAGCTGTTAAGTTACAGCACACTTGGTCCTACACTGCTGGTACTGCAGCCAACAGAACACAGAATAAGGAGTGTATTAGTTTCTTTTGTTTATTACAAAGAATATTCAATTAAGAAAATTAGTTTCACTTCAATTTGTCAAAAATTAAACTGATTTCAATGCCTCCTTGATTATTTAACAGAGCCCGAGTTAAATGCATGTCAAGTATCATGTTTAAATGGATCATGAGTGCAGCTGTCATGTTGGAAATGGAGGGCAATACTGAAAGCAGACCAAGTGGTAAAACAAATAGAACTGGATTGTATTACAAAAGGAGTCGTGCACACACACGATTGCTTAACAGAATTGAGAAATAATACCTTATACACTGACAATAAATGACAGTGCAATAACTAGCTGGCTTTTCAGTGAGTTCTTCATCACGTGACTCCATATCCACCGTCTTAAACTGCAGCTGGTGACAGCAGTCCTTGTTCTGCTCTGCAGCCTTGGTGAGCTTTCAGTGGCAGCCCATGAACTAGTTTTCCACCTGCAGCAGATTCTGGTTAGTGTTCCTCCAGCTTGCAGCAAATCTCCAGAACAAAACAAGCACTACTGTCACCAGCTGCAGTCAAAGACGTTAGAGTTTGAACACGTCTGACTACGAGTAGAGAGATTCTCTGGGGAGATAGATGAAAGGCCTCGAGGACAACAGCAACGTGATCAGTCTCTCAGTAGAGAAACAGGACACAGGCAGCTAGCTGATTAGCAGTGACTTAACTAGGAAAAAGACAGAGGGGATTGTACATTATCATCCCACGTCATTCTCTCAGACAGGTGCGTGTTTTTTTTTTAAACACCATTTCTCTGATAATGTCTCTGACAGAAGTAGGCAGCACTTGATTGATTCATTTTGTGTGGAAGATGAGTTCAATGACATGCTACACATGCCTTTTATGTGAGTGTGCACATATGACCTTAACCAAAAGGCCTGGGATAACAAAGAATGTTGATAATCACCATCATAAAATGAATTCTCTTTAACTGGGGTTATAGGTTCTGTTGAACCACCTGATGCAAAAAAAAAAACCTCACTTTGCCAAACTTGTTTAATAGTACGCCACTCAGTTATCATTCTGAGTGTTTAAGTGTCATTTTCTGTCAACATACCTGAGGCCCATGAGTGTGATTCTCTGCATGGCCAGAGTCACGTTGTTCTCATCCTTGTCATGAGTGTTGTGGTGCACTAAACCATTCATCACCTGATGTCCCCTGGCCTAGAGGAAAAGGAAACCAATGAAAGCCATAGACAAATCCATATAAGGGACAAGAGCCACGTGTAAGTGAAATCCAAGAAAATATAACCGCCTTAAAATCAGAAGTATGCAAAGTATACAGTTACAGATGACAGAGGGCTAAGATAAAAGGATGTAAGAAGCATAGTGTGGCTCAGACGGACCGTGTGTCGACTGAAGAGCTCTGCACTCTGGACAGGGTTGTTTTCTCTCTGTATGGCCTGGCGAACCCTAATCATAACCTCCTCTGAGTCTCGTTCCTCAACAGAAGCCTTTCTGGTTGCTGACAGGGGCCTCTCCACCTGACTCCTCGGCCCTTAAGCAGGAAGCACACATATTTTTCCAAGCAGCAATCATGAAACTATGGAATATTTGCAGACACATTTTTATTCCAAAATGGGACACAAGCTTGTAAAACACGACTTACTCTGACCTTCCCAGCTCTCTTTTGAAGGTGGCTTGTCTAATGTCTTACTCTTCACCAGCACAGGTTTGGTGAGTATAAAACTCTCAACACTTTCTTTCCTTTTTACAGATAGAGAACGCTCGATCTTACGACCTGAAAATAAAATAAAGGAAATTGCTTTAGATTGGGAATAGATGCTTCTTTTCATCTGCTGACTGCATGCTGACAAGCATCCTTACGTCAGTGCTGATGAAGCAGAAAAGCAGGGGATGTAACCATTCTTGACTCACCCTAAATCAATAACAAATTTCCATATGAGCCTACCTTTAGACGAGGGTCCGAAGTCCAGCACAATGAGGTTTGCTGAGTCAAAATGGCTTTGGGAGCTGCTGGGCCGAGAGCTGTTGCAGGAGGACTTGGAGGAGGGGAGAGGCAGCCCCAGTTCATCCAGACTCTCAGTGCTCTCATCCCTCTCAATCTGCTCCTCGACCCACTCTTCATCTGACTCCTCCCCAGCTGAGCCACGGCTGCTCCGTTGCATGCTAACCTCCAGGCTCCGACGCAAAACCTATTTTGCAAAGGTCAGCATTCATATATCCGTCCATGCACACAGTCATTGCTCAGGCACTCACAGGCACAAACCTGTATGCTGACAGTTTAAGCATCCTCACGATTTGAGTAACTACTATTGAAAAAGTGCCATAAACTGACACCAAGGGATATGAACCAAATTAAGATAACTACATCCAATTCGTCTTTGACAAGAAGACAAAAAAAAAAGTGCATGTATTTCTTTCCCCATCGGCTCACCTTCACTTCCTCAAGGTTGAGAAGAACCTTCTCGCTATGCTCCTGGTTTGCCTGGTCTCCTTGGCTCTCAGGCCTGGAGTTGAAAGAGTGTGACACCTTGAAGGTGTTCCTCGGGCAGCAGGGACTATGAGGGGAGCGCGGACTGGAGCTCTGTATGAAATATGATGATTGGATAAAGGGAAAATAGCAGAGATAGAGAGATGCTAAGTAGTACAGACAGCTGCATCTGGCACACAGTCCCTCCCCTAAAAATAAAACACCCACACATACAGTAGTAGGCATTGTTATGTCTTCACTCTACCTCCATGTCTACACTTTCATAGGGCTCAAAATCATCAGTGTAGTGCTTTGTTGGGAAGATCTGCAAACTTGGTCCATCCTCTGTTCGAATTTTAACAGAATTCTGCATATATTACAGAAGAGGAAATATCAAATGGGTGTACTTAAATAGGAAAACATCAATTTTTACTGTAAAGTAAAAGTTAAAACAGATCAGATTAGGAAATCAAATGGCTGCACCTGCACCCATTCTTTCCTCTGGACTTTTCCTGGGGCAGTGTGGCTCCTCTTCCTGTTGGTCTGCTCCAGTTTACTACTATCTTCAGTTAGCTGGTGGGCGCTTCTACAGGCATCTGCCGATGAGTCACAGCACAGAAAGGAACATGAGCAGCGTGCAGCAGACTACTGCCTCAGAGGAGAAGGAACACACAGTCAAATACACAGATGGTCCACAGAACAGAGAGGAAGACGAAAAAAACTGCCTGCCAGCTACAACTGTCACTACAATTTATTCACTGGGACTGGGCACGGGATCCTGCCATACAAAGTACAAGCTGAGGAGTGGTGGCTATTAGCTAGTTTTACATATGGATGATGGGTGGCAGAAGAAACAACAAAAAGTATGACATTATACCTTAAGTATGACTGAATACTTAACAATACCTCTCCTTGCATGACAGGGGGAAAAAATAAAATAAAACAAGTCTTATATACGAATATCTAGTTTGGATTGTAGGTTTAAAATCAGTCTTAACAGCAGAAGCATACCTGCTGCACGTGGAGGCCCCCAAGGTGATTGTGAGGAGACAGACTTGTGGTTGTAGCCCTTGAGCTGCTTCCTACTGGCTTCGGCATTGGCTCCGTTAAGATAAATTGAAAAACCTTGCTCAAGCCGTTCCAACTTGATCTCCCTGGGGCCTTTGACTTTAAGGCGCTTTATGAGCCTGAGGAGTAAACACAGCAAACTATCTCACACATTCATTAAGTTATGTTACATTTTCCACTTCCACCTTTTTGAAAAAAAAAAAACACTATATGCATTGTTTCTCAAGGGAGGGAAGAAAACCAATCAGTGCCCCAATTAGACACCACTGAAAGTCATACAGGAGTTGTGCGTTTCCCCTGTGAAATCCAATCTGTCTCTTCCCCTTCTGCCTGTGCTCACACTTCACCTGTTTTTGTGCTGGAGGGCGATTAAATATTCATCCAGAGTGTCATCTACAGCAGAGGCAAGCTTCTCTCCTTGGCACGTCTTGCTCTCCTTCAAGAACACACGCATCAGTAAACACACGCACACACACACAATGAAATGTCAGTAAGGCATACATTAGCTGTATGTGGGCAACACATTTTCATAATACATGTCATTCTTGCACAGGTATGCGCAGTCACAAAAATCAACTTTATTCTGGGCATCACCACAATTATGCAAGCAACTTGCTCCTCCACTGAGTGTGTAACTAAAGCGTCAGTGCAGGATTTGCAATGTGTCATGACAAAAGGTTTATAATTAGATTTAGAAACATTTAGACAGTATCTGGCCTAAGGTTAAATGGGTGATGTAAAAATGAATTAAGAAAAAGGTCCTAACCAATGAGACCTAATAAAATATGATAATTTGTAAAGCAGCTCTGCAAAACATGACATTGTTGAAGCCTAGTGCAGCCATTTGTGAGCAGTATCATTTTCAAATCAACTCCACCCTTTTTATCAATATAATTTTAGAGTATCTATTATATCTACTGCTAAAGAGCTCCAAAGTCTGAATGTTTATATGAAGACAGACAATTATGATACTGCCCAAAAAAAGCCCATGCTGAGGGCTCATGCTGAAACTACTGACTCAGCATGGGCCAAAACCCCAGTACTTGCATGTCTTGCCAAATTCAGACACTTCTTCACAAGGCAGCCCTACTACACTCCCTTCCAAAAGTATTGGATCAGTGAGGCAAAACCTTTATTTTGCTGTAGACTGAAAACATTTGGGTTTGACATGAAAAAAAAAATCTCAATAAGAGACAAAAGATGAACATCTCTGGTTTTATTTCCTGGTATTTATATCTGGGTCTGATTCACAGTTCAGAAGATAGCACCTTTTGTCTGAACACACCCATTTTGCTTGTGAGCAAAAGTATTGGAACGGATAACCTTAAAGTGAAGGGGACTTAATATTGAGTTGCAAATCCTTTATTTGCAATAACTGCATCAAGCCTGTGACCCAATGACATCACTAAGCTTTTGCATTCTTCATTTGTGATGCTTTCAATTTTTTTTTTTTAAGGGGGGGGGTACTCCCTTCAGTAGGTAAAATCCTCTACAGGGTTTAAGTCTGGAGAATGACTCGGCCAGTCTAAAACCTTCCACTTCCTGCCCCCAATGAGCTCCTTTGTAGTTTTGGCGGTGTGTTTTGGGCCATTATCTTGCTGTATGATGAAGGATCCCCCAATCAGTTTGGTTGCATCTTTCTTTAAATTGACAAAATATTTCTGTAGACTTCTCAGTTCACTGTACTGCTGCCATCATGCGTATCAACATCAGTGAAGATTAATGAGCCCCTCCCAGAAGAAGCCGTGACATTACCTCCACTGTGATTCACAGATGAGTTTGTATGTTTGGGATCATGAGCAGATCCTTTCTTCAAACTCTAGCCTTTTCATCACCTTGATAAAGTCTCATGTCTCATCGGTCCATAAAACTTTGTCACAGAACCTCTGAGGCTTGTCTCTGTACTTCTTGGCAAATTCTAGCCTGGCATTCTTATTCTTCTTGCTAATTAGTGGTTTGCATGTTCTGGTGAAGCCTCTATACTTTTGTTCATGAAGTCTTCTGCAAACAGTAGACTGTGACACCTTCACTCTTGCACTATGCAGGTTGATGCTGATGTCACTAACAGTTGTTTTAGGATCTTTCTTTACAGCACTTACAATGTTTCCTTAGTCTACCTGTTTAACATCTGTTACTTAGCACACCAGTGATGACTTTCTTTTACAGGACATTCCAAACGGTTGTACTGGCTATGGCTAATGTTGTGCAATGCCTCTGATTGATTTTCCATCTTCACAATTGCTTTTTTCCCCACCCATAGACAGCTCTCTGGTTTTCATGGTGGTCACTCCTCTAACTATAAAACGCACAGTCTGCAGAGGCAAAACCCAAATCTGAAACTGAGCGTAGACGTTCAGTGCCATTTATTCTTCGAATAATCAGTGTAACCAGACACACCTGGGCAACTAAACACACTTATCAGTCACATGTTCCAATACTTTTGCTCACAAGAAAAATGGGTGGCTTCAAACAAAAGGAGGCATCTTCTGAATTGTGCATCAGATCCAAATGTAAATACCCGGAAATAAAAGCTGAGATGCTGGTCTTCTGTCTCATATTGAGCTTTTAATGTCAAACCCAAATGTTCTCAGTCTACAGCAAAAAGCTAAAAAATAAATAAAAAACACAGGGATTGGCCTCAATTTTACAATACTTCTGGAGCAGAGTGTATATCCTCAGTGACTGCAATAATGTGTGAACAGTGCATGAAGTGTAGCCCTTTAAAAGAAACTTGCACTAAGAACACATTTCACAAATCATCATGGCTGCCATGCAACCAAATGATGGATTGTAAAACAATTTGAACCAAAAACCTAAGTGAGGAACTACCACAGGCTTATACAACCCTGACACAATGTATTTTATTCTCACAGTTCTGTACTGAACTGAGATGAAATGGTCCTTATTAAAAGACCAGATGTCTGCCTGCTTTAAGCTTAATAATGCTGGCTGTGGTGAAATTCAGCAGATTAAACAAAAAGTGGGTCTTGGAGAGCGCACTGGTTGACTGCATAACACAATCGCCTAAAGCTCATGCCATTTCATTTATATATATATATATATATATATATATATATATATATATATATATATATATATATATATATATATAGAGAGAGAGAGAGAGAGAGAGAGAGAGAGAGAGAGAGAGAGAGAGAGAGAGAGAGAGAGAGAGAGAGAGAGAGAGAGAAACAACATGCAAAATGAGCAGAGAAATCACAAAGCCCTTACTCAGTTTCTACAAGTCAACTAGCCTACAGCATCTGTCAAGGTCAGGAGCAGAAGGGAGGCAAAGAAATGTGAAGGAAGGATAGAAAATAGTTGTTAGTGACAGAGTATAGAGACAAAAAAAAGGCATTCCTTTATTTTAACTGAGTTTAATGCCGTGGAGAAATGCAGAGTGTTTACTGAAAGTGTATCATGTGAAGTAAAATGGCAGATAATGTGAACTTAAAGCTATCATTACCTCGTTATCCATGGTGTGGCTGCAGGTGATGCTGCTGCTCACATGACCCTATCCCGTATTTTTGAAGAAGGACGAACACTCAAATGTATCCCTGAAATCTGTGCTGTTTGTTCACCACTGCAGCGGGACACAGATGATAACCCCGAGGTTAGCCGTGACATGAAACCCAAATACATTCAGTTGAAAATGTCGCCACACCCGCTGGGCAGACCAAATACCCAATACTCACGGTTTTGTTAACGTTTTCATCTTATTTTAACCAGGTTTTGGGTCGAAACTCGTTTTAAACCAGCTCAGCATTCTGTTATAACAGAGTTGGCATGTGCTGTAGCGCTGCCGTTCTAATTTCCATGACAACAGCTAACCAGCTAGCCATTGTTGACTATGTCAGCGTTAAGAGAAAAGATAACGCATTTTGCCGATTTCCAACGCCGCTGCGGCTGTATCGCATTAATTAACTAGTAGGTTAAGCGGCAGAAGCAACGTTAGCAAGCAGCCCACAGCTCAGTCAAAGCAGCGCCGACATTCGTAACAAAACTAAAATAGGCTAGCGAGTTAGCCTCTAACTACTTTACATTACATGACAAAATAACGCCGCGTACTGCTTTTATAATAGTGAAAACTCTCCAGCTGATATATACAAGAAAAACACTTACAATCCACGTAAAAGGGTACTGTTGGCCAATACCTTCGATATTTAGAGCTTTTCGCTGTTTTCTCATGTGCCCAGCGTTGTGTTGGTTCGTAACCAGGATGGCTGTCCACCAATGGCGAGAGCCGCAGCAGAGAGAGACACGCCCCTCGCTGGTGCGCTCTCTGCCTCCTGCTCCGACAAGCCTCCACCTGCTAAACCCCACTCCACCTGACAGGAGGGGCGTTAAAGCAATGAATACAGCACAGCTCTACATTAAAAAAGATCACTGAAGTGAAATGACACAAATTTTCGAGGTCAAAAATTCAACACTGTTTTTATTTATTATAAATCAATACATTTTATATATAAAAAAAAAAGGGCAAGGATGGGAGGGGGTCTGAAATAAAACCATTGTAGATGTAAACCAGGCAAATCAGGTTATGGTCACTCTCTTACACTGAACCCCCATTGCAGACTCTTGATTAACCAGTCTAATCAACACTCACTCATGGCAAAACCCCCCCTAAGCTATAGGAAAGATTAATCAACATTTTGGAAAAGGTTTCAAATGGAATCAATGTGGTTGACATCAATCTTTCTGCAAAAGCGTTCCCAAGTATAGCAACTTAGCATGCCATAGGTTTTTGTGCAATTCATTACAACCATCACCAGCAGCAATCAATTTTATTTGTGAAGTGCGCACACATATTTTATTTTTTTTGTTTAGCAGTTCAAGGATGTGAAGCTTCAAACTCCCAAAAGTAAACAATATACGATAAGCTTCATTCATGTCACGCCCAGTGTAACGATCTTGAATATAATGCAGGTATCTTCTGTCCAGAAATGACCAAGACCTAGCTTTAGCAGATTCGTTGGGGTACGGATTTCCTTGGATTAAAAAAAAAACAAAAAAAGAAAGAAAAAAAAAAGGCAGCATCATTTTGTTGTATATGACATTACTGCTTCTCAAAAACAGGTGGACATCAAAGTGGTAGAGGGCAAAAGGAAACACAGCAGCAGCTTGCACAAGCTAAGCTGCTCACTGCCCTGTAAGCACTCAAAAACACTCAACACTGAAGAGAGGGTGGGTCTGTTATCATGGAAAGCAACTTGGATTTAAAACGAATATTGAAACTTTGATAAATTAAGTTTGTATCATTTTTTTTAATGAAATGCCCTTGTTACAGAACTGTAATCCATTACTGTTAGTTGGGTAACTGCAAGCATACAGCTGCAAAGGCAATACAAGTGGAACCAATTCAGTCCACAGCACTGCAAGATAAAAACATACAATTATATTAATCCAATCACGACCATTTCACTGAACCCTACCCTCAGGGTAAATCTTCTGTTTGGTAGTAAGAAATCACTTGTAGACAGGCTGCCCAAATTTTCCTTCACCTTTACTATTAACCATTTCCTCATACAAGCTGAGTGGTACTAACTGGTCTAAATCCATTTTCTATAATTGTGGGGGAACCCCATGGCTTTATGTTGCCTGACTTTAAGCTTTTAAAAAGAGCTAATTTTGCTGGGTTATGGTAGGTAGATGTACATTAAAATGGACCATATGTCCAATTACAAAAAAAACACATATGGGAGGACATAAAACAATAACTTAAATAGATGTGTGTAAAACAAAACAGTTCTCAGAGCCCTTTGAAAAACCAAAAAAAAAAAAAAGGTTGAAAAAGCAGAAATCCCACCCCAACAGAAAAGGGAGAGCAAAATGAACAGCTGTTATGGTAATACTAATATTCATCCATTGATTCACAGATGTATAGTTCACTCATATAGGTTGCATCCTTCCCTCCTTTACAAATTTTTATTTTTTTTTTTGTTTCCTGGTCAGTGGCCCCCCCACGTCTGTGAGCCGCGGCTCCCCTCTGTTTCAAGTCTATCTGTGGTGGGAGAGCAGTCCATCTCAGTACACCTCCCCTCTTCCTCCTTTGCTCTCAGTGCCTGTTCCTCCTCTTTTTTCCTGCGCTCCAGCTCCCACTCTACAAATGTATCAAAGAGGCTGGGCCAGGCCTCGTCCTCGCTGTAGTTGCTCAGGTCAGGCCCAATCGCCTGGGTGAAGTTGAGGAACATGTTCCATGTGTCCCTTGAGATGCCCCGAATACCTGAGGGGTTCTCCGAAAGGAAGTCCAACCACTGCTCCAGGATCGGAGGTGTGTCCTGTGTGAAAACAAGACGCCACAGAGCGATGGCAATTTCGCGCTGCAGCGAGCGCTGTCCCTCCTCAGCATCCAAGCCAAACTGGAAGGTGAAGCGGTACAGGTCTTTGAAGTTCTCCTCACCCTGGGCCTCCAGGAGCATGCAGGGGAAGCTTGAACAGATGCCTTCGAGGCTGTCTGCTTGGATAGCCTTGCATCCCTCAACAAACTCCTTCCTGGTGACACAAAGAAAACAAGACTGGACATAAGAATGACAAAAGGCAGACAATCTCACTCCAGATGAGCCCAGAATAAAATCATGAAGTACATGATTTTAGGCTGCGGCACTAGTTCTCGGCCCTTCACAACTGTGCACTGAATATCAGATGAATCTGGATCCGATCTGATTTTGTATTTTTTTAATTTGCCCTATGTGGAGTCTGCAGTATAACTGGCCATTTTTTGTCTACTTTTGATTTTACATTCATATTTCACCTTAAAAATTGTTTCCCTTTCCATGTTTGGTATCATTTTTTCAGCACAACCTCACACCTGCGACTGTGCAGTAGCTTTTTCATTTTGATATATTGTATTAACATACTGGACCTAAAATCACACAAAAACATAAAATTAGAGTAGAAAAAGTTAGATTGTGAAAACCACAAATTACTTTTATAACTTAAAAAACAAAAGTTGTAATTTTCAAACGCAAATTTAGCAAGTAAAATAACATACAACTATGTACATAAAAATACAGGCAATGCCACAGGCATTTTTTGTGTAACTATTTAAAGAACAATCAGGTGTCACAATAAGATGACACACAAATTATTTGTGCCACCCCAAGAAAAACAGTTCCTATCCACCAAAAAACAGAGAGGCTCACCACAGGCCTGACAATCCTCCTGTTGCACCCCTGGAGACAGCGTTTCCATTCGAGTCTGCCTCTGGTGGCTTTTTGGCTACCAAAGCTAGCTAGCATCTCCCTCGTCCATGACTACACAACACACTACACTACACTACACTACACTACACACTAACTACACATTCCAAAAATCTCTCAAATTTCAAAACTGACTATCAATATCGCTGTTTGTCTTGCGCCCCATCACTCTCACAGCTTTCACCTGTTCCTCGGCAACCAAGTGCCACATGCTGCCATAGAATTGTTCGATTGGTTAATGTGGTGCATTTTTCCACCAACAGGAAAGGGGCTGTCGTGATTTTTATTTTATTTTTTTGCTTGCAAGCACTTTCTTCTAGTGAATATCCCATTTTTACCATTTATTCCTGCACCAAACACGCATCACACGTGAGGACAATATACAGGAAAAAGCATGGCGTAAATTACTGATCATGACACTGGTTTTACTTGGCCTATGAACACAAGTAAAAAAACTGGTACACAGTTTGAAGTCTGCACTTTCAACAATAGTTGAAATGGAGACTCACTGAGGCTGCATCCTGCTGCTATGCCATGTTAAATTGACAATGTCATTTGAAAGCGTGGGCACATCCTTTGACTCCAGAGGGCCAAAGATAGGGATCACCCCCACAAAAAGACACCCCGTTCCCCCTCCAGGGGCGGGGTGAAAATTCATCCTTTTATTGCAGCTTTGAACAATGTTACTGTCACTTCAAGTTGAGGGCACTGACCCAGGCAGATATAGCTTCTCTGAACCCAACAGCAGTGCAGGCTTTTCAAACTCAAATGTAACAAAAAGCTTCAGTAAGCATCAGATCACAAAGAAACATGTTGGTTACCAGAGTCTGGTACTGTCCAAAGCCTCTCGATAGAAAAGTGCTGAGTTAAAAATCAGAGGGCGGGGAGCACAGACTAACAACCAAGCCAACAGGCAGTTCTATTCAACTGCGGAGGACCCACTTCCTCTGTGCCCCCTTCCCAACAGTAGGTGAGTGGTTGGATGACTACCTATGTGAGGACCAGTTTGAGTCTTACACTTTGGTGTAACAGATGGCATAACAGGAACAACTGATGAGTTGACTTGGTTGGGAGACAAGATGACAGATGTGAGGCAGACTTAGTCTGTCACAATTAGTGGAGATAAGTTGATGGTTATTAATTGAACACATAAACTTGTCAAACATTGTTAAATTTGCCATTCTTTATTGCTTTTTAAAAACTTATATTGTTTTTAGGCTGTTTTATATGCATATAAGGGCTAATGGGAACATATGCTAGTTAGGAGTGCACAATATTGTGGTTAGCAGCATGTGACAATATTAGCCTAAAAACAATAGTAGGATTTCAACACATAAGCACTTAGTTAAGAGATGACTGAATTCTCTAACTAAAATGCATTAAAAGTAACCGAGTGTGTCACATTTGTTACAGCTGTAATAAACCTTCTCTTAAATGTGACCATTACTATTCAACTTACCTTTACATAAAAAAAACAAAACAAAAAAAAAAACTTGGCATTAGCTCACATATTTATCATTCCCAAGATTTAATTCTTTGATGGTTACTGCACCACCCTTAAGAGCAGAGGGCGTGATCATAGGTCATGTGAAGACTGCTCATCAGTCTGTCTTTATAACAAGCAGCTTCCTTGAGATGAATCAGTGCACTTACTAATCGGCTAGCAGCTTGACAGCACATATGATGTACTCACATTTAGACAGCGCTTTTCTAGTCTTACTAACCGCTCAAAGCACTTTAGCCCACAAATCACATTCAACCATACATTCAAACAATGATTTATCCTATGCACTTCACATCCACAGCCACTTTATAATCACCAATTAACCTCACGTGCATGTCTCTGGACTGTGGGAGGAAGCCAGAGTACCCGGTGGAAACCATGCAGGCACCGGGAGAACACGCAACTCTAACACACAGTGTTACACATTATCAACATGGAACGCTCTGTCGGGAGATTTGGACTGCTTCTCTTATTAGCTGGCATTAGGGACAAGCAATCATCTGTGTTTTCATATCATCATATTGTCATTAAAGGAAACTGCCAAATGGTGATCTAACAGCAGCGGGTGGCAGCAAGCAGTTACTGCTCTCTCATCACTCATATCGATGACTGAATGTCAATATAACAGATCTCCTGGCTCAGTGGACAATTTAGTGGTCGTGGCACAATAGGTTTGCCTGCAACAATGCTCCCGTGTCTCACATGAGTTGCAGTAGCCATGCGGAGAATGGAGATGCAGGGTTTCGTCAGAATACACAGGGAATTTGTCAGCTTTGGCAGACAGAAACAGAGCGCAAAAGAGCTGCTTTAATCAAGAAGAGTCACCTGAAATAGAAAAAACAAACAAAACAAAACAAGTTTTCGCCTTCAACTCGCCACTCTCAATCTGATCTCCTATCATGCATACTACCAACAGCACTAATGCAGTTGTGCATCTGCAAAAAGCTACCTACATAAGAAGCAAAGCAATCTTACCTACAGTAAATGCTTCACGCATGCTGTGATTGCAAATCTGTCTTAGGAGGGTTTAAATGTGCACCAAGGCAGTGAATCGTTATTCCACCAATGCCTACACTGTTTAGAATGGAAACATGACAAAGAGAGGGAAGGTGGCAGGAACTCTGTGCCACAGCTGTTGGGAGTTCACAATGGTTCAGGTTTTTTTTGGCAATCACTGAATCAACTGAGGGGGAAACAATTCAGGAGAAGACACTGCAGGTCCCGAGCTATCTGAAGGGCATATCTCTTCACCAAGAACAAACAGAAAGATCCATGAAAAGAAAGAAGACTTGAGAAACATCAGCTTCAAAGTCTGATCTAATCAGGGACAACTTCTAAGATAGTACTTAAAAAAAAAAAACTTTATCTCAGAGGTACCTCTGAGCTGCACCCCATTATATATGAATTCACATGGTATATATATATATACATACATACATACCCACAAACACACACACACAATGAGATTATATTATATTGACAGCAGTCGTCTATATTGTACAGGCTGCTACAACTAGAAGTAGCCAGCAGACAGCACTGCTGTCTAATAAGTTTGAGTAGCTATTAATCATACAAAGTTACAGTAAACAAATCCCACAGTAATCAGTCTATGCATAATAGATAACCAATAATACAGTTATTGTCCTCATTCCAGAGGAATCCCGCCTAAGTTAATCACATGTTTTTGACAGTGTGCTACAGAGAAGAGAAGGACCGGTATCACGAAGGAACATTTCTTGGGAAATTTCATTTGAGATTTTAAGAGGAAGTGCTGTTTTTTCCTTTATTTTGACCTTCATCTGCTTGACTTACAGTGAAGAAAGAGATGTGAAACATGGCGAGACTAACAGGAGTGAGCTGTAATAAGGAAATCTGACACATTTTATGTGAATTGTGGCAGTCTGTGCTTGTCTTAATGAGCTTCTACTGCTTGTTAGGTAAACAAATCAGGGCAAAAGCTATGTGTTTTGGTCATGTGAAACAAAGATACATCTGTGTTGTACTATAATCTTCACAGTAATGCAGTGCAGTGGTCATGCTAGTTTATCCTGACTGACAAACACGGGTGAAAACGACACACCCCATTCTGCAAAACTCCACCTTACCTTGTAAACTTGCACATGGTTGCTGCTTGAAACTTCCAGGCAAGAACCAGGACACGAAACTCAGCCGGATCCACGCAGAGGTCATTACAAAACCTCTCCATGCCTTCCTCCAAGATGGCGTCTTCCTGTTCATCCTTGTAACAGCAGAAAAGCTCCTCAATGCGTGCGACTGACAGCCCATCTCCATCCAGACGCTCGTCCTTGCGCGTGTCCCCTGCAGGGATGATTGGCGTCTCCACTGTGACCTCTAAGGGTTTGGTGCCATTCGACAGCTCACTGGTGGCTTTGCTACACTGGGTGCCAGGATCCTCTTTGTGGCCCCCAACACCACCCGCGCTACCGCCTTTCTTGTGGGACTTGGAACCGCTTTCCTTGTCTCCACTCTTGCTGCCGAGCGAGGACGTCGGATTCTTACACTTGGTGACACACTGGCCCATGTCTTCCTCCCTGGTCCTTCGTCTGTCTTTCCTCCTCGCCTTCAGTCCCCGTCTGAACCACCTAGACGCCTCTGCTCTGGCCTGACAAGACGTCTCAACATACCCTCAAGTCTGAGAGGAAAAACATTTATTTAATTTTAAAAAAAAAGGTTAACTCTTATAGAATGTAGCTCACAACAAAGAGGTCAAAATGTGGATATTAGTAGAAAGAACTTAGGATTTTTGAACGCTGAAGAGGTCAGCTACCTGTGCCAAATCTGCCACGATCCAAGTCTTCAATTGGCAGACATAAAGCCCCTAAAAAGCAAAGACAAAACAATCTATAGGCATACATACAAGGTTCAGGTTGCCATAGGACCCTTGACAAAAGTAGTACAAGAGGTGTAACCACAGAAACCTACTGTTGTGTTTTTTGTAACGTCTGAAGACTTAAACAATTTTTATATGACTTCTATTTGGGTTTTCTGGCCATCAAGGTAGGGTTAGCTATAGGTACTCAAATTATGACTACAGTTGTTTAAATATTGCCATACAGATAACTTCACTTAGAGGTTAGAGACTGTGTACTGTGTTCACATAAATGGTGTGGGGTCTTATTTCTTTGAACAGAGGACGTTTTACATAATTTTATAGTACGCAGTAGATGACTGCACTATATTCCATCTGTACTGTGTAGCAGTGATGGTCTGAGGAAAACTACAATATCTTTTTTAGGAAATTTTTTACAGCAGCATAACATAATTACACTGGCTTTATGGAGTTATGACTTTTACATCTACAGGAATTTCTAGGTTTTTCTAAGTTAGGGTAAAGACAATAATATTGCCATCTTATTAAGACATTACTGTGATAAGACAGTAATATTGCTGTAATCACTGTACAGTAAAGTTGTGTCTCAAAAGTAAGTTTCAACACACCACAGTGGTTACTCAAGTCATCTATAGCAAGTAAAATAGCAAAAATAACTTACTGTGACAAACACACAAAAGGCAGACTAGATTATGAGATAGTGACAAAGTCGCATGTAAACTCCAGTTTACATGTGAGTTACATTTCAAACTAAAGCCTGTTGTGTAAACTGCTGTCTCCTGCATCCATTTACTAAAAAAAAAAGAAAAAAAAGAAGGCTTCTTTACGAAGACAGGTTCGTGAAATTAATCAGTCTCCTGACAGAAAACATATGAGATGAACTATGAGAAAACGTAGGAGTGTTTGATAACTAATAAAACAGCTGACTTACAGTCCTTCAGAGGGCATTGTGTTTCTACTGAGCTCCATCATTGTGACCTTGCCATCCATAATGCTGAAAAGACACATTATCTTGTCATCATAAGCAGAAAGTGATAGCTCATCATTCCCAAACCTGCAGGTCTATTTTGGTCAGCGTGCTATGAATATGTAATATGAGCACTTCCAAACGGTTTGCCTTATTGCAGGATTTTTCATTTACTGACTTGTAACCGCAAAGAAGTCGGTTATGTTGCGTACTGTGAAAAGTTGATTTTAGGGAACAACGTCTCAGAGGGCCACAATATCCCAATTTGTGATGTAAAGGACGCAACTTCAGGAAACTTTTCAAAACCAACTTCCACTTTTTGTATCACTGATCTAACAGAGACATGACTCTTGACTTCAAATTTACTGCATGTATTCAACATCAGGGCAAATAGCCAGTGCTGATCAATGCATCGGGCATGTAGGGGCAAATCTCTCTCAGGTATATTGCGGGGCCAAGTTCGCCTGAACCAAGCGCAGATGGATTTCTGAAGTTCAGGTTATTAAGTTTTATTTTAATTTATTTATTTGGTCAAATATAATCCACAATAAACTGGCACGACAGTTTAGTAAACACTAAGCAGCCTGGTGACCTATACAGCTAGTGGTTTAACCAGATTATTAGCTCGTCCTAGATGAACTGGAATACGACTGCATTACATATACAACACTGTTACATCAATATATCCTCAAATTACCTTAACTAACATCTACATTAATGTTATTTCAAACAAGTTAAGCTCACTCTCCCAACAAACGTTAACAACACATGTACAACACTCACAAATACAGTGTAAGCAGACATTAAATAATCATTCGCACCTCGCACTTTTAACTGCTACACTCAAATTCACATGGTGCTCGTTGTTAAGCTGTTATTGATCCACATCAGATCCCCGTCACCGGGCCATTTAACAGCTCCATCCCTATTGCCCGGCCCTGGCGACGTCGCCATAGCTAGCTAGCATCAGCTCGGGTAACTAAAAGTTAGCTATCGGCTAGGCTAGGTCTTTTTCTATTAAGACATCTAGAAACACCAAAAATTATCACCGTAAAGAAACTTACCTTTATGGGAAAACACATTCGGCCGAATGTGGACGTGCATCACTTTGTGAATGGCTGAAGAAATTAAGTAGTTAAACAAGTTAGACAAAAAAAATACGAGCAGAAACGAACTGAAGCAAACTCGTCGCGTTAAACTCAGACTGCTAGCTAACTAGCTAGCAGCTGATCAAAAAAAAAAAAAACTTCCACATGAATGTTGAATTATGTTCCACGCTTAGAAAATAAACAAATAACAAACTAGCAACTAGCTTCTGAGTCCATTTTAAATTGTGTTCACTCTTGGGAGTGAGTTAAAACGCCAGCTCGGACTAAAGCAGCCAATTTCTTTGTGCTTCCCCCTTTTAGTCATTGAGTGGAGCTACACTGTGGACATTTTCCTGCATCACTTCCTCCCTGCCTGCGAGCAGCCAACAGCTGATCCTCGACTCTGCGACGCTACTGTGCATCCTTTTAATTTTAACCAACTGATAGACGCTTTGACATAAAAAGGACAGAATTAATATTTTGTAATATCCGGCATGAAAAATGTGTCAAGAACCCGTTGTAAGTTTATTAAAATCGCTCGTACACTTCGAACTGTAGAGGGATAAAGATTCATTTCAGCCTAATGTCTACTTTTTTGTTTTTGTTTTTTGCAAAAAAAAAGTGAAAAAACTACAACTGTGGGACTCTTTTATCTTTATGTGTTATTATTTAGCTTCTTCCCGACTGTCGATGAGTAAGCGTCATCATTAGGCGACAGTTCTTGCTGGTTGCTAGCCTCCTCTTTAAACGCAGTCGGTAGGTGAAGTTTTCGTTTGTAATGTTAAATAAATTTTGTTTAGCGACAACGCAAATACAAGCCATTAATGGGACAGACACTCGAGTTGCTGTTAATTTAATGTCCGTTCCTTGATACGTTTTGGGTTGTCAGAATAAGAGCTACCTTCATGTTTTTAAGTGGTGCTAAAAGAACAGTGAGTAAAAACATCGAGAATTGTGCCATTTATTTGACATCTTCCTTCAGTCTCAACATACGAGAGCATACAGTTAAATAGTTATGTAGAAGTCTGGTAAATAGCTCAGTCTTGGTTTTAGTGGCATCTAGCGTTGAATAATATGGATATTTAAAAGGAGAAACTCGCATTGTCCCAGACAAAGGCTATATTTAACTAAAATGTAAAAATCTAAAACTACAGTACTGTGTAAAAGTATTTTATATATCAAGATTGGAAATAGGTGCAGCGATTTATTGAAACGTGCAAACATATAAATACAGTATATAAGACAAAACAGAGTTTTTACAAATCTAACGAGCCTGAAAGTCAGTATCACCTTTATTCTTCAACACAGCTTGAACTCTCTTAGGCAGCTTTCTTTTAATTTCTGGCTGGAATGCAGGCTGCATTTCAAACCATGACAGAGATGCCATCGTGTTTTACAGATGCTCGTAGAAGCTCACTGTTGTTCCTCTCTTAACCACCTCGGTACATAGTGATAACATTTTAACCAAAAATTTCAAATTTGGATTATTCACTCCATAAGACCTGTTGCCACTGATTTTCAGTCCAGTTCTTGTGTAATTCAGCATACCTCAGCTTTTTCTCCTGTTTGCCTTCCTTAACAATGGCTTTTTGAGACCATTTCTGAAAAAAATCATGCCCGTCATCTATACTGATATGGACTGGGTGATGTGTTAGGGAAAAAAGACTGTATGCATGCCTGACAACATTAGGGCATTCTCCTAATAAGATGAGTGATGGTGTCCTGGGGGGATCTCCTCCCAGACCTGGACCAGGGCATCACTGAGCTCCTGGACAGTCTGAGGTGCAAGCAGAACGGACTGAAACGTAATGTCCCAGAGGTGTTGAATTGGATTTAGGTCAGGCGAGTGTGGGAGCCAGTCAATGGCATTAATTCCTTCAACCTCCAGGAACTTCCTGCATACTCTCGCCACATGAGGCAGGGTGTTGTTGTGCACCAGGAGGTACCCAGGACCCACTGCACCAGCGTAGGGTCTGACAATCGTAGCAGCAAAGTCTGGTAGCTCTGATCTTTACTGAGCTTTACTTTATTATTTTGTCTTTTTTTTTGTCAAGCACTGATGGGTACTTCAGTGGGGAGAAGAGTTTACTCAAGGGCTTTTTTCACTGAAATAGAGCAAATCTGGAAGGTACCACCCTATTCCAGCTGAAAAAAAAGAGGTGTTTTTGTGGTTGCTTTGCTGGTGCAGAGGTGAGGCTTGGAAGTGGAGATATAATCTTTTTCTGCCAACAGTCATCATGGGAAATGTCAGCTCTCTGCCTAACAAAAGTGATGAGCTGGAGGTATCAGTGGTTTAACCAGTTACCACCACAGAAGCCATCCTGAACAACTCTGATCACCCACTTTATAACATCATTATGGAACAAAATAACTGTAAGACTCCTCTCGGAGAGATGCAGAAAATCATTTGTACCCACAGCCATCAGTCTTTTTAATTCTTATACAAATATGAGCTACGTCAGATATGAATTTCCCTCTGGGATCAATAAAGTTATTCTTAATAACAGTCAGGGTGCTGTTGCCCAGCCTGTAGAGGGCTATGTGTCCTTCCATGTATATGCCTCCCCAGACCATCACTGGTATTGCCTCATGTTACCAGTAGAGACATTGACCCTAGCCAAATGCAAAACTAGTGAAAAACCATTCCCTGTTTTGGGGGTTGTCTCATTGTTGCCCCTCTCAGTGCATCTGTTGTTAATTTCATTAACACCAAAGCAGCTGAAACTGATTAACAACCCCCTCTGCTACTTAACTGACCAGATCAATTTTCCAGAAGTTTAATTGAATTGATGCTGAACTCTGATTAAGAAGAGTTCCTTTAATTTTTCTGAGCAGTGTATTTTATGCCTCTCAAACTGCCACTATTAAAGTCTCTTAAAGTTAAAATTTAAAATTGTTTGTCTCTTATGTGTAGGTGCACCACTGGTTCGTCCCTTGAGTTAGGTGCGTTTGTTATGCTTGAATACTTCATGGTCAGTGTCTGAAACTGGTCAGGTAGAAGAACTAGACTGAAAATGAGTGAAAAAGCAGCCAGTGTCCAAAGAAAAACTTTGAAAGAGCTTTAGAAAGCCTGAAGAACTATTGCGCAAGCCCACTTTAAAACATTACAAGGAAGTTTGGCTCTTTGGAAGCAAAATATAAAGAAATGAAGGGGGCTCAAGATGTTTACACAGTACTGTACAGTTTTGACTCGTGTCAGGAAATAAGCTTTAAGAACTTTGTCATTTTAATACATTTAATTTCATAATACTTTGTTTTGGTTACATGATTAATTCAGCATAGTTTTTTTTTTTATATCACATCAGTTCAAAGTAGTTGTCATCAATCATTGTTTCTTTGTAGTGACATTAAGTTTCATATATTCAGTGACTAATTGCTTATTAGCATGCACATTATGTTACTCATTATAAAGCCTTGTTGCCTTAATAGCGCACACAATAGTTTCCTTTATTGTGCAGGCATCTTCTGTTTCTGTCAAACTTTGAGCCCCAATGACTGCCTCCGCCCGTACCACTGTGTTGTCGCTGTACATGCGTGTTTTTCGAATCGCTCGAACCTGGCACGCACAAAGTGGTGTTCCAAGTGACACGGAGACTGAGAGGAAGTACATACTGCAGGAGGCCCGCGCTCTGTTCAGACAGAACCAAAAGGTGGGAGCGACACTCTGCTCACAAATGTGGAAGAAAAGATTCGTTGCATTTGCAAGACTAATGCATTTTTTTTTCTGTTTGTGTTTTGTTTTTTTCAGCTCACAGAACAAGAATCAATAAAACGGTGCATAGAGGAATGTGAAGCAAGGATAGAAATAGGTAAGACTGGAGAGAAGCTGTGAGTTTTGAACTTGATTTGAATTTATTTATTTGGTAGGGACAGTGCACATTAATAAACAATCTGTAAATGCGCCAGAATTAGCCAAAAGGCTATTTTTCATCTGTTGTCCCTGGACAAATCGCAGTTTGTCTTGCTAAAAATAAACAAAGGTTATACAATCATCTTTAAAATGACTAAACTACACAAATCTGTCAATAAATAAAAAAGAAAAAAGAAAATACAAGCAATGCAAACAATACAATACAATAAATACATAAGGAAACTACACACAATTTTCATAAAAGGTATAAGTAATTCAAACTAAATTAACTGTTCATATTGATGGCAAAAAACACAGATGGTCCCATGATGGGATTAGGAGAAGGTGCTTGTTATACAGAATGTTGACAGATGTGATGTATTATGAACCAGTTCTTTAGTTGTTTTTTTAAATTGATTATAAGTGGCAGATGTTCTGATTGTCTGAGGAATAGAGTTCCACTCCCGCGCAGCTGTGCCTGAAAATGCACTCTGACCAAAAGCACTTTTACCGGAAAGGAACAATACAATCTTCCCGGATTGCCCCTCTTGGTAAACGAGATGTGGTGTTCCTTATATTTGCAAACTGAGGTAGTGGTGGAGATGACAGACCTTCACCAATTTTGTATAGAAGACAGAGATTTGAGAATTTAATAACATTCTCCCAACCCAAGAACCCATGTTTTTCTAAAATATTCCAGTGATGATCTCTTAATGGTTTTTTGTCCAATATTTTGATTGTTTGTTTGTATAATGACTCTATGGATTTCAGTGCTGTTTTATTGGCTTGTGACCAAGTTGTAAGACAATAAGTTATGTGTGATAAAACACATGCATGTATAAAGAATTTAGAAGCCTGTAGTGATAACTGTGGTCTTATAAACCTAAAAATTGACTAAATTTAACATGATTACAAACTTTCTAAATCTGAGGTTTAAAAGTGAGTTTTGAGTCTATTATGATACCGAGATATTTACATTCATTCACAAGTTGTAGTTTTTCCCCAGCCACATAAATATTTGCCTCACAATTTAGAAGTTTTGATTTAGAAAAGAAAATTCCAACTGTTTTACTTACATTTAGTTTTAAGCAGGTCTGGTTTAACCAATCTGATACATTAGCTATGGACTGTGTAAGTTCACTGGCTACTTGAATTATGCTTGTGCCATGTGTATAAATAACAGTATCATCTGCGCAGATTTGAATAAAGACATTCGGACAAACTGAGGGAAGGTCATTTATGTACAGAGCAAGTAACAACGGCCCCAAAATTGAACCTTGGGGAACACCTGTTGACAAAGGCAGAGAAGATGAAGTGTAGTGTCCAATTCTAACTGACTGTGATTGATGTGTTAGATATGATTCTATCCATTTTATTGTATCTAAGGAAAAATTTAATTTACTTAGTTTGATCAATAGTATTTTATGATTTACAGTGTCAAAAGCTTTTTTCAAATCACGAAATACAGCACCAACAACACCACCCTTATCCAATAAGTATTTTAAGTTTTTTAAATTTGTGGTCTCTTTTGAGTGCTGAGTTCTAAAGCCAAATTGCATGGGGTGAAGCAAAAAGGAAGAAGTGTTTAAATGCGTACTCATTTGTTGAGCAATGAATTTCTCAGCTATTTTAGACACTGTAGGTATAATACTAATTGGTCTGTAGTTACTGATTGATAAAGGATCTCCATTTTTATAGACTGGAATGACAGCTGATGCTTTCCAAACACTGGGACACACTGCCTCTGAGAAGGATTGATTTAAGAGTTTAGTTTAATGAGGTTATCAATGTGGAACTAAGATCTTTCAACATGAATGTATCCATACCATATATGTCTTTTGTTTTGGAAGGTTTAAGTGATCTTATTGTCTGTGCGACTTGAGAATCTGTAACATGAGCTATACTAAAAGTTGGCTCTAGACTATTTATGGGACCTATATTTAATTTATTAAGAGGAAAACTCTGGGCAATCAAGGCTACAGATTCAATAAAAAAAAGTCATTAAAAACATTTGCATTATTTGTAATTTTGCCATTTATCTTTATTTCTACAAGCTTCTTTTCAGTCGTGTCCTGTCCTGCAAGTTTTTTCAAGTAACTCCAGATTAATTTTGGATCTCGCTTGGCATTCTCCAGTATAGTCAAGAAATAATTAGCTTTGGCCTGTCCTATATTTTTTAGTACTTTATTCCTAAGTGATCTAAAGAGATTTTTGGCACAAGCTGACTTACTTTTGATTGCATTTCTTAATGCAAGATCCCTACTTTTCACAAGTTTCAGTATATCAGAGTTTATCCAAGGCAGTACATTTTTCTTGCCTCTGTATTTAAGTTTAGAGCTAAAGCTTTTAATTATCCTCTCTATTGTTGTTACAAAATGGGTACAGTCCATTTCAGTCTTCCATATCAGTCTTCTCCAATATTTTATCCCAGTCAATCTGCTGAATGGAAGTTTTAAATCCTTCCTGTCTTTTTTTTTTTTTTTGTGAATTCATATAAACTGATGTTCTCTGATACAATAATTGAATCTCTTTTTTGAAAGCTTCCTGGTCACAAGTATCAAATTGTGGTCTGAAAGAGCTGCTAGCATGTTATAGGATTTGACTATTCTCTCAGGGCGATTAGTGAATATTAAATCAATCTGCGTACTGCTTGATGAAGTGATTCTTGTAGGTTTTTGAATTACTTGGACAAGATCAAATTTGTCAGTTATTCTTTTAAGGTTCTTTCTGCAAGAAGTATCTTCCCAGTTTATGTGACAAATCTCCAAGGATAATGGTCTCCCTATTAAAATTACAATCTTTAGTAATTTTTCAAACCTATCATAAAAGCCACTATCTGAAGAGGGGGTACGATAAATTACAATAACTGTGAAAGACATTTGAGGAGATGGCACAATATTTAAACCTAAGCATTCTAAATCATGACCACTCAGCCACTGAATTTCCTAACACCGAATGTTATATTTTTTAAAATATATCAAGACACCACCACCCTTGGCTCCCTCCCTATCTCTCCTGAATGTGGTATAACCAGGGATGCTAAGAGCTGCAGAAGGGGCATATTTAGAGAGCCATGTCTCAGATAAACAGAGGTAATCCAGATTTGAATTAAGTAACAGGTGATTAATTTGGTCAGTTTTTGACAAAATACCTCTTATGTTTAAATGACCACCTAACAAACCTTTGGGCTTTGCCTTTGGATCCCAAACAATTTTCAAGTTGTTGACAGTATGAAAAAATGCCCATTTACGATTTTTGACAATCCCTGGGTTGAGCCACTTCCCGTTCACCCTATGCGTTCCCATGGTGACTGAGCGGCCAATCGGGTTGTCCCTTAGCAAAGTTTGTTGTTTTGCGACCTGTTCATGTTTTCCGCTCCCAGGCGAAGCCACTGCCGACGCACTCAGTCTCCCCACTGACTCTCGATCATCAACGCCATTCGACATTCCCCCTACTCGTCTGCGGATTCAGTGTCATGTCATACGGTTCGCCACAACAGCCCTCCACGGTATGTCTTCTTCTGCCGCTGACTTTCCGATCGAACAGCTCAGGCACAGTTTGTGCCGGGCACAGAAGAAGTGAATTAGAATAGTGTACAGAAGAACACTGAGGTGTACCTGTAGAGCATACCTGTAAGGTAAGGAATGACCCCTGAATCCGTCGCTGTAATTGCCTCTCCCAGCTGTTCGGCATGGGCTGGGCCTGGACAGGGGTGGATGTCCCCCGATAACATCAAACACATGGTAATAATGAGTCCAGTGGTCAGTGGAGATTGTGTTTCTGTTGTTGTTTTAGGCTTCTTAGTCATCTCATTATATAGCGATGGGTAGACCAAAGTCACAGCCAGCGTATAGGTTCTGTAGCTGATGCTTGTCTTGGCTAGTTCATTAGTTGTTTTCTTACCAACAAGATAACCATGAAATGGTTTGTCCTTTAAATCTTGCAATAAAAGAAAGTTAGCAGTTCTCCGAGCTGGGTCAACATGAACAGGATTTGTGAAATTTAAAACCAAACAGTAAATCAAGAGCACTGCCCCTGCCCCACCTGCAATTCCACCTGCGGCCATCTTGATTATCCAGAGTAAGTATCTGAATTTAGAAGCTGTTTTAGATGTTTAACTTGTAATAACAATAAAGTGATTCTGATTTCCTACAGTTTCGGTCAGAGGCACAGTCTCTCTTGTCAGCTTCCCTGCAGCCCGAGTCAGCCTCCACAGCAGCTCTCCAGTCATAGCCCCAGTCTGCCTCAGCCCCCTGTCCTGTCTCGCCGCTGCTGCGGGGATCTGCGGTTGGCCTCCTGTGCTGTCTCGCTGCCAATCAGCCTTGCTTCCATAAGGCTCCCCAGTCCTTGGGTCTGGCCCCTTGGCCTGGGCGGCCCCCTGAACTTTTGGACTTTTTCAGCCTCACAGTGCTTCAGCAGTAGTGTTTGTTGTTTATGACAAGTACACTCCAATAAAACGAAACTGTTCGTTTTATTAAATGCTTACAAATCATGTTTCTGATTTTATCACCATCCTGAAAAACATAATTTACTAATTTAAAAAATGAGTGATTCATTAAAACCTGATCCAAGCTTTTCTGTGCATTCATGTTCCCTGAATCATCTTCTTTAGTTTAGCTGGATGAAATAAACAGACTCACATACTGGCAGAAAATGTTTCCTCTGACAGCAGCTGAGAAACCAAACCTGTGAAACTGCTTTAGTGTTATTCAGCCTGTTGAAATGCTGCTCAGCACACTGAAACACCACAGCCTCACCTTCTTTGTGCCATTTCTACATTTGATTTGCTTCAACAAAACACGAGAGCTCAACATTTGATACATTTTTAGTTTTTTGTGTGGAGCACAAACTGGAAAAACTAGCTGAACGAGATCTTGACAGTGCCCTCTGGTGGATGCTGATATTATGAGACCATTCCCTGCAGGTAACAGTTGATCACGTGACTGTGATCCATGAAAGTGAAACTAAATTTCGACACTTCAAACTGAGCTGAGACGCCATCACAGGGCGTCAGATCTCTGCTGAAAAACACACATTTGGAGGATTTTAATCAGACGGTTCAACAAACAGCAGTTTGGTGAGTTACAGATACTTAAAGATCAAATGGATGAGAAACTTCTTGAAAGTTACCTGAGCTGCCATGTGTGCTCAGAGACTTTCAGAGATCCTGTGTCTCTGAGCTGCAGCCACAGCTTCTGTTCAAGCTGCCTGCAGAAATTCTGGGAACAAGCTGAAAACAAAAACTGTCCCATTTGTAAAAGAAGATCCTCAAAGGATAAACCAAGAGTGAACTTTAGTCTGAAAGAACTTGCTGATATCATTTGCTGGCAGACAGAAAGCTGGATCATCTGAGACAGAAAAGGGAGAGAAGGAATTAATGTCAGTGTGCAGGAAACACCAAGAAGAGCCTAAACTGTTCTGTGTGGATGAAGATAGAGCTGTGTGTCCTGTGTGTGAGTTTTCTCTCCATCAGACTCACAAAGTGGTTCCTGTAGAAGAAGCAGTCAGTGACCTGAAGGAGCAGCTGAAATCTGCCTTAAAGTCTCTGCAGGACAAGAGGAACAAATACAAACAAGTGGAGGAAACCTACAATGAAGTGATTCAACACTCCAAGAAGCAGCTGTTGTCCACAGAGAGGCAGATCAGAGCAGAGTTCAACAAGCTCCACCAGTTCCTGAGAGAGGAAGAGGAGTCCAGACTGGCAGCTCTGAGGGAGGAAGAGGAGCAGAAGAGGAGGACTATCAGCAGAGAGATGAAGATGATTGAGGAGCAGATCTCCTCTCTGTCAGACAGCATCTCTGCTGTTGAAGAAGAGCTGCAGAAACACAGCGTGCCATTCCTCAGCAGTTATAAAGCCACTCAGAGCAGAGCCAGAGCCCAGAGCTCACTGTCAGATCCACAGCTGCTCTCAGGAGCACTGATAGATGTGGCCAAACACCTGGGCAACCTGTCCTTCAGAGTGTGGGAGAAGATCAAGGAGAAGCTCCACTTCAGTCCTGTCATTCTGGACCCAAACACTGCACACCCCTGTCTCTGTCTGTCTGATGATCTGACCAGTGTGAGACGTGGAGACACAAAGCAGCAGCTTCCTGACAATCCAGAGAGAAACACTAAGTATGTCACTGTTTTTGGCTCTGAGGGCTTCAGCTCAGGGAAACACAGCTGGGAGGTGGAGGTGGGAGACCATCCTGAGCTGGATTGTGGGTTTAGTTAAAGAGTCAGTTGACAGGAAGGGAGAGCGTTTTTTCTCACCAGAATATGGAATCTGGTGTTTAGATCATCGCAGTGGAAAATACACTGATGGTGTTGGTCAGCCTGTGACAGTGAAGAAGAGTCTCCAGAGGATCAGAGTCCAGCTGGACTATGACAGGGGGGAGGTGTCCTTCTCCAACCCTGAAGACATGACTCACATCTACACTCACAGACACACTTTCACTGAGAAACTCTTCCCATATTTTGGTGTTGGAAAATCAGGAGACGCCAAAACCTGTGATATCAAAATCTGTCAGACTGAGATTTCATTGAAACCTTTGAGCTGATTTTTTAATAATCTGTGTGCTGATTATTGTTTTCTTACAGGAATTCCAGTTAATTATTCATCAGTGATGTCAGCAGAAGTGGGAAGTAACGAAGTACAAATACTTTGTTACTATACTTAAGTAGATTTTTCAGGTATCTGTACTTTACTTGAGGTTTTTATTTTTCTGGCTAATTTTCTCTTTTACTCCCTACGTTTTTACACAAGTATATTTCTACTTCTTACATTTTCAAACAGACTCGTTACTTTAGGTTTAACATGTCTGAGAAAAGTTTGCATTTCCATCAAACATCAAACTATCTGAGCCTAAATGGAGGAATAATAACATATAAGAGACAATCGTACCTCCATCACCGGTCTTATTGCGTACAAAGGGATTAAATACGCAAATCCATATCATTTTTTTTGCAAACCCAGATAATTAATGCGTCATTTCTAGTGCTATAATCAGGGGTCACAGAGGGCCAGACAGAGTCCGTATGCTGTGCTCTCAGGACATAAACAGCTGCTGAATAGGAGCGAGCATGAAGGGAGTGACGTGTGGCAGGTAAATGCAACATTTCTAAATGCTCAACAAATATCAGTGTGCTCGACCTTGGGTTATGGTCAGTGAACGCTCCCTTTTTCTCTCTCCCTCTTGCTCGCTCGTTTTACATGATGTCATACCACACCTGTGGTGATTGTAAAGTGGCATCCCCTAGGATAAAGGCATGTGGGCTGCGAGCCTTGTTATTCCTTTGCTTAGCGTGAAGCGTGTGTGGAAGTAACAGAGCAGCCCTGTCGAATTTTGTTAACTCCTTGTGTGATTACGACAGGTAGGCGAGGGTGTGTGTGTGTTTGAGCAGATACTGATGTGCATTTAATTGCAGTGTAGCCGCTGGATATAGGAGCCTTGACTTTTAGCGTGGCAGTGTATCTGTGAATCTGCCTCTCGGGTAAGTTAACGAGTTAACGGCAATACGCCGGCCGTGAAATGGTTAATGGTTTCAGTGTAATTGGTCTTAAGGTAATTTGTTGTTTCTTGTATGATTCCCGACTTTGTAAAACCAGGTTATTGACACCTGTTGCCCTTTAACATTCCTGCTGCGTGCTTCATCCATGACAGCAGTGATTTTCCCTATTGCCAGCCTGCTGTTTGCTGAAGGGTTCCTGTTTTGCCCTGAGACGGATGTTGTGATGCCTCGCTAACGAACTCGTATCCAGAGGGATTAATTATATCACCACGGTTTAATGCATCATACCGGAACTGACTGTGATGCAGTGGTGGCATCGATACTAGCTTGGTGAATTATTGTGAATTATTGTTATTTTGGTGGTTTTACGCTGGGGGTTTAAGTGTTTTCAACCTCAGTGTGTGTTTGTTATACATACTGAGTATTTTAGAATTGGTTTTTTTTGTTTATTTAGTTTCTTCTGCCAAATTGCTATCATAATGTGCTCGTTTGTGTGATTATCGCACCTCATTGTGATTATTTTTACTTGCTTTTGTTTATATTCCTTCTTTTCCTTGTTTTTAGGTGTGAGTGGAGAGTGACGAGCCAGTAGCAGTGTGGACCCTTCTTGGTGGTGGGGTTTTGTCCAGTTTGTGGTCACATTTGCTGTATGGCACTTGGGGTGAGATCGTTGTGTGTTGTGTGTGTTGGTTTGGTTATTCTTAGTCTTCTTTTTGTTGTTGAGGTCCCCTGCTACTGGTAAGTCCAGTTTGGTTTTATTTGTTCTCTTTTTCTTTTTTTTTGTTAATTTGAAGGTGCATAAACACTGTTACTACTGCAGCCTTATTTCTGATTTTATGGTTTTATGCTTATTCTGTTATTAAAGAAATTGTATTAATCTAGAACCATACCTCTGTCCTGGTGTATAAATTCAAACCTGTGCATTTATTAAGGTGTTGCTTATTTTTATTTCTACACCAAAAATTTATATTTTCCAGAGGGTGAAATTCCATCCAATGGCGTTGTTGTAGTAATTAACTAAAACACCAAAAAAAGAGGCCTTGATCACTTCGTCACATTCTGGCGTAGTTGGCAGGATGCACCTTGGAGACAGAGAATTGGTTCTGTGATTTATTGTGTCATATATTGTTTTGTTTTCTTTTTTTGGGAATTTAAATAAACTGAATTTTTTTCCCTCTCTCTTACTCTAGGCAAAACAGCAGGCCTTAGGGGTGAGCGTGCACGTGAGTTTAGTGTGAAGTAATTGTTTTTGACCATTTAGAGGGGGAAGCAAGGGAAGAGATTAAGTTCCGCTCTCGCAGTGAGCGAGAGGACCCAGATCAGGTGCAAGCTATTCTGAGGGAATTGTATGGCAACACTCAATCATATTTCAACTTACAGCAGGCTTTCTTTTCCAGGAGGCAACGAGAGGGAGAAACACTGCAGGAGTTCTCGTTGCCCTGATGGAACAGGTAGGGTGCTGCGCGCCCTATGGAGTTCCCAATGCAGAGGGTTTGTTGCGGGACCAGTTCACTGAACAGGTAGCTGATGGTGCCCTGCTTCGGGAGCTGAAGCAATATGTTCGCCGTGTGCCTCGGGCCACCCTGTTGGAGGTGTGAGGAGAGGCGATTAGATGGGAGAGGGAGGGGCTCCTGGGTGGTCTCCAGGAACATCGCCACCCACTCCCCGTAGCATGTGGCTTCCAGTGTGGGGTGCAGGGCAGCTCGGGTCCCACTCTGCTCCCTCCTGTTAGTTCAGACCTAGGCGAGCTCCGGGAGCTGTTAAAATGCCAGCAGGAGCAGTTGCAGCAGCTTACTCAGACAGTGGCTTTTCTGCAACGTTCGCAGACACCTAGCTGGCCTGTGTTAAAGGGGCCGGTGATTTGCAGGCGGTGTCAGCAGCCCGGGCATTTCGCTAGGGAGTATGATGGGGAGCGGGTGTCACGCCATGTTCGTGTGGGTGCAATGGCTGGTAATTCAGGTAACTCTGTAGACTCGCGCTCTTCTGCTGGGTCATCGGAAAACTGACGCCCACTGAGCTGATGAGCCACGGTTCAGTGGGGGGGGGGGTCCATAGAAAAACGGTAGGTGCTCACCTCACAACCGGAGGGTCGCTGGTTCGAGTCCCTGTCTGAGTGCATCCTGCCATTGTGTCCCTGGGCAAGACACTTAACCCACATTGCCTAAGTGTGAATGTGGTTGTGATTGGTGTTTGGTGGTGGTCAGAGGTGCGAATTGGCAGCCATGCTTCTGTCAGACTGCCCCAGGGCAGCTGTAGCTACATTAGTAGCTTATTACCACCAAGTATGATTGAGGTGTTAATGAATGGTGCGTGAAATGGTAATGTGTCTTTGGGTACCTTGATAAGCGCTATATAAGACTAAGGCATTATTATTGTTAGGGGGGATAGCTGTCCCATGTCTAATAGATACAGGCTCAATGGTCTCTACTGTGACCGAAAGCTTCTTTCTGGAGCATTTTGCCCCCTGGGGACAGGAGCGTTTGCAGTCTTGCCAGTGGTTGCAGCTTCGGGCTGCAAATGGCTTGGCTATTCCCTGTGTTGGCTATTTAGAGCTCAGTGTGTCACTTTGTGGTAAGGTGATGTCTGGCTGTGGGGTACTGATGGTAAAGGACCCCCCTGGCGTGGTGTCTACCCCCGGGATTTTGGGGATGAATGTCATTCGCCAGTGTTACAAGGAGCTAATTGGGGAGCATGGTCTGGCATTGTTTCATTCATGTGCCGTGTCCCAGGCTCCAGAATCAGTTGTGGAGGCCCTGCAGCAATGTCATCAGGCTGAGGTGCAAGATCCAAGGGACTCAGTTTGGACCATTAAGGTACGGGGTCCCCGAGCAGTGTGCCTCCCAGGAGGAACCATGAAGTTGGTAGCCACCACATGTGCGGAACAGTTTTCAGGCAAGACTGTCCTGTTCGAACCTTTGGAGTCAGGGTTGCCAGCTGGGTTACTGGCTTCCCCGTGTCTTGTACAGGTGACCAGAGGTACGGTATACCTCCCTGTGACCAATGTAGGGACAGCCAAGGCCTTTCTGCACCCATGTACCAACCTCTGGGCACTAAGTAAGGTAGAGGTTGTTAGCCTCCCAGCAGGGGTTAGTGAGGTGAGGGGACCCCTTTCCACAGAATTCACGCAGGCTGCTTCCACTTCTTGTCATGACAAAATTGAGGAAATGGATTTGTTGATCTTGACCAGGTCAGAGCAACAGGAGGTAAAATCTTGTTTGCAGTGGCACAGCTCTGTGTTCTCCAGCAGTGATGGGGACTTGGGCTGTACAACTCATTTCACATGAGATACCGCTACTTGACGACACCGCTGTTCGGCAACGATACTGGCGAATCCCACCTTCAGATTATGAGGCTGTTAGGGCTCATATCAACCAGCTTCTGGAGGCCCAGGTGATTAGGGAGAGTAGTAGCCCTTATGCCTCTCCAATTGTCCTGGTCCATAAGAAAGATTGTAGCCTGCGCTTGTGCATAGACTACCAGCTGCTTAACAGCAGCACCAGAAAGGACGCATTTCCCTTGCCCCGTATTGAGGAGAGTCTGGACGCACTGGCTGGAGCTCGTTGGTTCTCCACTCTTGATCTGGCCAGTAGGTACAACCGAGTTCCAGTTTCCGAACAAGATAAACCAAAGACCGCGTTTTGTACACCCATTGGATTGTTCAAATGGAACCGTATGCCATACGGGCTGCGCAAAGCTCCCAGTACCTTACAGCGGTTGATGCAACGGCTGTTTGGGGACCAGCAGTGTCAGTCGTTGCTGCTGTACTTGGATGATATTATCATCTATTCATCCACGGTATCCCAACATCTGCAGCGGCTAGAGGTTGTCCTGGCCTGACTTCAACAGGAGGGACTTAAGGTTAAGCTCGAGAAATGTGTCTTCTTTCAGCGAGAGTATTTGGGTCACATGATTTCTAGTGAGGAAGTCGCTACAGACCCCGTTAAGATTGAGGCAGTGGCAAAGTGACCTCATCCCACAAATGTAGCCACTTTGCTTTCCTTTTTGGGATTCACCAGTTATTATCAGCGTTTTGTGGAGGAATTTGCCATGTTGGCTGCCCCTCTGCATAGGCTGGTTGCTGCCATAGATGGCACAAAATCAAGGAAGGGTTTGGGACATGCTCTGAGTGAAGCCTGGACACCACAGTGCGAGGAGAGTTTTGAGGCTCTCAAGGCCCGGATGGTGTCAGCCCCAGTGCTGGCTTATGCCGACTTCAAGCATCCTTTTGTATTAGAGATTGATGCTAGCCATAATGGCCTTGGTGCCGTTCTTTCTCAGGAAACTGAGAATGGGGTTAGGCCAGTGGCTTATACCAGTTGGGGCCTGCGGCCCACTGAGCACAACATGACCAACTACAGCTCTATGAAGCTGGAATTCCTTGCACTCAAGTGGGCCGTGACCGAAAAGTTTTGTGAGTACTTGCTGGGTCATAAGTGCACGGTCTTTACGACAATAATCCTTTGAGCAAACTTCAGCTGGCTAAGCTGGGTGCTATTGAACATCGGTGGGCAGCCCAACTGGCACTCCTGGCAGTAAGAATGCTGATGCGCTTTCTCGCCAGTGCGAGTCTGGACAGGAATTGGCAGAATCTGCAGTTCCTGGGTTGCCGGTTCCTGCTTTCCTTCAACAGGTTTCTTGCCCAGGACCAATGCTTCCGACCATGTAGTTGGCCACTGGCCTTCCCTTCCCTCTCTCCTGCTGAGCTTCAGATGTTGCAGGAAGATGACCCCTTGCTGAAGGATTTCTTGATCTTTTAGAAGCGGCAGGTTCCTCCTTCTCCAGAGGAGAGACAGCAGGTTCTCAAGCTTGTAATCGTTTTGTTGAGGCAATGGGATCGGTTGGTAGAGAGGGATGGGGTGCTGTGTCGCTGGACTTGGCATTTGGACGGGCGCGAGGAGTGCCTGCAGTTGGTCCTCCCTGAAGTGCTTAGGTCACGAGTGCTGAAATGGCTGCATGATGACCACGGACACCAGGGTGTCGAGCGCACTTCTGAGCTGGTTAGGCAGCGCTGTTACTGGCCCGGCATGTCCTCCGACATTAAGCAATGGGTCTAGAGGTGTGAGCGCTGTCAAGTAGCCACAAGGGTAGGATCTGGGTCACATAGCTACATGGGCCACCTATTAGCATCAAGGCTCAATGAGATTGTGGCTGTGGACTTCACTGTCCTGGAACCCTCTCATGATGGATTTGAACACGTGTTGGTAATCACCGATGTAGTCAGTAAATACACGGTTGCTGTTCCCACTTGAGATCAGCTGGCTTCCACGGTAGCCCAAACTTTGATGCATGAATGGTTCTTCAAATTTGGTGTTCCTAGTCAGATTCACTCTGACCAAGGATGGAACTTTGAGAGTTCCCTGATCAGACAGCTATGTGAGCTGTATGTGGTAGACAAATCTCGTACCACCCCTTGTCATCCAGCTGGAGGTTTAACCAAACCCTCCATGATTTGCTGCGCACCCTGCCCTCTTCCTGGAAGCAAGACTGGGCGTCGTGTTTACCACATGTACTATTTTGTTATAACAGTACCCCCCATTCAGATTGAGTGTTGCCATACAATTCAGAATAGGTCTGTGAATTATTGTTATTTTGGTGGTTTTAACGCTGGGGGTTTAAGTGTTTTCAACCTCAGTGTGTGTTTGTTACACATACTGAGTATTTTAGAATTGTTTTTTTTTGTTTATTTAGTCTCTGCTGCCAAATTGCTATCATAATGTGCTCGTTTGTGTGATTATCGCACCTCATTGTGAGTATTTTAACTTGCTTTTGTTTATATTCCTTCTTTTCCTTGTTTTTAGGTGTGAGTGGAGAGTGACGAGCCAGTAGCAGTGTGGACCCTTCTTGGTGGTGGGGTTTTGTCCAGTTTGTAGTCACGTTTGCTGTATGGCACTTGGGGTGAGATCGTTACTTGTTGTGTGTGTGTTGGTTTGGTTATTCTTAGTCTTCTTTTTGTTGTTGCGGTCCCCTGCTACTGGTATGTCCAGTTTGGTTTTTATTTGTTGTTCTCTCTTTTTGTTTGTTTGTTTGTTACTTTGAGGGTGCGTAAGCACTGTTACTACTGCAGCCTTATTTCTGATTTTATGGTTTTATGCTTATTCTGTTAATGAAGAAATTGTATTAATCCAGAACCATACCTCTGTCCTGGTGTATAAATTCAAACCTGTGCATTTATTAAGGTGTTGCTTATTTTTATTTCTACACCTAAAATTAATATTTTCCGGAGGGTGAAAGCCACTACAGCTGATCTTAGGGTTCCTCCACCTTCTGAGTCCCACTGGAACCCCTGAGTATCCTCATGTTGGTGTTTAGGTGGAGGCACAGCCACCCTCTACTATGGAGGACACAGACTGGAGCTGAGTTTAAATTCCCTTTCACAGTTTGTGTCCTATAGAACAGATTGAAGCTGAGTGCATTGATTAGGATTAAAGTTTAGATTGGAATAACGTTTCTATTCTCATGGATTATTTTAGATTATTATAATATAGAATGAGCTTCAGTCATCTTTACACAACAATAGCAGGTGGAAACTTTCTTACTCTGAGTACATTTCAGAGCCTGTACTTTTTTACTTTTACTTAAGTAAAGAAGTTGAACCAGTACTTCAACTTTTACCAAAGTAGTTTTTTTTTTTTTTAACACAAGTACTTGTACTTCGACTGAAGTATAGACTGTCAGTACTTTTGCCACCTCTGGATGTCAGTAACGCGTTACTCTAATTTGACTACTTTTTTCAGTAATGAGTAATCTAATGCGTTACTATTTGTAGTCCAGTAATCAGATTAAAGTTATTTATCCAGGTCACTGTGTGTTACTATTTTTGTCCTTTTCTTCAGTACAAAGATATATTTTTGCTTTCTTCTTGCGTCTCGGGGAGTGACGTCTGGTCGATGCGACAGCTGCATCCCTTCCCCCTACTATTGTTTCCAATAGTAGGGGGAAGGGAGATGCGCGTTTTCTAGCTGAAATACGGGCACCTTGATGTTGTCCTGTCTCCGAGCGAAATTTGCAGGAGCCCCTCCCTCTCTGGTGTTTCTGTACTCACTGCATGCTGTGTCCGTGGCCCCTCCCCTCCCGCTCTGTGTAGACGCACAGACGCTGCCACATAAACATATATACATAGACGCCGCATTTAGCGGGGCGGCCTGTTGCTGTGACACGTCAGTGCGTCCGCCATATTGGATGTGGCAGATCTGCGCTGTAAACCAATATCAGTGAATGGACTGAACGTCATAAAGCGCCTTTCTACAAAGTTATTTAAGTTAATGCGTTCATGTACACATTTAAATATGCACTAATATACACTGGGAAACATTTAGGCACAAAAATATTAATTCCGTTTTCTAAATCTTAAAATGGCCAAATACAATCAAAAACAATTCGCCAGTCTTAACTGTGAAAGGTAATCCCATGTGATCCCGATTGGACTGTAAAATGATTCGAACAAACGCCACACAGCAGCAGAGTGCAGCATCTCTCTCATGTTATGTTGGCCGCTTTTGCCACATCCAATATGGTGGCGACATTGACGTACAAGTCGGTGTTCAATGCGGCCTCTAGGTATATAATACATCTATGATGCCACCCATCTTAACCAATCACATGCGGCTTACACACACACACACACACACACACAAATTAATTTAAAAAAGAATGAAAAGAAAAAATAAACTGCTCACAATCAATTCAATTTCAATTCAATTTTATCTATATAGAGCCAAATCACAACAAACAGTCGCCTCAGGAGACGGCTCCCATTGTTCACCCCAAAGAGCCGGCTCTTATAGGGCTTTTCCATACAGAACAACTCAGCGCGGGTCGACTCGACTCACCACGATTTCACGGCGTTTACATTAGAATCAGGTCCACTTTGCAGGTCCTTTTCCCGTACTCACTCGCCCGAGGCTCTAGGTGATCCAGGGTGATCCAAAAATGTGACGTGGAGGACAGCATGCCACTGATTGACCAGGGAGTGTCGTCACTAGCGGAGTCATGGGAGCGACTCCTTCACCAGAATCAGTGTGCCATTTTTAAAACCCGACAGCAAAAACCGGAGGCGCAAAGCACCGGTTGAATGCCCAGACCGACAGTTTGCAGCGGTAGTTTTACAACATGAGAGCCATCTGAAGCACACACAGCATACATATTATACTTAATGATAACCTTCATCCATTAAAACATTGTACGGGGACTTATACATGATGATGATATTAAACTGGCATTAGCTGTTAGCTTGCCTCTATCTCATCCATTGTTGTTTGTGTTTAGAGCTGCATACAAATTACATCAAGACGCTACTGCCCGCGCTGCTCTATCGACTCCACCCACACTGTGGTGGTCCTCAATTGCAATGGAAACACAACACGACCGTGCCGAGTCGACCTGCACCGAGTCGTTCCATATGGAAAAACGGCTTTAGAGCCAGATCTTTCACCGGCCCACCCATCACTACCAGCACCCAAACAACAAAAGCTGGAATTCGCTACAAAACCAGTAAGTGGGGGAGTTGAAGAAGCTGGTTGGACAATATGTAATAGAGGAAGTACTGCCCTTAAACACGGCTGACTCATCCTCATTCCTGGTTGTCATTTTTATGTTGGGGCGGGGGGGTGGCCCTGCCGGTGTTGTGCCAAAAAGTGATCGTCTGCCATAAAGTGATCCCGATGTTTCTGTGTGCTTTTATGTGTAATGTCTTTGCTTAGATTGGTAAACAGAGTGCAGTCAGCATGATTTATGAAGGGCTTTTATAGAACAGGAAGAAATAACTGTCTGTGTTATTGTACCTACATTATAATCAATCCAGTGTTTCTGACCAGTTCAAATATCTTTATAGAACTGTGATGTTACATTTGTTGTGATCCCTGCAGCCTTCTGAGCCAGATTTCTGTTTAAAAAGACATTTTTAATGTCAATGACAGTTTAATCTTCATAAATAAACAAATATATCGCAAAAACTGAGTGCAGCTTCTACCCTGTGATAGAAATGCTGTTTCTCACTCACAATGACCTGATATCATTCTTGAGAGAGATGTTTGACACGTTTCACAGGTTAGAGGTCAACAAGAGGTCATTTAAATACAGCCGTTTACATACAGGTGATCACTTTTTGGTAAATACAAAAATCACTTTTATGGCAGAGGATCACTTTTTGGCACAACACCGGCAGCTGTTGAATGTAATTAATATAACTTGTAATCTAATTTAGTTACTTTTAAAATTAAGTAATCAGTAAAGTAAGTTACTTTTTAAAGGAGTAATCTGTAATCAGATTACTTTTTCAAGGTAACTTTGCCATGACTGTTATTCATGGATGCTAAAATGTAGAACTACTGCTTAAAGAATCAATGAGAATTTTGTTCTGCCGTCAAATTATTTGTTGGTTGTAAATGTAAAACATCCCTTAAGAATAAACAAATGTGTATAAAATATATTATAAATATAAAATCACAGAAGAATCTGATTGGTCTCATTTTGTTTCTTAAAATTTAACCTGCTGATATTTTATTTTTCTGCATGCCAGTCTGACTCTCATATATTTGATACTTTTATTTTGTTTGTCTTTGCAAATATTTTTCAGACTCTTTGATGATTCTGTGCTTGCTCAATGATGTCAGACACAATTGAAGCTGTTGCAGTTTTTGGAGTGAATTCAGTTTCATTTCAGTCTGGATTTACTTGGATGTGTTCAGTTTGAGTCTTCTAAGTATTATTGCATTCAGGGCGTATGCCAGAGGCATCTCAGTAAACGTGTCCATCAAAGCCTGATCAGGCGAGTGGAGCTCACGCTGAACCTGAGGACATTTGGATGTGAGTGACTCAGTGCGATGGTCAGTGTTCAGATTAAACATGTTGATGGTGTTTGTGAGTGAACAGCAACATTTCTGTGATCATCTCGGAGCATTTGTTCAGGTGGAGCTGCTCTTTGTTCCAGTGTGTTTCTGTAAACTGTCACATTCAGGATTTCGGCTCGTTAACGGTGGATTTCCTGTTTTTCACCTGCTGAGCAAATCTGATGGAAATGTCAGAAACATGAGGTCATTGATCTCCTGGGTTATTTCTGTGGAATAAAACAATCAAAGCCTGGCTGCAGTTTGATGTGTCTGTAAACACAGAAGGACGCTGAAGTTTCTATTGAAACTCTCATTTTATTGATAACACCTTAACACATTTTCTTGAAGTTAGAGAAACACGTGTAGCACGTAAGAGAACAGAGCGATAATTGGAAGAATCAGAGAAGCGCAGGATTAATATTATTATAGAGAAGAAACCCAAAGGGACAAAAAGAGACAAAGGGAAAGCAGAAAGAGCCGACTGCAGAGAAATGATGGAAGAAGGTTGGAAACAGAGAGAGAGGGGAAAAGAGTGAAAGACACCCTACGGAGAGAGGCCGACTCAGTGATGTCAGTGCAGCTGATGCTTCATCTGATTGAAGGACAGGAAGGCAGCAGAGCTCACACTCACCTCAGAGGAGGACACGATGCTGTTTGTGTGTCGGGCTGCACAATTAATCACTATGCATTCATTCATCTGTGATCCTTCATACAGAATCCTGATTTCTTAGAGGCATCGGTGCCATTTTAGTCCTGCCTCTGCAGCCCTGATCAATAATGTGATTGGAAGCTGCTTCTTCTTCTACACTGATGAACTGCTGATGTCTCTGACTGGATTGTCTGTTTGATCTGACACTAAAGTTATTGTGCAGCTCCATTAAAAGCATCAGTCTGCCATCTGTGTGTGCTTTACTGTGTGTGACAGCGCCCCCTGCTGGAGCTTCTTCTCTTTGCAGCAGCAGTGACTCCTGCTGCTGATGCACAGCGAGTGCTCCTCATCGTCACTCAGTTATGTACAAAAGGCAGCCGCTCTGCACTGACAGCACAGAGCCCCGTAGAAAAGCATGCCACATCATCATCATCACTTTCAACTTCCTCATAGTCATCCTCAGTGCTGTAGTCTATATATAATCCTTCTCATAATCATCTTCATCACATCATCTTGAGACAAAAATAGTTCTTTGCACTTCAAAAGCTGAGAAAATAGAGAAAGGTGGAGTATACCTGCATTCAGTAGAAGATGGAGTCAAATCAAAGAAAAGAGCAAAAACAAGTAGAAACAAAGTGTCCTGGTGACGGTCATGCAACGAAAAAAAGGCCAGCTGCTCTGCTCGTTAGCTGCAGGTGTGTAATACTGTTTCCTCCCTCAGTGTCAATATGGGAATCTCATTAGGATGATTTTCAAGGCTAGAAACACACTAAGAAGAACAGAAGAACACCACCTTTGGACTGCACATGCTGCTTCTTTTTGGGACGGGGGTCGAGGTCATGGTTGATGACCTTTGACCTTTTAGCATCAGAACATCCTGAACTAGACGTGAACGTCACCACTGGATGAGACACGAGGACGATACAACGTCTCTGTTTTTCACCTTGGAGGGATAAAAGTTGGTGACAGAATGGATCCTATAAAAAAGGCTGTGAGGGTTTGGAGGGATCGTTCTCACTAAATACAGTCCTGTATCGTATGGATTTAAAGCAACAGGTATCCCACTCTGGCAAAGTGGGAATGACAGGTAGAAGGAAAAACAGACACAAAAGAGCAAAAATGTAAATGTGAAGAAAAAAAAAAGAAAAGAAAAAGCCAAAGTCATTTGCACCATGTTGGTGGTTCCACAGAAACAGATGCAGGATGCAGACTGGGCGTACTATCCCTTTAAAAGCAGTCCTGTTTTACATGGAGCATCGTCTCTTTAAACAGCTACAGACAGGACTGCACAAGTGCATGAATTATACAAGAGGAACACAAAGAGAAAGAAAGAAAAAAGCTCTGTAAAAATGTCCACTACAATAAATAAATAAATATTCAAAAACAATAGAAACCTGAGGACCTTTCACCAAGACGACTGCCCGCTCTTTTTAGATCTCGGTCTGACCAATAGGGGTGAGACAAATGTGAAGGCAGCCAATGGTGGATGAGCAGAGAGGAGCTGATCTAAAGTCAAAGCTCCACAAAATCAGTTTTCAGTGCTGCAGAGTCCATCCATTCAGTCCTGCCACCGCTGGCACTTTGTCATAAAAAGCTGATAACACTTTACTGTAACACAAAAGAGAGCAACAAAGTAACAGCATGAACACAAAGCAGATGAAAACAGAGTCCTGGGCTGAAGGCAGGGGACTGATGTGTCCTCCCAAAAAGAAAGCCTTCTCATTTCAGCGCTCACACAACACACACCTCCACAATATCCTCCCAGGCTTGTAAAGAATACACACCCAAAGCCACTGACGTACATGCGTGCGCACACACACACACACACAAATATTGCACCTGTGGCAGAAGACTGTACTGAAAGGACACATGAGCGGCCGAACGCTCCCTTCCTTCTTCATCGCTGACGTGAGATTTTAGCGTTCAGCTGAGCCTCTCCGGCCCGACCTCCGACCTCAGCACCACTGCCCAAAAACTAAAAAGGAGCTCCAGGCGGTGAAGTCTGACAGTCATTCATGTGACGGGTCAGAGCAGTGAGTGCGAAGGACAGCGAGGTGCGTCACCACCACTATCTTTGATATCATCTGATTCATTCTCATAACACAGTCTTCAGTTCACAGACGGTCACTAAGGTCAAACATGGATCTGACATCGTTTAGTTTTAGTCCTTTCTGATCTCTCTGAAGTCCATTAATAATCCTTAATAATTAGTTTTGTTTTAATTCACGTTAAGCTGCTCGGTGTGAAGTGCTTTGACTGCTTCAACACTGGGACATCATCATTTGCTGTTCGGGGGGGGACAGTCGGCCTCATTTACACAGTTCAGTGTGTTTGTGGGGGTCTTTCCACAGTCGGGGTCTCTTCCCAGTTTGGAGAAGCAGGCAGGAATACCAGCACGGAAGCTTAATAATGCACTTCTGTGGATGGGGTCAGCAATAAAGCCCAACCACATGCTGGATTTAAAATATGTGCCACGACATCCGTGTTCCCCTCACAGACGGCAGCCGCGCCTTCATTAACGCAGCAGCTGCTGGGTTGGTCAGTTAGTTTGTGCTGTTTCTTTAAACCTGTTCACTGGGACTGAAACAGGAGCAGTTAAAGCTGAAATATTATAAATATAGTTCAAACAGGTTTTGCTGTTAATCAGGTGCATTTATTAGCTTCCATGATGGTGCCACCCCCCCCAGCTTCACCGAGCCAGAGGCATGCCGACCTCCATCTGCTGTGAGGCAAACAGTAAATCTGAATCACTGCCTCATTTAATCCTGCTTCAAAAAAGCCAAAAATATCCTTATCGACCCAAGAGGCAGCAGGCACTGTATTTCCTAACCCTTCCTAGTCATTAGTATCTCCTCCTGCATCAGCAGTGAGGTTTCAGCACCACACACTTCCTTCATAACTGCTCAGTAAGTCCCTGCAGCATCAGCTTCCTGCTCACAGAGACACGGACGGGTCAGCAGTTCGTTTTTCCTTCACACGGCTGCTTCGTTTTGTACCCGTCAGCTCAGAAAGTCGGAGATCAGGGCATTCCCAGCGTTCCGAACACTCGCTGCATGCCGCTCGCTCTGATGTCATGCAGGAGCACACTGAGTAGGAGAACCCGCTCTCCTGCCTTTTAGTTCGCAACATGGGAAAAACGACTGTACGACTCATCGTGAGACGGCCAACACGCGCTTCACTAACCACACACACACACACACACACACACAGACACACACAGACAGACACACACGAGGGCTCAATCTCTGCATGGACGCACAGCAGACACACCCCTTCCAAAAAAAAAAAAAAAAAAGCCCCAAAAAAAAGAAAAATAAAATAAAATTAGAACTGCAAACAAACAGAAACATGTTAACCATGAGTTCAGGGCACTGTTAGAGCTAACATACAAGAAGCAAATTACAAAAACTGCCAATATCATTTTCCACTGAAGAGCCACAATAAAAAAACAGCCACTGTAAATATGGGGGGGGGGCATGCTTCCTTAAAAAGATCGAAGAAAAAAACAAAAAGATTTCTTTAACTCTAAAAACCACTGGCATCAAGAATTCTGAATTATACAAATTACATACAGTTGCAAATGTGTAATAATAATAATCATAATAATAATAACAGAGTAATGATAATTATAGATTTTACTTAAAACTTTACATACTGTATTTCCAGTGCAGTGTTTATGTCACACAAGTGTGGATTCACAGGAGGACAAAAGGGTTGGTGTCACAAGAGAGACCACGAGAAGGAATCACACCTACTGCTGCAAAACACCCCCCACCCCCATGAAACACCCACGAGGGAAGAAGAGGAAGCCGGGCGGCGGAGGACGCTGCTGCTGTTCGATGGCTGTCGGAAGGTGTGGTGGGACAGGTGACAAACGGGGGGGGGGAGTAGTAGTAAAAGAAGAGATGCATGCTGGGAGGGGGTTGAGGCTGGGCGTCCAGTGAGGGAGGGTTTGTTGTCGAAGGATAAAGAGCCCCCAAACCGCCACTGGACGTGTTCTTTCACTCCTTCCTCATCCTCCTCCTTCGCCTCCTCCTCTCTCCAGCAGAGCACTCCTGACAGACAAAACTCCAGCATTCCACCCTGAGAAGGAAAAAAGGAACGCCGAATAAATCCAACACCACGGAAAGCACGGCACACGTTGAGCTGCACATTCATGAAAACAAGAGTTTCAAAACTTTAGGCTTATTTAGTTTGATGAAAAATCTGAGTTAATGTAACTGAATGTTGCAGATTTTGGGGAAAATCAAGCTGTTTTCCTCAGCTGTTCCTCACATGCAGCAGGAAACACTCACTGCATGGAACACTGCCTGGATGGAGCAGCCAGGAAGCAGCATGCACGATGCCTGCTTGCCAGCACTGAGCAGCTCAGTCTGTTACTTTAAAGCAGGGCTCCTCAAATCCAGGCCTCGAGGGCCGGTGTCCTGCAGGTTTTAGATGTGTCTCGGCTTCAACACACCTGAGTCAAATGGCTGAATCACCTCCTCAGTATGCAGTCAAGTTCTCCAGAGTCCTGCTAATGACTTCTATATTTGACTCAGGTGTGTTGGATCAGGGGCACGTCTAAAAGCTGCAGGACACCGGCCCTCGAGGCCTGGATTTGAGGAGCCCTGCTTAAAAGGTTAAAGGGCAGCTAACTAGCATTGACCTCTAGCAGTCATTGCACAAGAATGTTTGGAATCAGTTTGGAATATTTTCCCCAGTTGTGCCAGCACACGGCAGGAAACCGTCGGCTTTTCGCACCACGTGCAGCTGAGAGACGAGTTTCTCAGAGTGAGCAGGAAGCGGCACGCGTGACGCTCACTCGCTTAGCCGCTGTTCCTGCACATCAGTGCGTGACGTGGATCCTCATGCAGAAAGCTTAAGCTTTGGATTATGTGTGCAGCAGGAGTCAGTGCAGCGACTGCTCTCAGGGATAAAATGCAAACTATATAAGCAGCTGATTATGCTTCGATCGGCCAGACTGTTTATGCTTTCTGCTATTAATCAATGTAAACAAGCAAAGGGAAGCAAAATGCACTGAAGGTAAATGTAGGATTACAATAATGCCCACAAACAACTATTCTATTATTGGTGTCATCTTTGCTCTCTCACTCTGGTTACATTAGGACCTTTACTGCATAAAAACTGGTGGAGTTCATTTCCACTGCTGAAATGGAAAAGGGGCCTCGTCCTGATTTTCTGTTGTACGTATACAGAGGTGGGCTCGCTATTTCTAATAAAATAAGGTTTGTATAATGGGGTCAGCATACGTACAACGTACAGGTGAGCAAAAGCCTGCGCTCAACAGTTTGCTTCGACTCTCGGCTCAGAGTGAACATCCCTGATGCGATTATCTCAGTCGCTCCGGCAATCACAACAAATTCAGCTTAAAGTGAGAGAAACGGCTCGAGACGGAGCTGCACCGAGATGCAGTTTAAGATTAAAAAGGATTATTTAGAAATACCCAGTCCAAGCATGAGAGCCCCCCCCCACCCCGCTTTGAGGAGAACACCTCCTGCTGTCGTTTACTCAGTCCTGCGTCCGTACCTCACTGGAGCGGCGCAGCTGGTGCGCCTGAGCAGTGGAAGTGGATGTTCTGCCACTTGCTGTCTCTGCGATGCCAGACGCGAGTCTCCTCCGACTGGCTGGACCGCGGCCGACCCTGGCTGTCAACAAACTGAGTCAGGCGGATGTAGGCGATGCAGGCGGCGTCCTCGCCGATCAGGTGCACGTGGGGGTTCAGGATGGTGGTGTGTATCGGCTTGCTGTTCTTAGCCAAAACTGAAAGGATGGTGAGGACAACCTCATCAAATATGACGACAGCATGACCAGTGCTACTACTAGAACAGAATTTAGACGCAGCAATAGAAATGAATTCAAACTGCTAGGAAAAGGAAAAAGCAGGTAAATACGTCGTGTTACTAACAGCGAGCTGCTGTGGAATATTTGTAATCTCACTTTGTGGTTTAGGACACATGTACTCGGAGCTAAAATGAATCTGTTAGTCTCACGGTTCTCAAAGTAGAATCTGTGGAAGTCCATTCCCTCCACCAGGTTTCCCAGCGCCTCCGGCTCAAACGAAGTCAGTCCAGGGTCGCAGATCTTACTGAAGAGGACGAATACGCACATGTTAAAGACGCCAAACACCAACTTTAAGCCATGCATCTGACACAATCACAGACACAAACGGACTCACGCGTATGCCTCAAAGTCTCCATTGTTGATGGCCTCTATCAGCTGCTCCGTTATCTTGATGATTTCTTGTTTGCGTGCTGCAGAGAACACATGCGAGCAAAAATTAATCAGCGGTAACCACGAGAGAGAGACGGAGAGAGGGGAAGCAGTTAGTTTTACATCATTTCATTTCAGTTAGTTTAAAAATCATTTTCACTCATTCACACAACGACAGGCGACGGCAGTCGTCGCTCAGCTGAGCCAGAAAAACAGAAAATAAATCCGTGTGCAGCAGAACAGCAGCAGGTTAATTCAGTCTGAGATCCTGACAACTGTCAGACACACCTTAATGTGAGAACACACACACACAAGCTTCTCACCACAGCAGCGTCACCTAGACATTCAAGCTCATTACGACGAGCCAAAGGACGCATTAATCCCTGTGCCGTTAGCAGTGCCAGAGCACAGAGGAGGTTAATAATGCTCAGCAGCAAAGTGCATCATGTTTAACACAAAGTGCTTCACTCTATGCACGCCTGTTCGCCCAATCAGATCACCCGAGTGAACAAACAGGTGCCCTCTGAAATCCTAACAGGCCTCCTGATTGTCTACCATGCGCGGGGGTGGGGGTGTCTCACTCAGTACTCACTCTGGGAGGAAGACAAGGGAGGGCTGGAGGGGGGGTGAGGGGGAGGTGGGGAAGTGGTGTGTGCGGGTGGAGGGGCAGGCCTGGCGCTAGGTACCGGCACCGGTGTAGCATCAACTTCGGGCGCGGGGGCTGCCGGCGCCCTGCGAACGCTGCTTACCAGGTCTGTGAGCCGAGACACTGAGCGCGGTCCAGGGAGGATGGATGGGTGGGCGGATGGGTGATGGAGGAATGCATAAAAACAGATTAAAAACAATAAGATGGCAGAGAAAAGGAGCATAAACAAGGAAATCTGTCTTAGTATTTAAGGTCACTGTATCTATAAACTTAACTCACATTACTGGGAATCACTATGACTGCAGGATTATACAAAAAGTATTTAGCATAAACCCTTTACGTACATACATAAATGAGATATTTAATGAAACTACAATGTAAAAGAAAAGGACTGTTTTTCTGTGGCACTGAACTAAAATATTACCTGGATAAAAAGATAATACTAAGCAATGATTACTGAAGTAATTACTACAAAAAAAAAAAAACCCTAATAATTACACTACATGCATTTTGATTGTGTGTTTGCAGGTAGTTTTAGAAATTTGCAGCTCAGGTTTGCATCTCTTCTCCACCCATAAAACTAATTTTAAAAAACTCTTAAAGGGATTCAGAAAGCTGCAGAAATAACCAGAAAAGTATCCAGTATCAGCGCATCTTTTTATGCATCATCTTGGCAATGAAAGAGAGCAAGAGGAAAACGCTAACTCACACAGATATATTTCTCATCTGGTTGTCCTCTAGTGCTCTATCTACTTACTCTGCATGGGGACAGCGGGGGTGTGTGGAGGAGAGGGGGCGGAGAGGACAGAGGGAGGTGGAGTGCTGGATCTCCCTTCTCCGTCAGTTACAGGCCCTGAGCCCCTACGCACTGAGCCCAACAGGTCAGCAAACTTTGCAGCAGCTGAATTTAGGAAGGGGGGGGACACGAGGAATGAAACGGAACAACATGAATGGGACTTCATCCGGGAGAGCGCCAAGACAAACAACCTCTCAGAGTAATATGAAAAATATTTCATATTTATCAAATACAAAGACACCTCATTTATTGTAGCTCTGGGGTGCTGACTGTCTAATCAGAGCTCTCCAAAACAAAGTTAATCTCAAACAAAGACAGGGTTCATGCTAAGAACTGGAACGGAGCAGAACCGTGATGTTACTACATGAACGTCCACCAGAGGGAGACAAAGATATCCTAATCACACGTGGCGTGCGTGGCAGGAGGAAGGGATGGTAGCGGAGCACTCTTACAGAGCGCTGCATGGGTTTTTCAGAACTGTTCACTTTTCAGTATTTAAATTGTTAGTTTCAGACTGATGCATAAATGGAGATAAAGCTGCACGAGTCAAGGCGGTGCAAGGGTTTAGTGGCTCTGCGTGGGAGCAGATGCATGTTTTTAATACGAGCAGGGACTGCATTTAATACGAGCAAAACACACAGAAATTAATTCAGTCAAAGTTATCTTCTACTGGAGCATTTGAATGTGTTACAGGCTGCCTTGGGGGGGCCATGCTGACTTACAGTGCACAGCAGCTGAGGAGCCCTGAGAGCTATCAGGTTGGGAACTTGTGCTGGACTGCGCCTTAAGCGAGCTGTGGTCTAAGCTCTTCCCTAACACACACACAGTGAGACAATCACATCTATGCCAAGACAGAAGACATCCATATACATATTTTACACACAAAAACTCAGTAATGGCCCAGCGTGGTGTGATTGGAAAGGCACATGAGAGATGGGGTGGGGGCAGATAAATATGATGAGCACAGTCAGTCTTTACTTTTCAGAAAAATTGCTGCTACTATTTGGCAACAAATCCCCGTGAAACAAAGCTTTTTTCTCATTATCTCAGTTAATGATTCCACTTTGGCAGGATTTACAGCTGCGGCTGCCGCTGCATGAGAGGTTTTACTGAGACTTTAATGGGAGTCTTGCCAGTAAGCAGAGGACGGATGATGACAGCAGTGATGGCCACGATGATAATGAGAGAGAGCTGGATGTTACTCATTACCGCTCGTCTGTTTAATCAGCTGGCTCGTGAACAACTCATTGACAAAAGGCAAAGAAAAGGTCCCTGCAGGGAAACGAGGCGGCTCCTGTCACTAGAAGTACGATTGCACCTGATCAAACACAATTACACGAAACTCACAGACCAGCTCTTAAACAATTCTGACCTTTGGCACCTTTTATGTTTCCATTTTTTCCATTCCATTACAAAAAAAATTAGTTTCTGCAGTTTGCACAGTTAAGTATAACACAGGAAATCCAAGGAAAATGTGCCAGCGTACGGCCCACACCGGCTGAGTGACCAGAGACATCTCGGAAGTGCAGCGCAGAAACATCCCAGCGATGGATGGTTAATTCAACAGATGTCAATATAAGAAGAATGCTCAGATTATTACTTTAACACCCAGTAAATTTAACACCCTTTAAATTCTGATGTTCAAAAAATACATGTTAATTAATGACTCAAAACAGCAAGCAGCCCTTAGAAAACTGCATGCAGCAGATTCTGTGCTATAAAGTTACTGAGGGTAACAGGACAGATATGCACTCAGATGCTCAGGTGTAGGGTTACAGGCCAGCTGTCGAGCACAGACCTGACAAGAAGGTCCTATAAAGGCAAACAAGACACAAACTACTCCGACCGAACAAATCCCCTTCCTCCCACACTCACCTGGTTCTTGTAGTTTTCTCTGAGCAATCCAAGTGTTCGCACCCTAAGAGTCCTAAAACTGCTGCTATCCAAGGGTGGCGCTAGCAGAGCAGTGTGCGTCTAACACCTCTCTGTGCACTCCGTCTGCTTCCTGCCACCGGTTCTAAGTTTAGACACCTCTCCCTTTGGCCTGGACTTCCATCCAAAGGTGCCCTAGCCCTCTGCACTGCTGCCAGGGGGGTGGGGGCTCCAATTTAGGGTAGGGGGATGATGCAGGGAAAGTACAGGAGTGTGCAGTACTTCCTGTGGCCTTCCATGCTCTAACAGGATCCCCTACCTTTTGTTTTTAACACTAAATTTTAGGCACGTCATCTGACGCGGCATCATATTCTGGGCTGAGGTGCAGAAACACATCGATTCAGTTTGCTGAAAGATTTCAGAGACGTTACATCAACTTACATAAAGAGCAGCTTGATTGGAACTGCACCTCAGTTTCTATAAAGTTTTTTTTTAATATATGCAGACCTGCACCCTGTCTGACAGCCAGCAGGGGGCGACTCCTCTGTTCATAAAAGGAGTGATCGTACAGAAATCTGTGAGCAAGTTTTCTACTAAAAACAAACATTTAAGTAAACAACCTGAACCAAATCACAGCATCTTCTCGGCCGCGAGTTTAATAGAAGCAGCTGGAGTACTGTTTCCAGCGCTGGCTATTTTTTTCTAAGAGACCTACATGATGGCTCCGCTGTGGTTGCTAGGGAATATGTGACATAGCAGCAAAACCTCTATAGGGAGGAGGAGGAGGAGGACGATGAGGAGGAGGAGATGGAAGTGCACATCCTGTTCTGTACGCTTGGCACCAAAATGAGGCATTCATGACCCGATTTAGACGCATTGTGCTCAGCTGAGACGTGGAGAACAGGGGTGTCAGAGTGTGCTGGTGCAGATAAGGCGAGGCTGGAATTATGCTTTCAAAGTGACACAAAGACACAAACTCAGCCACAGAGAGTGGACACAAAAGGATACACACAGAAACACTGTGGAGTTATTCAACGATATGTGTGATTGCCCTTCAAAGAGCATTTTTTCACAACTCTAGCCAAGTAACACACACACACACACACACACACACACACACAACTCCACGAGCTGACACCCCCCACACAGGCATGTTGGTATTTCAGGGGTGTGCGCTCCTCTGTATTAACATTTCAGCCAAACACTTTTGCCAGACCACAACGGCGTTACGAGGCCTCTTACATTTCACAGCCTCTCAGACACATAGACACACACGTCTTCATTATACAGCTCCATCAGGAGTCAGTAAGAGGTTAGATACGAGCCAGATGATCTACAGCATGTATACTGCTCACGATGTGCACAGAGGATTCTTTTTACACAATAACCCTTTAAGTATACTTAGCATGTGCTGCTCTGTCTTTTACAAAGCAGCTGAATTTTAAATAAATCCGCTCATTAAGCCGTTCATTCCACTTGAAGCCACTACGAAGACAAAGCTAGTCGCATGAGGTTTGTCAGCAGTTGGCATCAAAAATATTTCTGCCCCGAGGCTCGAGATAATACAGTCTAATAAACAAGAGAAGCTCATGCAAAGCAGAGCATGTACAGTCCCTTGCAAAAGTATTCGGCCCCCTTGAACTTTCCAAACTTTTGCCACATTTCAGGCTTCAAACATAAAGATATAAAATTTGAATTTTTTGTGAAGAATCAACAAGTGGGACACAATCGTGAAGTGGAATGAAATTTATTGGATGTGTCAAACTTTTTTAACAAATAAAAAACTGAAAAGTGGGGCGTGCAATATTATTCGCCCTCTTTACTTCCAGTGCAGCAAACTGACTCCAGAAGTTCAGTGAGGATCTCTGAATGATCCAATGTTGTCCCAAATGACTGATGATGATAAATAGGATCCACCTGTGTGTAATCAAGTCTCCGTATAAATGCACCTGCTCTGTGATAGTCTCAGGGTTCTGCTCCAAGTGCAGAGAGCATCATGAAGACCAAGGAACACACCAGGCAGGTCCGAGATACTGTTGTGGAGAAGTTTAAAGTCGGGTCCAATAAATTTCATCCCACTTCACGATTGTGTCCCACTTGTTGTTGATTCTTCACAAAAAATTCAAATTTTATATTTTTATGTTTGAAGCCTGAAATGTGGCAAAAGGTTGAAAAGTTCAAGGGGGCCGAATACTTTCACAAGGCACTGTAAGTATTAAGAGCCTCCCTGGATTGTCAGTACAGTTGACTTTAATTTTTAAGCTTTTAAAATTATACCAATTTCATAAACTGGCACTGATTCAGGTACAATTATGTCAGTAACAAAGAGCAGCTTTCAGTGCACGGAGCCCCCAGGCCAAAGCTCCAACATATTCCATTAAAGTGTGCTGTCAGACAGTTGCCATCCACTTATAATGAACATTTTTAGCGCTTTTATTGTTTTAAAAAAAAAAAAATTACTTGTCTGGTTCGCCTGATATTTACGATCACGAGAGGCACACGAAGTTCTGCTGTTACACAAGTTGTTCACTGACTGGCTGAAGGACACACAAAAACGTGGAAACCAAACCAAAGCCGGTCCCTGCCGTGTTCTGGCTTTTCATTCGGAACAACGTTCTCCTTGCGGTCGTACCTTTCACGTCTTCGTCCTCCACAGTGGTGTTGCTGCTGTCCGACGATTCCTGGAGATCAGAAACGGGCAGTTAGTTAAAGTTCGGGCGTAAACGGGCACACACCTGAGCTGAATGCACATGAAGTGGGACATCACAAGGAAGGCAATGAGATTTACACAGACACAAGACCGGCCTGCAGGGGGCACCCTATGCTGCCATGTCATGTTTATTACAAAACCAAAACAAACAGCATCAACTTTATTTTAGTTTAATACAGAAAATATGCCAAAACCATGAAAACCATGCCAGATTTATCAACAGTCACTCCATATTTGACTTTTTAGCCTGAAACCTCTCCTCCTCCTCCTGCAGCTTCATCCTCAGTGTGTGCATCTGTGTCTATCACACCACGTGGACAAATGATGCCGTTCCTTCAGTGGGAGCTCTCGGCTGAAACTGACAGGACCTTAACGGAAAGCAGGATCCATTTCATTGATGCAAGTGGACAGAATAGATTCTCACAGGGCGATATGTTGTCGTCTTACTCGGGGCCTGGCATCACTCAAAGCTAATCATCTACCCGTCTGTCCGTCTGCCTGCCTCGCTCTTCTTAGTCTTTCGCCAGAGGAGGAGTTTCTCATTTCCAATTAGAAGATTAAATGGACCTAAATTCCCCTGCATGTAGAACTGAGAGACTCTGTGACCTCATTAGGAGCACGCACGTGCACTAACAGCATCACGAGCACAAAGCACCAAAGTGGTTTCATACATAGCCTTTTGAAGAGCAGCTGGTGACCCGACCGCAGATGAAGAGTGAAAAGAAAAACTGCATCTGAGTGCGAAGGAAAGTGTGGCGAGCTTTGTCGACCATTTGAAATATTAAAAGTGTGATTACGCCTACAGTTTGTTTCCTTTGGTCTGAAATCACGGAGATGTTTCCTGTGACATTTTGAATCTTATTCATTTTGTTTCATCCTGCTGGACTGCAAAAAATTACCCGTTTTACTCTGTGATTTATACTACATTTATTTGATCTCCACTCTTCTTTATTATTGGCTCACAAAGTTCAGAATACATCAAATTTAACTCACCAGATGGACAGAGCTGAGTGAGTGCTAAAGAGGTCAAACAGGCTTCTTTGAACCACCCGGGTGTGAAACCATAAACTGCACTGAAGCCAGGCTCTTCCAAATACTTTCAGTGCCTTCGTGTACGGCCTCTGTGTGAGTGTGAATTCAGCCGTGTTCCCCATAAAACTGACTCCAAATCAAAAGATCGCTCTGCTTCATCTCTTTCAGACAAAGCCATGTTCCTTTTCACTCTGGGTATCACAAAAACACCTGATTCATGCCTACGAGGAAGTGAGCTTACTGCAAAGTCATGCAGGTTCATGCACAAGCTGTACACACATACACATTCACACCACGTAGACCAACAGCTTTTAAGAGGTCACACGAGACGGAGGAAATATACCACAAAACACTACCATCAATATAATTCATATAAAAAAAGAGCTTTTAACTGCGTCACAGCTTTCTGACAACACATCAGAGATTCTAGGATCAGAGACAAGGTTTTTCTTACATAATTAAAGGCGACTGATGCTTATTTTCTGTCATATACATGTCGTTACAATGTTGAATTCTCATACTAACATGGAAATATAACAACCCTAATGCTCAGGATTGAGAGTGCATGAAACACTTGGTTTCGGTCAAAGTGGAGCGCTGTGATCATCTGTGAGGACAGCAGCCACTCCTACTTGCTGTTCAAGCCTATAATTTATAAGGGACAGTGTATTAGAACAAAGCTGTCACACAGGCCTAGAGGCCAGTCAGCAAACCCCAGACGATCACCGCTTGCTAGAAAAAAAACGGTTGGCAAGTGTTTGCCAGGTGTTGCTAGATGAGGTATAAGATGCTGCAGTCTCCAGCAGATTGCCGTGGTTTTCTGTAGTTTGCATGGAGGACGCTGACTTGTCGCCAAACACTCTTCCAACTGCTTGCAGAGTGACAGTGAAACTGTGAAAAACGCAACAGAAATGGGAAACCGAGACTGTTCACCTTCAAAGTAAAAGTAGTGCCTTTTGAAACATAGCAAGTTTACCACTTGGTGAGCAGCCGGTGAGCATTTGCAGACAAATTGACATAGTTTGCATGGAATACGCCAATCACAGCAATCTGCTAGCAACCCACGCAATCACAAGGAGAGATTTTCACCTAGCAACAGCCAGCATCAGCAGACTGGAGGTTGCTGGAGGTCTCTGACCCGCCTCTAGGCCTGCGTGAGAGAGGCTTTATAGGGAGATGAGCTAAAACAGCTCATTTCAGACAGCAGATGAACTGCAACAAGGCCCAGGGCACGATAATCTGACTGTAGTGGAGCCCAATAATAAAAATGTGGAACTGGAACTGAGCATGATGGGTAAATTTTAAACATAAAATATCAGTGTTACTACTCACTATGCTGTGCAATGGTTTGTTTGAGGAAAAAGATGCAGAAAAAAACTTGCAGCTTGGTTACATGACCTCTCAAAGTTCATAGAGAGCTTTAACAGAACAGAAAAATCAGATCAAATAAGAGATCTAGTCTCAAGGCTAAGATTATCACCAGTATTCTCACTTGAACAGATGGTAAGTAAAGTTTTAGTTCCCTTAGTACTAGTGTGTGTGTGTGTGTGTGTCTCTCGAGGTCCCCCTTGGTGGCAGACTAACACGAGTTTGGTCAATGGGCTAAACGACATTTGTTATTCAACCCAGCTCCTGTTGCCTTCAGATAAGAGTTTTATCTGAAGGGATTAATATTTAGTTACACACAGACATGTGCACAGCACCAAGTTGCACTCACACAGATGCAACATGAAAAGAAGTATCAAGGACAGGAGAAGATAAGGAAGAGGAGAAGAATGACAAAGAAGGATAAAGAACAGGTCTGGACTGGGGAATGACGTATACCTTCGTCCTGTCCACTGGATTATGGATGACAGTAGTCTGAGGTTCCTGGAGGAAGAGGAGGATGAGGGGGGAAGATGAACAGATGAAATAAAAGAGCAAGTAAAAAAAAAAAAAAAGGTGGAAGAGAGAGAGAAAGAGAGGGGAAGGAAAGAGCAGAATTTGATATAAACGTAAATATAAATGAACCAAGTGAACCAGAAAGAGTGACATGAATGTTGTATGAGCAGAAAGTGCTTGTTAAGGATGGCAGAGAGAGGAAGAATCCTCCAAAGTGACGGAGTGGGTGGATGAACTGAAAACTGTAATTTGGAGTCACACACACACACAGTTTTTTCTACATCACTTCAGAGGACGTTACTCTGACCTTTCTTCAGCTCCTAAAGAATGAACCCAAACCTCACTCTACCTACGATCCTAATTAAAGTACATCTTTACCCTAAAATCTAATGATTATGTCAAAAATGATAGGAGTCCCCATAATGTAAACAACCCTACATATGTCCCCAAACATAAGAAATGCAAGTGCGCGCACACACACACACACACACACACACACACACACTGTAAGTACACAGCCTAAGGCGAGACGCAGCATAAAGTCACACTTAAAACTGCAGCATCTTTCTGATCCTTAACTTATCTGAGCTCTTGCGTCACATTGTTACCCCTTACCTCCTCAGCTCCCCCCCCGGCTGCTTCCCACGCCCTAAATGATGAAACTACACACCAAGACAAGAATAATAATGAAAGGCATAAAGACAAAAATCAGCCAGCTCATACTGTATGTATAAAATGTGATTTAACATAGCTAAATAAAATAAATAATAAAATCGTCTCAACATCTTACAAAGCGCTGTCACACCCAGCAGAAAGACTGAGATGCCCCACAAGATGAAAACAGGTCGCTCTGTTCTTTCACACTTGTCTCAACAGAAAAGGCGATCACTGCCGGGCCGACGCTGGCATCATTTCAGGGTCCAAAGGAACTGGAACCAGAAACAGCCATTGTTGTTCAGAGCGACAGGGTTGGTTACAGCCCTGCTGTCACCAAACACGGTACAACTGAATCCCAACTTTTTTAACCCGACGTCACCTCAAACCTCGTCGGTTAGACGGACTCGAGGACTCATTAACCCACGTTCAGATGCGTTCACTGTAAACTGCTCCACATCGCGCTCAAAGCCATCACATTCAGCTCAGCATTCTTTAGTGATGGCAATTTATACAAAGGTACTGGCTGCACTTAAACACTACTCAGTTTCCAGTGCTAACCACACTTTTCACAGCTAATTTATCTCTTTATACAGAGTTTAGCTAACAGCTGTTCATCCAAACTCTTAATCTCCATATTTCAGCTGTTAATTTATATTTTAGCCCTTTTACTTGTAGGCACCTGTTAAATTCCAACTTTTTAAATCAATCATTGCAGCTAACTTATTATATTAAGTTGTATTTATCCACATTCTCTCTAGAATTATTTTAACTGCTTACCATATCATTCATTTATTTTTCCTTTTTTAAGCAGTGTGTTTGCTATTAGTTTCATTTGGTGATCCATTTAACAAAACATTATTTATCTGTTTGAATCATTAGTGCATTTATCTGGAGCATCAGTTTAATCAATGCTATCTTCTGTTAAAAGCTGTCCAATGAAAAAACCTTAAACTGCAGAAGTATCTCCTGCATTACTTATACCACAGCTTGGGAAACACCACATAGGGTACAAAAATAAGCTTTTTCTTTGACATTTTCTGCTATAACAGTTAGTTTTACCACATTTAATGACTCTTTTCAAACACTAGTACTTGACCTTTCTGTCTTAAAACACTCAGAGGCTGGCCTTCACACAGCAGTCACTGATTGCTGATGACTCAGACTGGAGACCGATATATTTTCTCCCTCTACTAGGAACTGTCATTTGATGTAGAATATCCTGTGCGGCTCTCTCCCCCAGGAAGTGACACCTCTGTGATGACCAATCATCAGCTGTCTCCCTGGTGATGATGGTGGTGTTGTCAAGGCAACCATCTCCTAGGGCAACAGACACCGGTGGCAACGTGGGACAAGATGATGAGTGAGAGCAAAGTACCTGGGGTTTGCAGAGTGGGAGGGGATGAGTGCCGATAGCATCATCAGATGGGGGAAGGGTTTGACGGTAACACGTCAGGGCTGACCCTACATTAACACTGATGCTCCACCAGGAATGCTTGTATAGTGCAGCTAAGTTAAATGATTTCATTTAGATGATGTTCGTTTGAATAAATCCACCCACAAAACTACTTCCGGGTTAAAAGATGAATCCCCTGCTGCAATAAAGGAACGAACTAAATGGCTAAACACAAACTAGCTGAAATAAATAAACGTAAGCTTCCCATCAAACACTGAATGTGAGTCATTAGCAGGGTGCTAACATTAGCATCACATGTATCAAAACAGAAAATATACATTCAAAAATATATGGCTGCACATGATGCTAAATTATAATGGCTCACTTGCAGCTGTGTTAAAGGTAAACTAGGACTGCCCATCTGCTCCAGAAGGAAAACCACTCAATATCTCATCTGTGCTAATAACGAACTTTTAAGAAAGATCTTTTTACAACAGGCTGATCACAGCTCGACAGGAAAGGTCAAGGGGCAAACTGAGCAGCTGAGTTCAGGTCAGATGTTTGTTCTCACAAGCAGAAAAGAAAAGGCCGAACACTGTAGAATTTTTAAACACATATTCTCGCGTAGGAAGACCACTAAATTAGTAAAACAAAATCTCAAAAGTCTATATTTGACAGATTTAGCACCATATTAGCACTGATGGAAGTTTACAGCAGTCTGGAATTCATTTTAAATTCTATATGTGATTTTACATGTATAAAACATATTGATAATTCATTTGTCTTTGGTGACCTCACTTAATTGATTTCACAATCAATGATCGGTGATAATAAAAAATTTTTGAACCAGTAGATGTGATCATAATGTCATGCCATACATCATGTATACCCAGATCAAGAACATCATTAACAAAAAAAAAAAAAAAAAAACTATCAGGGTGAACAAAAAATAAATTAACTGCTCAGACGTCTGGCTATCCTCCAGGTGTAAATGCTCACCTGGTCCTTAACAAAAAGAAGTTGTGACCAGGACCCATCAAGCATACAGCTTTCATTCCAACCCATCGGCCAATTTTACAGAGGAATTCGTTAAAATGGGCTGTCGTAATTTTCTGACTGGAAGGCCAATCTGCAGACCTTTGGGCTCCCACAGCGGCGAACAGCTTCAATACAGGAAGAAGGGGGTAAACCGCAGTGACAGCCCCGGCAGGCGCTGGCTGTCTATTCGTCTTTGGCAAACTTACACTGACAGAGAAAACGACACGGCAGGAGAACATCAACCTGAGTCCAAGTCACACAGCATCCCCACCTGCCTTTAAAAAATGCTTCCTGACACCGCCTGCTGGTTTATGACCTACCCGACCGCTGCGGCCATCTCAGTGACTCGGTGACAAAGACCAAACAAAACCAACAAGAATGGACAGGAAGGAAACACAACAAAAAAAAAGAAAACACACAAAGGTGAAGGAAACGGGCGCGGGATAGGGTGAAGGTGTGGGTCTTCAGGGACATAAGGGCGGAGGGATGTCAGGCGCACACAAACACGCAGAGGTGAAGAGCGGGCTGGGAGATAAATACCAGAGCGGGTGAAGGGATGTTTCCTTTGGGGCTGGTGACTATGCTGTTTTTGGTGCTGTTTGTCTGGGGCTGTGCAGGAAAGGAGAGGAAAGGGAAGAGACACAACAAGAGTGTTAACAACAGCAAAAGGTGGGTCTGTGAGTGTGTGTCCATGCAGGTGCATGTGCAGTTCTGGATTAGCGTGCACGCCCATCCTTGTCAGAACCAGCTGTGAGGCTGTCGAAGGGTTAACGGTTAGGATGTCTTCATTTAGAAGACTTTATATTTATGATGCGACATTTTGGCAGCCGTCTCCCATAAATGAGCTGTTTTCTTTACCTTTAATTAAACTAGTGTCTCTATGTATAAGCACACAAAACCCCCGCTGTCATGAATAGCCAAAAACAGTGATATAATACTGCTCAAAGATAATTATGGGCTAGGCAGAGAGAGATATCCTCACAAACAAGTGAGATAAATGTGTGCACCTCAGTGAGGCCTGAAGGTGGCAGACAGACGCAGCAAGGGCTAAACTTTAAACTGTAATTCTCAGGCAACACGATGGGGAAACGGACACTCTGACATCATCGTGATGTCACAAGTGACTTCCCCTGCTTAGGATTCCCCTGCTTAGGATTCCACCGAGACGATTCAATCGTGCCATTTGGTCTTAATGAATCACTTTTAGAAGCTCTTTTGAAGATCAAACATCAAAGAGCGGCCGGCCCTTCGGAGCTTCGATTAATCCAAATTATTTCTGCATTCAATCTACATCACATTTGGCAAAAAAATATCCAGTTCGAAACCCTCCTGGGTGTGAGACTGAATCAACTATTATTACGTAAATATTAATTATGTGAGCTGATACAGTAAAGTGTACACAAGCTTGTGGGTTACTTAAAATCCCTTAGTCCAACTTTCTATGGCAGGATGTTGGAGTGCTGTTAAAATAAATTTACCAAGCTCGTAAACAATTTCACCTAACGTTAATCAAGTGGGCACAAATCAAAGATTTTAAAAATGCAGACTGAAAACAGGACGTGAAGATTGAGTCAAAGAAAATGTTTGATGGTTTTGTTGGTGCTGCTGAATCAGAGTGGCTGTAAGGGTGACTGACACCAACTTTGGTGTGTGGGGGTGTGCGTGTTTACCCTAATATGAATTTTTAAGCCACTGGGCTTACTCAGGGGAGGAGAGGAGAGGAGAGGAGAGGAGAGGAGAGGAGAGGAGAGGAAAGGAGAGGAGATATAATAAGATACATAATGCACACAGCACACTCTAAACAGCCATGAAAATAAAAGCTGGTGTAAGCTGACAATAAGCTGAAATATAGAAATGTTAAACACACATACAGAAACCCACACACAGACACAAATCTCCACTCGCACACAAATTGCACCAACCAAAGCGGCTGTCAGCCGTCGCTCTGCTGACTTTGTGGTGATGCAGCAACCAGAAATGTATTCCTCAGAACAACAACACCACGGTGAGCTGTGTCAGAGTGTGTTTGCAGTATCAATTTAGGCCTTTATGGCATTTGTGTGGAGAAAATGCCCAACAAGGAATGATGACACCAGTCCAGAGGCTCGCCAGTTCTGGAGACAACTGCCAATCATTGTCTTCTTGAAAGCAAAACGTCCGTTAGATCATTTATAAATCATCAAACAGAACACGAGCATCAAGAAGTGATCACATGTGACAGTGACAACTATAACTAGGAGAGAGGTTAAAGTATCCACACGTGGTTTCCAGGGTGGGAAAGGGGAAAAGTGCACAAGGAGAACAAAGAAGGAGGAAGTTCAGAAGAGATGCCGAGAGAAAAAAAAAAAACGGGATGAGCCGGATCAGAAAGAAAAGGCAGGGCAACAGGTCAGAGGTCAGAGATAACTGACTGAAAATGAGTGATTCTGTGTGGTTTTCCTTCTAAACCCTCCAAGTACGACACCGTCGGGTACGCAGACCGTTCACAGAGTGTGCTACAGTTGGGTTTTTAATAGCCACAGCTGCAGTACGTGGAGCACAAATGAAGACACTGAGCTGCTGCTTTGGGGTTGTGTCTTCAGCACAGAGCTGTAAAGTTTTTTCTCCCAACTTTGTGTAAAACAAACACATAAAAAACATCTGCACACCACTGCAGGCTGTGTAACGTCACAGGTACAGGTTGGTGCTGGCCAAATAAATGCAGATGCTGCAGACACTTCCAGTACAGCAGAAGTTTCATTTAAAACTGGAACACTTTTTGACCCATTTCGGTGTAAGAGGAACACGCACGCCCGACTGTTCTATTTTTACAGCTGCAGAGCTGAAGGCAGTGGAGTATGTGAGCCACATACCTGATATCACCACCTTCACTGGTTTTTATGGAAGCGAGCACATTAATACGCAGCGAGTGCTGCATTGGAAACATTGCATACTGCCGTTTATAAACAATGAAGTATGCTAAACAGGAGTTTGAGCAGAAAAGCCGTGGCAGCCTGGACCGACAGGGCCGTCCGTCCACTATAACCGGCCTAGATGCACCTCTGCAAACATGGCGGGTAAGGAGAGAGGGCCGAGCAACAGCCAATAATACACACACAGCAATCAATGATTTCGCCTACTGTAATCAGTAATTACCGGACATGAGTGCATCAATATCAGCTGAACAGTATTAGGTTATAATATCTGCCCAGTTCTTTATTTATTTGTATAGTTTATATAAAGTTCAGCTAAAAGTAACAGAAGGCAATAACTTTGTTCTGCAGGCTGCAACGCACTGGCAGAAACCATGATCCTATTCAATTCAGCTTTATTTATATAGCACCAAACTACAGCAACAGTTGCCTCGAGGTGCTTTATACTGCAAAGACTCAGACTAATACAGAGACAGCACTTTAATACCGAACATGTATTATAATGAACTTCAGATGCCGCTCTGCTGTTGCAGCATCGTCTCCATGAATGGTCAGCACACAGCGGGTTACACACTGAGTGGTGAGGACCGCAGCATTCTTAGAGCTGGAGGATGAAACTACTTTTACTCTTGTTCGAAGTGTGCACCTCGTCTCGAAACTACGAGCACCGCCTCTGTTCTAAAAGTGTGTGCCTGACAGATCTGGAGCAGCATCCCTGGAGTAACTGATGGAACTAAAACACCCCGATTCCATTACGTTTTCAGAGTATTCTCACGACGGCGTACCTTGCGAGGATCATCTCGACCCGTCAATCTAACGGTGTGACCGCTGCCGTGACTTCTGCCCGGCATTTTCCGTCAATGAAACGCGCCTTTCTATATAAGCTGTCACTTTCTTTATGTGACATGGCAGCTGCGCAGGAGCTACCCGCCTTCTGTAGCTGGTAACCAGCTGCTGCTGTAAAATGCATTATGTTCTCACAAGAAGTGCCTACATGACATCTGACTGCTGCTGAATAAAAATGATTTATGAATTGCACCCACTGCACCACAGAATAATAAGGCAGTGAGGTGAAATAAAGAAAGGAGACCAAAAAAAGAGTGACAGGGCAAAATGTATAAATAGCATGCTCACCATATACTGGACAGTAGAGCTGGACTTGCGTTTCTGTCCTCAGGCAATTGATGGATGGATTTATTGATGGGTGGACAGATGGTAGAAGAAGGAGGGATGGGGAAGAAAATAAGGCAGCCAAAAACAACAAGTGAGTGTAGTGGCAAAAAAACCAAACCAAACAGAACTCGTCAGTATAAAACAAAAGTTGTACATTTTGATGACAAGTGAAGAGAAGAAGCTCCCAACAGTTAGATAACGCGGGAGGAGGAGCAGCTCCCTCAAAGCACTAAGAGGTGGATGAAGTGAAGGTCATCAGAAGGAGAAGCAGCTCATGAAGGCAAAAATTCAGTCTGCTGCTTTAGGGGACGGAGGGAGGCAAGATGGCACCACGAGAGACCGGTGAGGCGCAACTGCAAGATTCATTATGCACGCATTCTCCCAGACTTCATCTCAAATTTAACATCAGGACTGGCTCAAATTTTCTTGTTACATGTTACATTGAAGCATCAATAATGGAGACCAGAATCTGAAACTGAAGGGGCGCTGAATGCTGTTATTTTATATTCATCCACCACACTGATGTATAAGAACTATGATGTATATAATAACTATGGCTGGCTTTTAGAAATAAGAAGGATGCACAGAGTGTGTGATATTAATATAACACTGTTTCTTTTAGCAGTAGCTGGCGCTGCAGGAGATGAAAGGTGGCGGGTAACCAGCGCCAGAAAAAGACCACCTGCTTGCACTGGACAGGTGCTACAACTGTAACGCGTCAGGTGCCATCCCGCATTAGTGAACCAGCGGGAGAAGAAGCAGGAGAAGGAGAAGGCGAGGAGAGGAGGTCAGAGCTGCAACAGGGACAAAAAGGACATTTGAAGATTATGAGAAGAAACAAGAGAAGAGGGAGAAACGGAGGAAAGCAGCAAATGAAGAAGACGCCTTCAGAAATGGTTTGGGGCGAGTGTGTGGGGAGCCTGTTGCTAGGCAATGAGTGCGCCGCAGTGGAAGTAAGCGTCTATTTCTGTCGTCTGAGTTTCCAGGGTCCAGACTGGCAGCTATTCCTGGAACCGGAGTCACATTCCCCGATGAACCGACTGCGCAGGGAGGAACGGGAGGCGCGCGGGGGGGGGGCATTCACGCACACGCACACACACGAAGACACTGCACATGAGCGTAACACACGCGTGGACACCCACGCTTACGCACAGTTGTGCGCGGCATACTCGGAGCTCTGTTTGCAGGTTCAGGCTCTTTTCAAGCTGACAAATGGGATGTTTTCATGCGCACACAAACACGCACACACACCTTCATGTCCACGTGCATGTGCACAAAGCTTTACCTAATATAATGCATAATGCTGAGAAGCATGAACAGCACGTTGCATGCTCTGTAGCACACGGTCACGCATGCACTTGGAGCACGCAGACACATTCATGGATGCTGCGTGTGGGATGTGTTACTGCAGTGTGTGCATGTGAGAGCGTGGGATGGTGAGAGATCTTCATTAAATGGATGAACAGGAATGTGGGGTTAAAGACCAGATGGGGTGAGGAGGAAAAGGAAGCACTGCAAGAGGAGGAAAAGGCAGAAATGGAGGGCTGAGAGGGAGAGGAAGTGATGAAGAAGCCAATGTGAAGGGCTGACAGATGGTTAGATTTAATAATGGAGATGGAGAGGTGGCAATGAGCTGAATAATGCCAAATCAAAATAAGAGGTCCTTTCAGCACGATGTGCTACTCGAGGCTTGTGCGTTGGCACGGGACATGCAGGCTGATACACAAGCGCACACACAGACACAGACACACACAGACACATTCATGTACACGCACACGTGTCCACAGATGTTGATCCGGAGTGGGGCTGTGGCCTCTTAGAAGGAAATACTCAGAATAACTTAAAAATCCAGCAGCCCTCATCCCGATGCACAGCATCAAAAACACAACCTTCACATATAACTGAAACATTACACACACACACACAAACACAACACGTGACACTACATTAACGAGAAACAACTATGACGAGAAGAAAGCCGCTGTAGGCAAAAGTGAGATTAGGAAAGAAATGAATAATCAAGCAGAAACAAACAGCAGAGGAGAAGAAGAAGCAGAGCCTGGAAAATCTAAGGAAGGAGGAGGAGGAGTCAAGAGGAGGGACAGAGGTAAGAGGAAGGTGGTGCACCTTACCTTAACATCTGCCTTTTTGTTGAGCAAAGTCTTGGCTGCTGCAATGACAAACAGGGAAAAGTAACGAGTTAAAGGTGTAACTGAGCAGCGCTTCTCGCTGTGCTACATCTCCAGCCTACACTGAGGAGATTACGTCGACGCTGCTGAAATGATGTTCTTTACTGACCTTTGTGGTAACCGTCTTTTTGTAATGTAATGATAAGCAAAGGCTACCTCAAGCTGAAAGAGAAAGGGCACCTTTGGCACACTGAACTTTAAAAAAATAACTTTACAAAATGACTGAGCTAAAAAAAAAGAAAGAAAAAAAAGAGCCAAAAACTACCGCCTCCAGAATTTACTAGACTCTAGGAATGGATACAGTATGAGTAAATGATTCATCTACTAGTCATACAACTCGCCTTGATCTTTTTTCCATCCAAAACAGGATGTACTTCAAAGTCCTTACTTTAATCAGTAAAACTGAAATCTTTGAAAGCTTGAACAGAAAAGTAAAGCAGTCACCAGGTTTTTAGTCCAAATATTAAAACCAGCATTTCTTGATGGCTGTATTAGATCTAAACGCTTACACAGACCTACGAATGCACACGCTGTTTAATGATAATGTTGAAGGTAGCTGGTCAGACGCAACCTCCATGAGTGAGCCGCGGAGGCTGGCTTTAAAGGCAGTCAAACACCCACCTTTATATGATTATAAAGCATGCTCACAGGATGGTGCAGGCTTCTCCCTTCATACCAACTCTTTGATGTTTTTTTTTAAGTCATGATTTATTTAAGCTTGGGGGTTAGAGGTGTGACCGCTTCAACAGGTGAGCTGACACAGGTAGCTGCTGTGGTTCAGGTTTAATGAGTAAACCATATTTGTTTCCTGCATAACATCTAACTCCTCCACCCTCTGGGTCTGAATACGGTCACTTATGGCTCTACAAAGCCAACATGGTGGTGGCCAACCGGTGCGTGATGGCCGTCCAGCTTCTCTGTGGGCAGGTACGTTAAAGCACTTTTATACTCTGAGCACTCAAAGGGCATTTTTACTGCAAGCCTCGTTCACACAGCATTTTTAACAGACACACTGAGGCATCGTGAACAATTTGGGCTTCAGGATCTCTCCCAAAAAGCACATAAACTAGAGGAGCAGGGGATTGAACCACCAACCTTCCCATTAGAAGGCAACCCACTCTACCTTCTGAGCCACCCAAGTTGGGTGACCTCCTCCTGCTAAGCTTTCCAAATATGCATCATCATGTTTCCCCATGAGCCAGTCTTAAGAACAGATAGCACCATTCCTTTAGGATTATAACTTGATTCCTTCCAGCAGGACAAAGACGTTGTTGTCAGTGAAATAAAAACATTCTCCATTTTCCTTGTTTCATATTCTCAGGCTCTCCCTGAAGCCACGAGGAGGCCGAAACAAAGATGGCTGTCTCGCACGGCAGCCATAAACCCAACATTAAGCCCTGCCTTAAAGAACTCCACGGAGGCCTAAAGGAGGATTAGTGTTCAGTCTGCTCTCTAATGAAGGGTAATGAATGAGGGGGGTGAGGGAGGAAGGCAGGAAAGAAAGAATGACACTCTAGACAAAGTCCACTGATGAGCATAATACCCATAATCCTTTACAACAGTGGAAAGCGTGTGTAGTCAACAGAAGACGGTCCGCAGGGCATTAACCGTGACTGCACTGCTAAAGCACAGATAGCAAGGTGGTCTGATTGCATTAGATAGATGCATGTTCCCCAGAGGGGTACACAAAAAGAGCCCGGCTCTCTGGGGTGTTGGTGTTGGTGGAGCCTGTGGGGATGTGGACAGAGGATTTACACCAACATGTTGATGAGACTGGACGTGCAAATTAGTGCATTTTTTCCACTGAAACCAAAACGCACTTGCAGACCTGTACAGCATTTCACAGCTGCAAACGCCAACACAGAAACCTTCAGGCACGCATAATTATGACTTTTAGACTTCACATTTTTTTAGCATTTTTACGGCAGGAACATTTTTTCTGTCTCTGTGACGAATCTGTTTTTAAAGAAGTGAACAAGTAACTCAAAACGGACTTTTAGACGTCTTCGTTCCAACAAGTTTCAATTTTGAGAGAGAATATCTCGAGCATGTTGAAGATGAAACAGATACATATTAACTTTATACACAGTAGAAAAGTGTTTTCACCATTAACAGAGTAAGATTTTCCCATAACCTTGGAGGTAAAGAAAGTACATTTAAAAATGCTTAAATATAGTGTTTCTGAAAAAAGTTTTGCATTAGCATAGATGTTAATGCTTTACACTGAATTCATATCTACATGTAGTGATGTGCCTAGCTGCGATCACATGGGAGTTAAAGTGCAGGATCCCTCTCCATCTTACTTCCATAGATCCTTGCTGTGATTTTTAAAGAGCCTGAGTGCAGCTTCAAGACTAATCAGATGCAATCACATCAGTACCCAGCCATGTTACATAAAACACCATTTATGGCAGTCTGCCTGTTTTTTTCCTTCCTTCCTTCCTTCCTTCCTTCCTTCCTTCCTTCCTTCTCTCCCTCTTTCCTCTCTCCCTGAACATCAAGTTCTTGTTTGATTGCACCGAAGCAGCGACACTGAGCGAACAGAAACTTCAAGTCGATGAGAATTTGGACTGGGCGCTGATTTCTTTGGGGGAACAGAAGCCCAAACACAGAGCGCCCACTTCAAAGACCACTGGAGGACATGCCAAATTTAAACCACGTCCTTGTAAGAGCACATTTAAAATGGCCACTGAGACAGAGATCAAGAGAGAAAGATACACGGGAGACGCATGTGCACATCCTTTTTGTTCTGCCTCGGTGACTCAGTATCTTGTGCTTGAGTTTTGCATATTCAGCAGTCAAAAAGGGAGCAACAGGAAGTGATAAATAAGCACTTTATAATCTGGAGGGTGTGAGAGCAGCATGAATGTGCATGTTTCATTGTTGTGCTGTTCTTCCTCAGTCTCCTTCCAAAGGCTGGTTGTTACTGAGGAGAAGAAATGGGGTCAGAAATAGTGTCAAGTTCATTCTCTTGTAACGAGAGGACATGAGAGCAGAGAGGAAGAGTAAGGAGGAGAAGAACTGGACGTGATGAAGGTATTTCACTGTGCTTTCCAAAACAACGTTTTTCTATCCTTAAGTTCCAGGTACTGCTGTGGAAATCTGAAAGAAATCAACGTTAGCTTAGTTCAACCCGAAGGTTTAGAAGCAAGGGGTGCTCCTTACCTTGGCACAAATTACACATGAAGCAAGAAGAGAGAGGAGGAAGAGATTAAATCAAAGGCATCATTGATAAAGTCCCACTAAAAACACGCAAGATGCACCACTGCAAGAGCAAAGCAGGGGTGGGCACTGGTTCACATGAAGTCACACAGCATGGAATAAGCTATTGGATGTACACTTGGACGCAAGAGCGCCTCAGTAGCATTAAAAAAAATACCACTTACTGCTGTCCTGTCCTGTATGAGGATGGGATGAGTTTGAATAGAGTCCAGTTGTATTTGTATGTATGAATACACACGAAATACCTCTAGTAATGCAGCAGGGCAGAGTGAGGCTGACAGGGAGGCAGCCCACTATAAATATTTGATCGGAGCCTCGTGGAGGCTCGAGGGACAGAGAGGACCGTGGAGTCCCAGCAGGCCATGAAAACAAGAACACGGCCGCTGCTGCTGTCTCCTTAGCTCAACGCTAGACTGTCACACGAGCCCTACTAAACAAATGCAGTGATAACAGGCTTAAAAGCGTTTCTTGATGCCCAATGGCATCAAGGAACAATAATGTAAAAAATTTAGTTGAGCCATGGGTCTCTGAAGGGAAGCTCTTAAGCTCACATTTTAATTTAACAGACTCAACAACCTTTAAATAAAAGGAGGAAGCAAGATAGATATTCATGGCTGCTGAAGCTGGAGTTACATTTGTCCTGAGAGAGACGTGAAAACTCAGAAGCATGCCCTGAGTCAGCAGGATAAGGTCGACCTTAACCACTTGATGCAGCCGTTACAGAACTTCAGCATTTGTCTGTCTTCTGTCCAGACAGAAGACCAAGCCAAATTCTTTTGTCTTGCATCATTTGTGCAAACATGGCCGCTGCGCAGATTCACCACAAAAGTCACGATGAGGACTCGAAATGAGTTACTGTAAGCGTTCTGTGGCTCTGATATGGCCGAAATGCCACAACACACCCAAACTTTGACGCATGTGTGGTGGAGCTGTGGCTGAGCTGAAGCAGCCACACTCAGCCTGAGTCAACCCATCGAGGACGAACGTGGTCTCTGATTCTTCTTCTCGTCCGTGTCCATTTATTTACAATCTGAGAATCTCAAGTCTCGGTCTCTCATTCTGTGTGAACAGTAAAATAATCAGGCTGCAACATTTACAATGAAAACATGAGTTACACAATGACTACTTGTTATAGGAATATTCAGTACATAGACCATAAAACTTACACTTCAGACAACAGTGCAGTTAGTGCACAGCTACTACTACGGGATCTATCCTAAAAACAGGTTTAAAAGGGTTCGACTTCATGAGAACAAGTCCAGCCTTGCATCATTTACAGTGTTCATCATGCACCAGAGTCCCCTTGTGTTGCAGCGCATGCACCAGTCCAGTGCCCCATGCAGCATTCACCGACAGCTCTCAGGCAGTTCCATCCTTAAAGTTACAGGGGGGAACTTTCCAGTGTCATTGTCAGACAGAGAAAAGGAGAGAAAGGGAAAGAGGAGTGAGGGGAAAGTAAGATGGGACATTATGAGGATGGTGGGAGTCAAATGGGTGAAAGTTGTATGAAAGTAGTGGATGGCTCGAGAGGTGGATACAGAAAAAATGGCCGGGGTAAAACTGGGTGATGACAGAGGTGGCACAACTGGGATGGGAGGAAAAGAGTGAAGAAAAAAAGAGAAACTGAAAGACAGGACAGCAGTGTGTTTGGGCCATGCTCTGTGGCTCTGTGTGGAGATGAACGGTGGTTTGTGGTAATGGCAGAGCAGTGATGGGCTCCGAAGCAACCCTATCAAATCCCAGACAGGAGATGGGAGATGTGCTGACATGAAAAATGACGGCAGTAGCTTGGGCTTCCATCCTTTAGGTCCTTTACAAATTAAAAAGCATAAACAGACTGAAAAAGACTGAAACTGTAATACTGAGTGTGAAAATTCATTTCTGGTTTTCCGATAAAGAAAATGAGCCAAAACATGTAAATATATTTATTCTTTGTTTTATCCGAGTTTAATGTTTTCAGCTGCCATAAACACGAAGAGGTGATGAATATAAACCAACAATCATCATAAAACTACCACTTCATAATTTACATCAACGAATTTTTGTGTATTACGTTTTCTGAAATTTTAATGTCAAATACAACAATCAGGCCTTATATGCACTATCCTGCCAAAAGTATCCACTCAGCCTAAATCATTGAACTCAGGTGTTCCAGTCACATCCACAGGTGTATAAAAAAACAACAAAAAAAAACAAAAAAAACCTAGGTATGCAGACTGCTTCTTCCTAACCCTAAAATCACAGAGTGGGGTCAGAGGATGCTAGAGGGTCATAGTGCACAGAGGTCACCAACTTTCTGCAGAGTCAATCACTGCAGACCTCCAACCTCCATGTGGCCTTCAGATCAGCTCAGCTCTAGAGCAGTGGAGATGTGTTCTCTGGATGGATGAATCACACTTCTCCATTTGCCAACCTGATGGAGGAGTCTGGGTTTGGTGGTTGCCAGGGGAACGGTACCTGTCTGATTGTTGTGGATTACAGATGGGATGTCACTCAAGTTCATATGAGCGAAGGCAGACGAGTGAATACGTTTGGCAGTGTGGTGCATTAATTCTGAGTCACTGATCTCCTTCATTTTAAGCTGCCAGACCCAGAGAGCAGACAATGTTGGCTTATTTATTTTATTGTTAGTTTTCACCTGCGACACATGCACAGGTACGGGTTTGGACAGTGGGTCGGCCCTCGCGTGTTTGTGTTATTACTCTGTTGTTTTTGTGTCAGTGCATGTAAACGTTTCTTATCGGAATAAAACTCCTCCAGTTCATTGGAAACGTGACAGGGTTTGTTTGTTTGTTTTGGGGGGGTTTGCATTGCAAAGTGCTTTAATACACAAACAATACATTTTAATTTATTTATTTATTAAAAGTCATTAATTTGCACAAATATCCAATAAAGTGTTTTTAAAAACTACATGCATATTTATTTATTTCCACTAGTCTGAAAACAGACAAATGGAAGCTAAAAGAATCCACATGGTGGGAAAAGCTTCAGTTTCTTTCCTTTATTGTATAAAACCTGGTAACATTTAGATGGAAGCATAGCTAACATGGCAGCTGCTGAGTGGAGGGAAGGTGTAGTCAGCCATCATGCTCTGAACTCCCATGCTCAGGAAGAAGGGAGGGGCAGCAGAGAAGAATGAGTAACAGGAGAAGAAGAAGAAGCTCAGAGTAACAGACGGGTACAGACAGGGGCAGGGTGGGAGGGGTGGCATGCCCTCGGTGAGCCACCGTGATACCTTGTTCCACCAGCCCTGCAGTGGTGCCGGCGGCTGCAGCTACAGCTGCTGCGGCTGCAGTGACAGAGGCGGGAGCGGTGGTCTGCCTGCTGCCCACTGTTAAGAGTCAAATACCCAGTCACACATGAAGAAAGAGTTACAAAGCACGGAGGAAAGGAGGGTGAGAAAAAGGTGGAAGGAGCAGGAGATAAAGATGGAGAAAGGGTGGAGTGACATTTAGAAAGAAGGTGGGGGGGGACGAAAGAACAGGTGAGAAACAAAAGGGGCGGAGACATACAGGTCTCATTAGTTTAGAAGAAGGATTAATTCACATAAACACTGACAGCATTTTTCTAAGTGGATCCGCTGCCCTGACAGACTGCAGGAAAACGACAGACAGAAACCCGAACAGGGGACTCTTTAAAGGTCGCCATTTGTCTCTACAAACACCTGAGAAGAGCGTTAATGTTAGGATGATGATGGTAACGATGATGCAGGATTAAGCCACTGTTAGTACGTGTTATATTTGTAGTTTGATCCCTAAACTAAGAAAAGCTGCATGACTGCAGCAGGATTTTACTCTGAACTGTGAGGAGAAATAGAACCACCTCGGTATCAGCACAGACCGATCATCTGTGTAACACATGATTCATAATATATGCTGAAAATACAGCAACCCGTTGCATAAAGCACCGACAGTGGATCTTTCCTTGATGCGCCACTCACATTTCTACTTTCTAACTCTGACTCATTCAGCTGGTGACCTCACAGCGCTGCTTCCTAACAAGAGGAAAAAGGTCTCTGAGTGGCCACACGCCTGGGTCACAGTGTGTGTGTGTGTGTCTCCCATGGTGAAGCTCGCAGTGATAAATCAGCTGCTGTGCATCATGTTTACTGAAGCTACATGCTTTCACACACAGACGTGTACAAACACTTATATATGCAGACGCACACGGGTGCATAAATAAAGACTCGGTGGGTACAACTCTTCCAAAATGAGCACTCTGAATTCTTGAAAGCACTGAAGTTTGTGCATTTATTGAAAATTAAAAGATACTTTGAGATTGTGGATGAGCTCTCATTTCACTGACCACAACAGTACTGATAAAATTAACCTGCTAAGTCTCCATTTATTTATCTATGCAATGCATTATGGGTAAAAAAAAAAAAAAAGAGAGCTACATTTCCCAGCTTGAAAAAAATGATTTTCCAAAGTTTGGGAGGGAAGAGGGGGTGCAGACGTACGCTGAGTTAACGCACAGATTTAAGATGGTGTAAAACCTTCAACAAACCTCTTACAGAGACGCACACAAACACAAAGACGAGCACACGTAAACACATCAACAGCTTGCAGATCGATTCAGTGTTTCCCCACATTTTGTTGTTCCAGTTTGGTGCAGAAAGAATGAATAAATCATTTTCCAAATACTTCTGCTGTATTTCAGGCTGATTCAGTTCCTGTAGCTGGAAAAATGCCATTAAATGTGAACCTAACGTCGGGCTTGAGCCGGCTTATTTATGGACATCAGAGCGTGAGGGCAGTGTGCCGTTGTTTTTACTGAAATGGAAATGATTTTAAAATAATGTGAAACTATTAAATTAAATGTATTTAACAGTCTGTTTGTAAAGTACTTGCATTATTCTGTTAGCAGCTAGATGCACAAGAAAACCAGGGGAAACACTGAAGCTGCACTGAGATGAAATGAAAATGGGATTCTGAAATCATGCTCTTTAATCTTTACATAAACTATGATCCTTAAAATAGAGACAAATGAGTCTGTCACCAAATATTTAGTTGCCTGTGTTTACAAGGTACATGCCACCATTTTTAAGAACATCAAAGCCTTACTGTGCCAACTCTGCTTTTCTCTCTGTAAGAAAGAAACGCCGAGTTTCTGCCACAGTGTTTCCCACAGAAAGACTTCGCTGCAGTGGATCCTGTAGCAGATAACGTTTGTCTTTCTCACCTGTCCAGGATAACGATGCCAATAATTTACTAGTGAATGATCCTTTTGCACTTATTTTGAAAGTTCTGCCACTGCTAAACAGATCCCAGCAGCCCGTCTAATGTTTCCATACGGCCGAGCTAACACACATCAAAAGGAGGGCCGCTCTAGCAGAACCTGCAGCAGGTAGGGACCCATCCAGAGCAGAACAAGGGCTACCCTCAACAACTACAGTTCAAACCCACGCTATGAGAGACTCACCGAGACTGAGCCAGTCATTTCTCCATTATCTATTGTCATAAAGTGTAACACAGCATATACAGGGGCCTGGCCCGCATATGAGGATCCATATTTGGGCTCTGATAGAGCAGCTTTGCATGGCTGTTCTCTGTCTGAAATAAGCGGTTTTAACACCCCTCACTTTAAAGCCACCCTTCTTTAAAGTCGACATTATTCTGATTGGCTGCCTCAAATAGCAGGTGGGTGGGGCTACTGTGCTCAAAGTCAGATCTGCAGATGTCCATATTAAGGATTTCCCTTCTCTCTGACATCATACAGAGCCAAGACGTTTTAGCGCAGTTTACTTTTACTTATATACACGAATGTTATCATATCGGCCACTGACCACGTTTAACCTGAGCGTCTACCATCATGGTAGTGTATATCTGCAGGTCGCCCACCCATCCCTTGGCTATACTCTCACACACAGAATGTAATCCTGTGGGAAACACCGTGTTGGTTAAATGGATTTGTAGGGAGCACAGATCATGTGTAAATACACAGGGCAGGGCAGGTTTGAGTGAAGTACTCTTTACAGCCACAGCCAGTCCTCCAACATGGTGGCATGCCCAAACAGGCTGTTACAAATTTACCAATAATCCATAACTGAGTGCCCTCAGCACTCGGGCATTACAACGAGCGATGCGATAAAGTCTTTGGATTTCAAACTGTTTCTAGAAATTAAATATTGACAAGTGCTGGTTTACAGATATGGATGTTGTCTTACAAAAATGGAGGATTCAAGAAACACTTACCAGAGAAATTTCGAGAAACCAGCATGGTAGTAAGAATGGCCCCCTGAGAAGAAAACAGAAATGATTTAAACCGCTAACAATGATTTTTGACATTTTTATAGAAATTAAAATCCATGTTTTCCATCTTCTGTGAGCGGCTGAGGGACCACAGCCGTCATTCACCCGACATTAAAGCGCTGCTGCTCGGAATCAATTAAACCGTCTTCATTTGGAACAATCTGGATTTGTAGCAGGTCAAAGGTCAATTTTTTAAAAAATATAAATCTATTGAAAGATGCCACAATTCCTACTTGATATGCAGTACAAAGACAATTTATGACCACTAAAGATGTAATTTCAAATTAAAACTCAAATTCTACAGAAAAAACTGAGAGGCACGAACGGAACGGTTCCTGCCTCCTGATTTATTAACCAACAGGCCCAGACTGACGAAGGCTAACAGCATGACTTCAAAGTGAGTTGGTACAATAGATGACACAGAAATGTTCTTTAGTATTGTTCCAGTCAAACAAAAATGTGTGAGCTTGAAAGAAAAGAGACAAAGGATGGAGAAAAAAAAGTGAGAGAACGAAACGAAGAACAAAGAGGACAGCAGCGCCGACTTTTTAAAAATGGTTTCAAACAAAGAGCCGATGGTATGCTTAAAATCACAGATCAAATAACACGTCCCTCGCTCCCTGTAATCAGACTGCAGTGACAAATGTCTGAAAGGTCAGAAAGAGAGGGGAAGCATATCTGACACGTGCAGCTCACATGGTTACAAAATACAGAGAAAAGACGTCTATGAGGCCTCACGCAACCTAATTAGAAGAAATTAAAGCTGCACTGGAGGAATAAACGAATAAACATAAACATAAAACATGCTTGATAATAACCAGCCCTCCTCCCACTCCGCTCTCAGCGGACGATGATCTCTGAAAAGAAGTCGACTTTGAATTTTGGCTTTATGTGATTCAAAGCCCCCCCCCCGTTTGTACCTCCATTCTTCTTTTCTATCGACTCTTTAGAAAAGCTCTCTGATTGGCCTTCTGCTACGGGCTAAAAGCTAAAAACAGAGTAGCTCCACATAAATCATAATCTGTTGAAAGGTTATTGTAGATCAAGAACGTGGCTCAGCCCTACTTTATGTATCCAGAACACCATGAAGTATACTATAAGCCTAAAAAAAAAAAAAATCTGGTTTCCTTGATTTGCCGTTAAAATGACTTTTTACTTAAGTTTAAATCACAGACTGCTCATCTGCCCATTTTCTGTCCTGGTTTCCTTCCTGTTTTTCCTCCTCCTGTTTCCTCTGCAGCCTAACCTCTGACCTCGCCACTCGTTTTTAAAATGTGAAAAGCCTGAGACAGTTGTTGGATGCTGATGGCATGTTAGCTGAATGGTGCGACACTTGCCTGCAGCCACCTGCGTTTCAGCCGTGCTGGTATTTAAGCCGCGCAGAGGCAGCAGGGTAACAGTGTCGCTGAGCCGGTACAGCCACAAAATCGCAGCAATAAATCAGTGCAGAGAGGAACCTTTCCATAACTCTGGATCAAAGTGCTTACTGACTTTTCATGTATCAATAAACAGAATGACATATTTTCTACTTTAGGCTAATCCTACCCAGTTATGCTGATGTATAACCACAGCAGTGCCATCTGAATGTCTTGGTAATAAAAATGAGAGCTTATTAGAAGTGTAAGAGGGGGAGCATGCACACTGACCTTGAGTTTCCTCCTGGCATTGAATTTCTTCAGGCACTCCACGGTCTCCTGTCTGTGCATCATAGACGCCACTGTGGATCGTTGCTGGGAAAGGAGGAAGAGGATGACAAATACAGATTTATGTTGAGGAAGAAAGACCTCTTGTTTTACTGATTTAGTGGTTTTAAGGCGTCCAGATGTGTCCAAATAACTTCTGTCTGCTTGTCTATCAGGGAGGGGACACTTACGCAGACCCATGGGTGCTTCAGGGCTTCTTGAGCAGTGATCCTCTTAGCTGGGTTGATCGTCAGCATCTGGTTGATCAGGTTTTTGGCCTCTGGGGTGACCGTGTCCCACTCTGGGGAAGGGAACTGGGGGCAGAGAAAAGCCATGAATCTCATCACATTCACAGAGAGTCTAAAGTCTTTAGTCAGTTTAAACGCAACAAAGCACGATGCTTTCATGTCACAGCACTGCAGGACTGGCTTGATGTTTCCTGTGTTGGGTCTCAGTCTCAGTCCACTCCTCTCGAGGCCACCACGCTTTTCCGTCCCATTAATACGCTTCGATGCGGCGCTCTGTGATCATCCTTGTGGAGCTTTAAGCCGCAGAGGGGATCATCATCTGTCTTCCCCATGATTATGGCTGCATGTGCTGAACTAGCCCTTTATTTACACTGTCTGAGCAGTAATTTACTCACTTTGATTATTTTTATGAAAATAGAAAAAAGGTTGAAATATCGACCTTCGCGTGTACCGAGACTTTCTTAAATAACTGATCATCTGTATCTGTAACACACCACGACGTGCTAAAATAACAGTTTTAATTATGGTTCATGGGTCTGTGTTGGAAAGCTGCAGAGTGACCTCAGGATGTCACCAGCCTGTGTGCATCCAGCACTCCCCGTGGACCCAAAGGACAGTCCAAGACACCCCCAGCACTTTGTTAAGAAATCCTCAGCCCATCGGGTCCTGTTGTGTTCAGGTATAAACACTGAGGTCTGTGTCCTATGATCACAGAATCACTGCCAGAGACTCTCTCTCTCTATTTGGCATGGAGTTCAGTGTGATCTGAGGTGAGGTTCATTCCCTCGCACCCCCTGAAATATGAATGAGGTGACTGAGTTATGTAATAGCAGCCAAAAAGGAACGAGGGCAGTGGGAGGGGAGGGAAGGAATGAGAGGGAGCAGGAAAGGAGCCTCACATCATAAGCCCCAGCCTTGATCTGCTGGTACAGCTTGTGCTGGTCCTCGTCCCAGAAAGGAGGGTAGCCCACCAGCAGGATGTAGAGGATCACCCCTGAGACACACACAAAAACACATGGACAAACAAACAAGCACACACACACACAGTTAGAAAGTGCACTTCAGTTTCTGTTTCTCGATTTTTCGAGGAAACACCATATGTGTGCTGTGTGTGTTTGTCTGTACTCACCACAGGCCCAGATGTCCACAGGTTTGCCATATGCCTCCTTCCTCAATACCTCAGGGGACAAGTACCCCGGTGTGCCAGCAAACCCTGCAGGAAAAACCCCCACATGCAGTTGAGTGACACGCTCAAAGCAGCAGATTGTGTTGGTGCTATCTGTGGATCAGCTTACGGAGAAAGCAGCATAATCTGCAGTGAGCTCTGACCTATTGGTGCAAACTGGACTGAAATCTTGGGGCTTTAACATGAGTTGACTGTGAAGGACCGGCTAATCTCTCGCTTGAGGAATGCCACAGACACCATCACTGATCAGTACGGGTGCATCAGCTCAGGCTCACTTCAGTCAATGCTTTCTTTCTTCTTTGATTACGTGAGAAACTAAAACTTGGAGGGTTTTTTAGGGCTTTAAATTATAAAATACAGGATTAAGGCACCTGTGCAATGGCTTCATCGGACTATGCTTCTATCACTGCGCTCATCGTGAACCTTTTCATAGTTTACGGGTTCTAATGCAGATGTGACCGCACTCACCGAACCAGGCCTGCTGATCTCCCTGCACCTCGATGGCGAGGCCGAAGTCGGCCAGCTTCACTGCAGCGTTCTTACACTTGCTTGCCAGGAGCAGGTTCTCCGGCTGCAGGGGGAACAGGACAGAAAAAGGCTGCCGTTAAGAGTTTGAAATGGAGAATCAGGCACAAAACACATGAAGTGTCCCAGCAGGGGGGAAAGAGTTGTGGATAAATATCTACGCGTGCAAAAGTTCCTACAGTTTCCTCACTTTATTCAGTATACACACACACACACACACACACACACACACACACAGCACATGCATGGAAACGTAAAAGCTATGCAGTGAAGGTTAGTCCACATTTCTGCAGCTTGCAGTGCTTTTTGTCCCAGCCTCATGTGATGAGCTGCGGCCCTGTAGTCTCCATCTCTGTGGCCCAGATAATACAGTCAGCCTCATTATTCTCTGTCAGAGGAGGGCTCTAATAATGGGCTGCAATCCCCACTGGTCTCTGCTCCTGTTCACTCACTACATCTCTGTCGCTCTCACTTAATCATTGCCTACGTAAAAGCAACTGGCAATCACGAATGTCAAATAAAGCACTCTGGTGGGAAATACGGTAACTTTTCCACTGACGTCCGTGGCAACAGTACATTCCTTCAGCCGATAACCAGAGGCTACCTAATACCAGTCTTTCATCCTGAACTCCAGGAAGAAACTGTTAATTCTTCGCCTCTGTTCATTTAACTCCACCCGTTAGCAGACAGCAACGCTAATGTAAACTTTGGGAGAATGAGGACAATATATTTAGACTGCATTTCTGTCACTGCCTCCCCTGCGACGCAGCGGCATGCGTTTCTGCATCCTCTGACTTCCTCTCCCTGTTCCTCTGCTAATATGTTTAGAGGCACTCAGCGTATTTAAAGCACAGAGAGTTGAAAGTGTTCTTTTACAGCCTTTGAGGCCATAAGTAGAAGAGAGCGACTGAGCGCGTGAAGCGGTAATCCGAAGGCTCTGTGCCTACCCCGTGTCATCACATTCTCCCGGCTCTACCACTTGGTTAGGCTTTACTCTTTTGTAAATGGGGAGTTAGAACCTGCCAACACTGCAGCACCGAGATAATCCGGGAAAACGGATGTGGGCGGAATTCACGATGATGCATCCTCTTCCATCAAAAAGGTACACAAATGTGATGCAAAACAACCGGGCCGAATGTTCAGACATAACAGCAGCGATCACCATCAGCATCTGACATAAGCACAGCTTCCTTCTCCACCTCTTTACCACACACACACACACACACACACACACACACACACACACAGCTGAACACACAGATGACTAGCAACTGGTGATGAGGGCAGAGAGAGACGGGGTACAGCTGATAGAAAAGTCTGTATTGGAGAGCAGGTCATGAGTGGGTGTTTGAAATGGAAAGATTCCCAGTTTTCTCTCCTCCCTTTTATTTCTCTGCCTGCAGAGGATCTGAGGATGCTGCTGTCAGATAAAGTGGCGCAGACGTAGACCTCTATTAAGAAGGCTCACCGTTTCAAGAAAATTGCTGCAGTGTGGAAAGAAAATTGGTCCCGATTCGTATTATGCTGACATAAACTGTACTTAATAAGATTAATGTGTCCAGATCAAATTAAAGGTCATTTTGGGTTTTTTGCATGAGACACAAAAATCTTTATCTTATATCTTATGACCTAAAAACTGGAAACTGGTTAACGGCTGTGTGGTCATACTGCAGCTTAATTAAAGGTATCTTATAAGATCTGTTTCTTCCATTAGTTTTGTTGCCGAGGTTGCCAGCCACATAAACACACAGCCCGAGGATCAGTACACATTTAATTTCTGAGATGCCAAAAACATTATATAAACATCTGCTGCACAGTCTGCACGTAGATGTTGCTTTGGCACACGTGAGAACGTGTCGTCATCTCATTTTCTGTCTCCCAGTTCCTGATCTGAGGGTTCTTGTCCCTCAGACTGTCCTCAGTCGTCACACTTTGACCTGCTGCATGAAGCACTCTCCAGCGCTCGGCTGTGAAATCGGATAGGCTCGTGAGCTAAATAAAGACACGGCCACAACAGCTCTGATAAACGCATCGAGCCTTTACTGGAACGCTGGGACTGACATTTGCATAAAGGTCTACTGGACAGTAAAGGTGCATCACGTAAAACAAGATGCAACAAACAGTCATGCAAACAGGTACAGGAGCAAAGGGACGGGAAACAGACAGACGCTGATTCACACATGGGTTATATTTAAGGTGTTGCTTTGGAAAACTGAAAAAGCATCCTGAGAATAACGAAAATATCCGAGAGCAGTGAGAACAATGTGAAAACACATTAACGATCTCAAGATTAGCAACAAGCTCTCAGTTTGCAGCTCTGAAGCGGGCTGAGCCAACAGAAGGAAACCTCAGAACGCTACGAGTTAATTAACGGGTCTTTACAGAAAACAAGCTGTCACGTTTAAACCATTAACTGATCTACGGAGGCAATCGAAACCCCACAGGGCGCCCGATAATCAATAGTTCACGTCCCTCTCTGTCTGCTCAATGAACCTGAGATCAGATTAAGTCTTCTCTTGATAAATCCATCGATAAAAATGGGACCGCTTTGTAAATGAGAAATCCCTGTTTTAAGAAGGTTACAGAGAGGAGGGGCGGGTCAACAAGAGTGACCCCCCCACAGCAACAAGAAGGTGACTGCAGTGAGCTGGAGGGCTGCATGACAAGTGACATTACATGCACAAATAATACAGTTTCTCATCAATAAATCAGACATATACAGACTAACCCCCCCCCCCAACAGAAATATATAACTCTCAGGGATAACAAGGTGATCCTCATCACTCACCTTCAGGTCCCGGTGCACCACGCCCATTTGATGGCAGTGAAGCACCGCCTCCAGGATCTGCTGGATGCAATGACTGCATGCAAACACCAAGGAGGGGGGAGGGGGGTCGCATGTTAGTCTCAGCAGCGCTTCAATCGCGTGCACAGGCCGGGGGGGTGGGGGGTGAGGGGTGAGGGTGTTTTGGAAGGTAAGAGGGGTAGAAAAGGGGGTAGAAAGGGCTCTTCTGTTGCTTTGACCTTTCATTGGCTACAGCTGACCCACAGCGATATGAAGCCAATCAGGGTTTAGTTTCATAAATGTGCTCTCATCATATTTTTGCCTGTGCTCGGGGATTACAGTCATAAAGCTTCTTGCATTTGTTTGACTGGGAGACCTGGCAGACTGCTCCCCATCAATGTTGCGCACGACGTCATCAGGAAGGAGGAGCTAGGTATTTCAAAGTAAAGAATGTAAACTGACAACGGCACCATGGTGCGTATGGCATTGGCCATCTTGTGTCACTTCATTTCCTCTTTCGTGCTGCTATGGTTACAGATGCACACAGCTGAAGAGTTTAGGAAAAGAAATAAATAAATGGTTCAACGGCTGCTGGTCCTCTCTGTGCTACTTTTGGCCAACTTCAAAGAGGTGATGTCTCTAAAGTTTCAGTCTGGACTTTATGAAGTCTCCAGATACTAAAATAAATTAATCAGAAACAGCCTGCTGCAGGAGTCCAATTTGACCTGTTTATTGTTTCAAGCTCTTCATCAGACCATAACACACATAGTGCTGCCATCTTAAACCATGAGTTGCTGGTCCCATTAAGGTGAAGTTTTCGGGGGGGGGGGTCAGAGGTATGCAACAGAAGACTCCTTTGAGTCAGTCTAATCAAATAACCAGTGATACAGCCTCTGAGCTTTGTCTTGTCTTAGGTGCTCCATTCTTAGTAGATGAGTATGTCGCTGGACAAACCAAGCTAAGAAACATTTACTGCTGCTGGCTGCGGGTGGGTTCTCCATGCCCCACCTCCCTCCATGAATTGGCCAATAGGCTTCGACTGATATAAGGGGGGTGTGACGAAATGCTTGGCCAAGGGGAGGGGCTACAGAAAGCGTTGATGGAGGAGGTAAGGGAAGGAGTGAGTCATTGTGCAATTAATAACAAGATGTGTCTGGGATCAATGCCATGTCTACTGCCAGTCTAGCTGGCCTCTGCTGACAGGAGGAGTCACTCTGATGTCAGTAAGCCTCCAGACACTAAAAATAAAACCCCCAAATCCAAAAACTGTGCAAGGGACGCTAAGGGGCGATCGAGGTGTGAGTGTATGCAGAAATCTGATGATATATCTGAGCAGGGGGAGGTGTGAATTAATGCAGAGCTGCATTAACACACACTCACACCTGCACTGTTGGAAATGCTCTGATGTGACCGTGCATTTATGCTTCCTGTGCACTGACAAGTTTGATTAATTTTTACAGCCGCTTCTGTTTAAAGACAGTTTTTCTTTACCATAAACACTCGGGAAATGAAAGTGAAGCATGTTTTCTGTGGCATTATTAAAGCTACTCTGAAAAAAGCAAAAATCAGAGTGAACCAAGTTATTTAACTAAAATATTCAACTGATATAAAATTATCTGCAATGCCAAATCTGAACTGAACTAGAATCAGGAGAGCCTCGCTACAGGAAAGAAGGTGCACCTTTTTACCTCACTTTAATACAGGGTAATAAAATAAACAAATGATTAGGAAAAATATCTTTCGGAAGTCAGAAGAGGTCTAAATTATGAATTTCTCAATAGAAAATATTTATTTTTATCATATTTCCAACTGACTACTTTGTATTTGTTTCCACTCATTTTTTCCCCGTTTGGTAGTTGTGATCAAAGGCTGAATATCAAAGATGTACACAGTCACTGCAGAAGTGTCTTAAATCTGCATTCTGCCCAATGACCAGTAGTGGGCGACTCTGGTTGCACAGAAGTCTATGAGGAAAATGACCGTTTGGCTCACGTGACCTGTGAACACCTTTCTGATTATTCTTTTTCTATTTTAGGTCTATTGAATTAATGTGAAGTGCAAGCTGGGGATGCATGAGGGAGGGGCTGCCTATGATTAGGAAGGTCAGGTCCACCCCCCCACCCCCCCACACTCGTCACATCAGGGGTCAAGAAGTTCAGATCTTCATGATGGGAACTTGCTGAGGGTCAGTGTCCATACAGCCAGACAGGAAACAGCTTAATGTGATTTATTTGTAACACGTCGCGGTGGCCGCGCAGTTAAACACATCCTGGATTTTCCCCTCTTCTGCTGCTCTCATGGTCACGCTCAAGAGTTAAATTTCACTGGTGCGAAATGTACAAAAATGGCTTAGAGATGGCATTTATTTTACCTGCATTAAAAAAACTAAACAGAGCTGCAGCTAAACGAAAGCCCACGAGTATCCTCAGCATGTCTGTGGGCTTTCCTGTTACCTTTAAACTTCACGCCACGGTTCACAGACTCCCGTGCGGCCTTGAAGTCTACATTATTCATGCGGTTTAAAATCCTGGAAACTGGATATGTGTAAGAGAAGTCTGAACCAACCCAAGTTTTTTAAAATGCTATCTGATGTTTTATTTAACCCCAGATGCCGTCCACAGTGAATCACTCAGAAAGTGTACTTGCACAGGTAGGCAAATCATATCTCCAATAAACTCCTGCAAGTAAACAATGAAAAGTCAGTAAAGCAGCAGCTGGAGAAACCGAGCCGCAAAGAGGGAGATATTTTGATACGACGGTCATGCTAAACCTCGAAGGCTGAATTACAGCCATAGAGTGCAATAAGGCGCGCATCGGGCCGCTCTGTGAAATATTATAACATGAGAGAAATAAGAGAGAGGCAGAGACTGAGACAGGGAGGGAGGGACGCACTGGCAGCACTGTAAAGTTCAGGGCTGTAAATCAGAATCCTGTGTCTTGTTTCTAAAGGTCTCCCAATGAATAAATACTAGGCAGGTCACACCAGCATGTGGCTGTAAATGTGCCATCAACACTCAAACAACCTGAAATGTGTGTGAGCTCCTTTGTATCCACGTTCAGAGATGAATGTGTAGGTATGCACGCCATTCAAAATGTGTGTGTCTGTGTGCGCATTTCCCTGAGCTTCCTCCAACACTCTCAGCTGTTGAGCTCTCTTACTTGCCTGTAGCGAGTTTGTGCATGCTGTGAACACATGAAGATAACAGGGTGTGTGTGTGTATGTGTGTGTGTGTGTGTGTTAGGATAGGTTAGGATCTGTTAGGTCGCGTCATGGACGTCATGCCCGATATTTACACCCATTCTTTTGTTGTTTTCTCTCCCTGTTTGGTCATGGTTAGGCAACAAAATGACTGTATCTGGTTACATTTAGGAAAACATGGCCTGGGTTTAAACGCACCCTTCCCCAACGTTAAACACACGTTACAAGTCAAACTTTTCCCAGCTGCGAACCGATTTCCCGACATTTCCCCGTCACCACATTTATGTGGCCTGTGGCTGTGACGACACCAGCAGAACACTACAGACCGCTGAGACCGCCCTGCACTGTGAAACGACCTCACAGCAGTAAGTGGCGAGTTATGATGATGCCCGCGGGTCCTGAGGGAGTGTCAGCGTGTGACCGCTGAGACTGCGCTCTTTATTTACACTGAAAGCTGCTCCTGTGTGTCACACAGCACTCATGTTTCATCATTTGGATGATTGAAAATGTAATTTAACATCAGCTGGTGTTTCTGCACACAGTGGCACTCGCGTTTGGCTTTGTGTGCACTTTGTGTATAATGTAATTCACTCTAGCAACTTACATTTGCTTATAGTTCTGCTGCAAACTAACACGTTAGCCCATTTTGCAGTACTCTTCAAAGAGGATGTGAATAATTAGGTCGACAGATCACAGCCACAGACGCACCGCAGGGCTTCAAATAACGTGAGCGCGTGCTTTGTGCCACCGCTCTAGAAAGAACAGATTACTGTGGTCAGGAGAAAGAAACACGTTTAACTTGTAAATTGTTCATTTTCAAAGAGGCGTTTGATGAATTATAAACAGGTCAAAATGTCTTTTTGTGCCTTGAATAAAAGGTGCGACGCAAACAGACACAAAACCATAAAGTTATGTGTTGTTAGTATACTACGTGGATTTATGTTACCTGACATTGTGTGAGTGCTAGTCAGTGCAAAGTTTATAAAATCACTCTTAAGACTTTATATCAGGTGAGATTATGTGTACGATGAGTTTGATTAAGTGGGTAATATCTGCTGCTGATGTTTGGCATTATGTGATATTACAGCAGCATCCTCAGACTGTAGCCCTGCTATAGTAAAACCTGACTGCTCTGAGGTCAGGAGAAAGAACCCCGGGATATCTCAGAAATTCAGAAACATTAAACATTAGCCTGAGATATGTAAACACCTCTATGAAGATGTTAAATGAGACTGTCCTGAAAATACAGGATCAATACGAGAACAGGAGGCAGTTTAAAGCCAGAGGATAGAGTAGGAGGGAAGAAAAAAATAAATCAATGAAGAGGACAGTAAATATAGTTGTGGATATTTTTTTTTAACTAGCCTGGTGGGAGAAACTGATGGTTGCATGGCCTGGATATTTATTGCACCTGCAGAAAGTTGTGTGCTTGCTGCAGGTGACCGTGTGCATTTAATAATAGATCTGGCAGTCAGTCAGTGCAGCAGGAGCTTTTGTTATGTTGGTGCTTGTAAAAAAAAAAAAAAAAAAAGGTTGAAAAGGGTGGGAGGGCAGATGGATCAGGGAGGGTGGGTGAGGTAGGTGAGGGTCCTCCAATTAAAATTTAAAACACAATAAGAAAGCATAAACCAGAACAAGTCGGACAGGCGGACACCAGACCAGTAACGAGACGAATAGACGAGATCGAGGAGGCAGGGAGGAAGGAAGAAGGAAAGAAACGAAGGAAGCAAGCAAAAGGATGGGGGGGTTAGGAGGGTGAGGGATGCAGATGCTGCTCTACATTTACTAACCTTCAGGTCCCTGTGCACTATGTCATGTTGGTGAATGTGATGGACACTTTCTAGAATCTGATGGATACAGTGACTGTGAAGACAAAACAGAGAGAGGAGGGCCGGCAGGAGTGGAGAGGGTGGTGAAAGGATGGAGATGGATGGACCACAGGAATGTACAGACAGGGGTGAAGGTGGAGAAACGAAAGAGAAGAAAGAGGGATGCCAGATGAGTGACAGGGAAAAGACAATGAAAGATGAGAAGAGGTTAAGAGAACGAGAGGGGTCATGTAGCAGGTGGGAGGGAGAAAGGAGAAGGCCAGAGGGATGGATGCAGGTAGAGGTGTTGGAGGGAGAGGGACGGGTGAGTGAATGCAGGTGGAGGAGACAAAAACATTTTGTTTTGCTTCTTTAAACATGATGAGAGACAGGGGTGGCCACAGCAGAACAACCTGCCAGACAAAAACCATCACAAGAGGAGAGGAGAGGAGAGGAGAGGAGAGGAGAGGAGAGGAGAGGAGAGGAGAGGAGAGGAGAGGAGAGGAGAGGAGAGGAGAGGAGAGGAGAGGAGAGGAGAGGAAACCAAAAAGATGACAGATTGTGAAAGTGAAGATGAAAACCTTTTGCAGAGCAGAAAAGAGATAATAACACATAAGAGGAATGGAAACGAGGATGAAACTGAATCATAGAGACCGGTGGGCTGTTGCCAGGCTATTGTTCCATCACTAAAAGGAAAACATCACCGTGCGTGCGCTGCAAAGAGATACGTGAAACTAACGCTCTATAATGTCTGTGTGTGTGTTGTATTTAAATGTGTGTGCATGCGGGCTCAGTGCAATCAGAGTGTAATGTGCAGAATATGTGACTAATAGCAGGCACAAGGAGACAGGCAGCCTGCAGGATCCACACCCACACGGTGCCTAATAAGTGGGAGGGCTGAGAGATCTGCGGCGCGTATGTGTGCTTCCTCAGAAACACACCAAAAATGATGTGAAACACAGTAAATCCTGATTTCAAAGCAGAGCCACAGAAACCTGAGGAGGTGAATTGAAGGTCTCAACCTCTGGAGAACATCATATAATCATTTTCAAATTATAAAGAGCTGCAGGCTCAATAGTGCACCTCTCAGCAGTGAGCATCAAGACTAACCAACTGACCATCATCATCATCACAGACTGCACAGACAACAATTAACCTTTGACCCAAGTTCCTGTGCTGAGCCTACATTCATACCCACAGCACACTGAAAGGAAGGTCAGTGGTTTCATGAGCTGCCCCACATCAAACTCTGCATGGATACATGTTATATCATACTAAAGACACCTCACATAAGAGGTGATTCATTTTATTAGAACAAGATGATATTAATCACTAACAAGCAGTTTTTGGTCCCGTTAGGACAGATGATCACACATATGAATCTGAACTTGTACAACATATGAATAAAGCAGCCAAAATCTGTTACGCAATAATTATCTGTCTGAATGAGCCGATCCTTAAAAACGGAATAAATGCTCCGAGGTGACCGTTACTGTGATTTGGCGTTATATAAATAAACAGTGAAAACATTAACCTTTGTTTAATGTGCTGAAACGAGCAACAACATCGTAACACAACTGCGGGTACTTTAGGAACCACTCGACTAACCCTCTCAATTACAGTGTATTTTTCCAAATTATGTGAAGTGTCTTCCCAATTCTTCACATGGCGGCTGAACGGAGGGAACAGAGAGGCAGCTACACGCAGTAATCCACCCCAGAGCGAGGACTTTAAAGCAGCACTGCATGAAAGCTTAGGTGGGCGTACAGTACAGATAAAGCCACTGTGTGAGTCACAGAGTTAACACTTATCATTAAGTGGTTATGATAACTATTTGTGTTTGACTCTTTCAGGAAGGACAGGCCTGTGACTTACTCAGATAAGAGGCTGCAGAGAACATCGCACCGTCTGGCTTCGTCTCTGCTCTGTATTGACTTATTCACACTTCCTGATGCTGCCGTTTGGGCTGCCGTCTGATACAAAGTGAGAGTAATTTGAAAGTTTAGTGTACGCATGCGTGGAAACCGTTTGACCCCACAGGAACCCACCGAGTCTGGCATTTAGAGATAGGAGAGCATCTCCATCCCGCTCCTTCGTTTGGGCACGCCTCAGTAACGACTGTCCAAAACGATTCCGTCATTCCGACGGATTGTTTATGGACTCCTGGGGGGGGCAAAGAGGGAAAAAGTGCCACCCTCATCATACTGGCTCAAAAATGTGACTTGCTCAGCACTTTGAGCTGCAACGTCCCACTGCTCTCTGCAGGAGAAGTGACACTAGGAGGAAAATCAAAGTGTACCTTCTCACATATGCCTGAGTATGCTTTCAAGACCGAGCTGCACAAAGTAATACAATCAAACACGTCTTCTCTTGTGTGCATGATTAAAAAAAAAAAAAAAAAAGATTTACTGACGTGTTTTCTGTGCTAAATAAATGTGAGGATGAAGAAAAAAAAACAAGTAAGAACAAACAAAACAATCTTTCCAAATACTTCACCATGGAAACTAAAGCACAAACCATTCCTGGCCGTGCATCACTGTAGTCAAGCAGAAAGTAAATTAGCAGCACTCTCACTTTTGATCTCAGTCTGCAGACTCACAACACACGGCATCAGATTTCCCCTCACAGCACGGCCGACATTTCACCGGAGCACCTTTAGCTCTGATGAAGGCGTGGCCTTCACTGTGACATCATTACGCTTTTATTTCCATTCGAAGTCGAGGTATTTGTACCAAACCCTAAAATCTTCTCCAGAACATCCAGAAGGTTCTCAGCAGTTAAAGTCTGGACTCTGGTCTCCATCAGTTTGAGCCGAAGCATCCTGGCACTGTCGTCTTGGAATACTCTCCAAGACGTTCACGGCCCACACCCGATGTTTTTTAGATTCTTTAAGTGGACCTCAGCTAATAAGAAGACAGCTGTGGATAAATGTTGGGCTGCAGGAAGCCCCTATGAGTAAAAATAAGGATTATTTTGAACTGTGAATCATGCAAAACAACGTCAGCAGAACCGGAGAGTAAATTGGTGTGATGGGTCCTATTCAGCAATAATTTAAAAAAATAAGATGGTGAAATAAAGCAATAAGCAGGGTTAGGGTTCTCTACAAAAACAAAAAAAAAATCAACTGAATTTAGTTTCAGTGGATTTGTCCACAACCCACAGCCACAGTTACAAAGTGCACGGGCAGACTACGGCTAAACTTCCTGAGACGGTTCTGAATGTTCGCCGACACGAGAGGCAAAACAACTTAATAAATCAGCGATGTTGGGTGCCGCTGTTTTTCCTGCTCCCCGGTGAGCAAAGATTCCTCGATGCAGCTTTATTTGTAATTCAGAAGCAAACACGGCGGCCTCGATGCAATCAAACGCTGCTGAGGAGAAAATGGGTTCTAACGGGGGGGTGACAAGGTGTTGTGCTGCACAGTTTGGGGGTCTGTGTGCGAGTGAGGCTAATTATCACAGCTAATTAAAGTCCCACTTCTTGCTGGTCTCCAAGGGAGCGAGGGTGGAGGAGCAGGGTGGGGGTGGGAGATTGTACTGGCCTGGATGAGTGACATTCAGAAAGTGTGCGTGTGTGTGTGTGTGTGTGTGTGTGTGTACATGAGCAAGGGAAGGGCGTATCAAGGGCTAGAAGGTGGGTGGCACATGCTGCAGGTTTATGGGTGGTGTGGGATGAAGAAGCTGCCCGGAGGCCTACATTCAGAGTCGGCCTCTGTTCAGGAATTCAAAAACATGCACAGGAATATTTTTGTACATCGGATTATGAAATGAATGCCATCACTTCAGTCTCTGGAAGCTGTGAATGAGAAAGCTAAGAGAGTTCCTCAGAATTACACATAAGGCAAAAACTCGCTGACAGCTCCTAAATCTGCAAACAGCCGTCCTTTTTAGAGCACCGGAGACGAACGGGCAAAAACTAGAGATAATTAGCACATTCACGTCCTTCACCATAAGCACAATTTTTAGAAAATTAATGAGTGCAAAGACAACAGAATAAGAACCTTTTTTTTCCCTTTCAGCAACTTAAGCAGCACACCGAGACGCAGCTGAAGGTCTGCGGCCGTCGGTGCAGAGAAGCAACCCGACACTCTTTAAATGGCAGCGTAGGTTCAGTGGCCTTTACCTTGACTTCTCAGTGCAGTATATATATATATATATATATATATATATATATATATATATATATATATATATATACACACACATACACACTGAACTTTATGTTTCATTAGTTTAAAGGAGCATCACTACAGTGAAACACTGAACCGTTGCTGCAATAACTGAGACAGCAGTCTCTGATACAAAGTATCCAGTAGGAAGGATTCAAACCAGAAAGGAACTTTTTAAGTCACCCATGTTTAATTTCAAAGCAGCAGCACAATAATAGAGCTACATCTACTGTTTCATCGTTCTTTTGTCTGACCCCATCAAAACGGTAATTTAGAGAATGAAAGTCAGACTTATATATAGCACATCTCTCTGACTGTCTCAGATTCGCTGTCACCCTTATTACATAAATTATAGTATGCGTGGGAATCTCAGAATCTCTCACAAGATGATCCTATCACAACACAGTGCCCACAATAACAGTGGTATCGCCACACAGTGATTCTGTGCTGAGACGAGAGCTTCAGCCCAGATTCATCCCAAATGCTGAGGAAAGAATTCCCCTAAAAAGGAAAAAGGTGGGAATTCTGTGTGCTTTGATCTCACTGTAGCGTGGCTGCATCTATATCATCATTATCCATCAGGAGGAGTCATGAAGTATTTGGAAGTGTTTGAGTATCAGTATCAGTGCAGAACTTATAACATGTATTGCTGTATATGCATTTGTATCATGACATGGTAACACACTGAGCAGAGGACCTTAATTATACTGGAAACAGTAACAAATGCATTTACGCTTCTTGGAAGCTGCAAGGACTTTAAATAGTTTCTTTCAAAAAAAATCTTATATTTTCTGAGTGGATACATTTGCATTAAAGAACACATTACAGAGCACTGTGGGATACGACCTTTTCACTATGACTCATAAGGGCCTCAGCCACCTGTTGTAGCTGCTGCAAAAGATGACATTAGCAGCTGACATCTATATGAATATTCTCCTGAATAACAAAACAATTTCGCCTGCAGAGGTCCATCTTATCAGGGAGCGGCGCTAAAAATAATGATCATAAGGAACGGGATTAAAAACCTGAATTACTGAAGTATCAGTACACAGTGCATGCATCTGTCGAGGAGGCACAGCGCATCTTAGTTTCATGGAAAAAACTAATAAGAGTTACTGAATTTTGATGATTTGTGATTAATGTCAGTAAACTGTGTGCAGCGGTCCTCGATGTTTTACCCAAACACATCAAATTTTCATGACTGCCTGAATCATCATCATCACCATCAGGTCGGCCTTTGTCACAGCGGATGCTAAAAGCACTTCAGCAGACTTGGGCTCAAAGTGGCCGTTTGCTCTGGTGTGATTTTCTACAACAGCAGACGATCCTGCTTTAATGCTGCTGACTGGACGAACACCCACACCACAGCTGCCGGTTTCCAGCATCTCTCTCAGCCCATTGTCTGTCCACCCCCCCGCTACTCCATTTCCTCTTCCGCCATTGGTTAAAAAGCGAGCTGTGTGCGTGTGTGTGTGTCGATGAATCAGCACGAGTGGTGGGTGTGAGATATAAAACAGTGCGGGGGGTGAAAAAGAAAGTAAAGTGGAGGGGGAAAAAAAAAAAAATCAAGGAGAGAAAGTGGGTGAGACGTCCACATACACACACATGAGATGGGCAGTGTGACAGTATAAAGGTGTGCCCTGAACCACCTGCACTAACGGGGCACCTGAGGTTTGACCAATCAGAGTTCCACACGTGCAAACATCAGCACCCGCTCATGAGACGGATACGAAGCAGGTTCTGGTCCTTTGGCGCACGGACCATCATTATCCCGGCGTTCCCATTTTCCTGTGCCAGTAAATAATAACCGTTTTGGATTTTCACGCGGCACATCAGCCTTTGGGTGAAATCACATAATTGGTTTTTGAGAACACAAAATCTAAAGATGCATCCATCAAAGCACTTGTGCTGAGAGCTTCTTGCTGTGCCACGCTCACACTTTGCAGTCCAACCAGACATTTACAGCAAAGATAACTACACAACTTTGTTTCTGCCTTCGTTTCCTTTCTTTCACACGAGGTTCGATGAGGGTCGCAGCGAGCTGAACTGCACTTTGCCTTTAAGAGGCAAATTAAAGTCAGACAGCTGCAGCTCTGTGACCGCATCACGATTCATTTCTGTTTTCAGTTTTGCTCTTTGCTAAAACTCACCTGGAATTTAATGTAAGGATTAACCCTGTCAGTGCCTCGTTAAAGCATGAGAGTCTAAAGGATTACAGAGCACTGCAGCACATTTGTCCATCACACAGTGATGTCATCACTCATCCCCTTTAATAAAAACAGAAGAAACCTCGAAGTATCAACCAAACTGTGGTCTCACTGAACGTTACAGCCCTGCTTTCTCTCTCCGTACGTCCCAGAATTGATTTTAAGATTTTGATGATCGGCATGTCTGGGTCTGACCTCATGCTGCAGAAGTGCTGACCCCATCAAAGCCAGTTCACAGCCTTAGATCTTAACCTGCTTCCTGCTCGACAGACTCCGCCCTGAAAGCTTACGCTGCTCCACCCGTCAGGACCCCCGATGGTACCAACTTCCTTCCGTGGCATCACTTCTAACGATCAGGTTTTTATAGACCTGCTGTGATATCTTTTCATCCTGCTTTTAATGGTCCTCACATCATCATTCGTGCAGCATTTTTCCTTTAGTATTATTTTGTTTTTGTATTTATTTTATACTTTTCTCAGCTGTTTGAATTTATTATTTTGCTTGTCTGTCAAAGAACTTCGTAAACTGCATTTTAAAGTTGCATAAATAAAGTTCCTCTTCTTGTTACTGTTCAGTGATGTTTCAGTGATGTGAGCAGCTTATATTTTCGTGGGTGTTTGTAACTTCCCGCCTGGCTGCAGGTGGTACACAGCACAATATAATCTGGATGTGAAACCCAGAGTGGTCAAACCTCAGCCTGGGCTTAAAGCTCACTCCTGTGTCAGTGTGGGGGGAGAAGTACCGTGAAACTGATGTAAAGGAAGAGGCAAAGGACAGGAGAAGGAGTGGAAAGAAAGGGGAGAAAAAGAAGAAAGTGGCAGCAGTATGACCGTGAAAACAGGAAGTAAAGGAGTACCGCTAACAGAGGAGAAGAGAAGAAAAAGGCAGGATATACGACAGGAGAGAGAAAAAGAACAGAAGCAAGACATACAGAGAAAGGATGTAAGAGGCAGGAAACAAGACGACAGAGCAAGGAGGAAGAGGACAGTGAGGAGAGGAGGAAAGAGTCACAAGAAAGGAAGAACATACAAATCAAAGAAAAGAGAGAACAGACAAGAAGACAACAAAGGACGAAGACCGTCAAGGACAGAGAGAAGCACCTATTCACTCTCCTACCTGGCATCGGCCTCACTGTAATACTCTCTGGCTACGATGTCCTCAAATAGTTCACCTCCAGTCACCCTGTAAAAGCAGACAACACACACACACACACACACACACACATATTCAAGAAAGCTGGAACAGCTGGAGTACAAGGAGGAGGAGGAGGAGGTGGTGGGGAGAAGGTGGGTTATAAATGCTTCAAATCAAGGATTCCTACTTCACTTCTTGTTTAGTGCAGCCCCCCCCCAACCCTACATCCCTTCACCCCCACTTCCCACACTGTTACCATGGAAACTGGAGGGAATTGCTGAGAGATGGATGTGAAGGGCGTGGGTGGCAGCGGTGGTGGTGGGGCAAATATAAGAGTGAGTTACGTAATCGTATATATTTATATGGAAGAGCTGGGAAAACTGAGAGGGAGGAGTAAAAAGGAAAAGGGGGAAGAGGAGCAGAGAGGATGAGGAGGATGACTTACAAGTCGAACAGGAGGTAGTGGAAGCCCTCCTCTGATATACTGTCATGAAGACGCACTGCGAGGGAGAGAGAGGTTGAGACAAACTGAACGTTTTTGCCATCGAGACAATTCCTCTGCAGCTTTCTGATGTTTATTCAAAGAGTTTCTAACACCGGCTCTGACTGCTGCATTTTAAACAGGAGCTTAAAAAAAAGGGAAGAAGAAGCGATGAAGAGGGAGTGAGAGTGCGCGTGGGGCAGAAACCACGGGGGGTCCAAATAATTGAGTCTTACATCATATGAGTTTACAATCGAGCAGGAGCTTCTGGGAGTAACAGGAACACACCTATAAGAATTTATTTCTGTTTCATGTTTTCAGAAAAATCAGCAACATGTTGGCCTTTGCAAACAAAAAGTAACTAAAATGTGATTTACTTTGTATCACGACAAAATGAAATTCTAAAGCAAAGATAAGAACGGCGCATCCTCACCAATGTTGGGGTGTTTCAACAGGCGACAGATACGAGCCTCTCGCTCCAGCTTCTGGTGATCTGAAGTGCAACAAAGACAAAGGGAATCAGAGTTATTGGCAACAATGTGGCTCTTAATACGTTGTCTGAATGTTGCAGATGCCTCTGTGGGGCAACAAGGCTAAACGTGTCAGTACAGCGTGGAAGGTGGTTTCAGTCTGAGACGAGACAACAGTATGCAGCGACCCAGAGGGCATAAACCTGGAGAGTATGAAATATAATGATGAGGCGTTCCTCTAACTTTATAACTGGACGAGTTCGAGGTGAATCTCAGTGTTAAAGAACACAGTCCCCATCTGCTCCAGATCTTCACCAAAGTTCAGCAGGATCAGTTTTTATGTCTTACTCACTGCTCTAAACTATTTCACCTCATTAAGAGCAGAAGAAAAATTATATTTTCTAAAAACATACAACTGCACTTTTTGCTGGTTTTTTTTGTTGGTTTTTTTTGTTGTTTTTTTTATTAAATCAAGACAAAAAGAAAAGTGTGGCTTTGAAATCAAAAACTATATTTCCCTCCCTGCACCATTCGTGTCCATGTTTTAAAGTCTCTTATCTGCTTTTGTAAAGTGCTGTTCACACCTCGAGTTACACAAACATAACAAGTTGTTTAAACTATAACACAAAAGACACCAAACTGACTTCAATAATGTTTCTTGCATTTCATTCGTCATTATGCAGAAAATATATGAAGCAGTATTAATATACAGTCGCTTCAGAAACAGCTCATCTCCTGGGACGTTCCCCACACAAACGTCTCTAAAACTTACAGAGAACAGAATGCTTCATTGATGCCAGAGTTCAGAGGGTGAAGGTCAGAGTGTCCCTCTGATGGGATGTCAAAAATAACTCAAACAGCCACTCGTTACAGCCAGAGCTGTGACACCTCTAAACGCTGCAAACACAAAAGCCCTGGAACCTCCCGGCCTTACAGCACTGGTTTGTTTCTCTGAGGTAGGCTGTGACATCTGCATGATGCTCAGCTGGTACTGACGATTGTTGCTGATCGTTCTCACTGACATCACTGATGCCGGCATGTCAACACGGACCAAAATCTCCGAGTTCACCTGAATCTGACCAAAGAACTCTGCTGGCCGGTTTCCCGTTCATGGATTAAGCATGGTCCTAGACTAAAACCAAAAAGTCAGTGAAGACCACAATAGGAAAAAGTATTTAGTCCAGGATTAGACATAATCCCTGTATGGGAAACTGGGCCTGTGAGTCTAAGTTAAATCTATGAATGCAGACTCTCAAAAATCAGACTGTATGTAGCTTAAATATTCACATCTGCATGTCCCTTTATATAACAGATTATTGATGCTAGCCAGCATCCATTACAGGGTTATCATGCTAGTCATAGACAGTGCGCGCACACACACACACACACACACACACACACACACACAACACACACACACACACACAGGGTGGACTGTCAGCACACAACAGATATGCATCGGTTGCACCCCCACACGTACAAGTTTTAAGAGCACACAAACAGACCTGCAAAACTCAAGTGCACACACTCACTCTGGCACAGCGGAGTGACAGTGAAGTGTAAGTGTGGTGATTACAGTCTCAGAAGATGAGAGGAGTGGGGCGGAGAAAGGAGTGGAGGAGTGCTGAAGGGGACAGAGGAGGAGGAGGAAAGAGGAAGGAGAAAAAAACAAAAACACAAGGATGTTTAATATGCACGAAGCCTGGTTGCTGTCTTTCTGGTGAAACAATAAGACGCTGCTAATCACTGCCTGCTGCCTGTTTTTCCTTCTCACTCGAATCATTTGTTCTTCGGATGTGCTCCGTGGTCGAGGCTGTGAACTCACCGTTTTCCCATTGATTTATCTGTTCGTGTGTGACAAAGTGCATCACATTTCAAAGCAGGGATTCTGCTCAGAAACACACTGGATACAGTATTTCTGACTTACACAGAGAGACCCACCACAAATTAGCACTTTAAATAAAGCCATCGTCCCTGCACGATCACATTACTCTGTTATATACCCGAGCTTTGACTCCAGCTGAACTCCCTCTGACTGACTCTTAAAAACTGCCAGCTCCGTGCTCGTGTTATATACTCCCAGATGTTATCTGTCAAACTAATGTCGAGTGTTGGAAAGCCTGTCGTGGGCACTCGCATCACATTTCATCCTATCAGTGGCATCTGCTAATATTACTCTGCAGAATTGGCGGAGAGAAACTGCTTTGGAGCGTCATCTCCGTCTACCATCTGTGCCTTTGTTATCAGCCGTCATCTATGTGGGGCAGTATGACTAAACACTGAAGCACAAATCTGATTCCTGATGTAAAACCTGAAACCTTAACGTGTTCTCGTTATGAAAGACGATGATATTTTTCTCTTATTAATCATATTGTAATATCAAGTGCAGAAATATCTATTAAAAATGTAATATATATATATGATTGACTGATTTGTTTTCTTGCCCAGCTGATAGGAAAGCAACAGTAAGTCCGATAACCATTTGTTACAACCGAGGTATGCAGAAGAGCATCTCCGAACATACAACAGGCCAAACCCTGAAGCAGGTCAGCTACAGCAGCAGAAGACCACACTGGGTGTGACTCCTGCCAGCGAAGAACAGAAACCTCCGGCTACAGTCTGAGGCTCACCAAGATTGGACCATAACTGGAAAAATGTTGCCTAATCTGAGGACTTTCAATTTCCGCTGACATTCAGATGGACGGGCGAGAGTTTGGTGTAAACATAAAATAGATCCATCCTCCCATCTGTGCACGGGGTTCAGGCTCAGGGTTATACGAGGGTGTAAGTATAAGGTAAATGAGATTACTGTGAAATCTGAGTCAAAGCTACTGTTGCAGAGCCAAAGAATAAAAGCTGGAGCTGGACAGCAGAGCAGGGCTCATTTAAAATACCAACGTTTTTACTGCATAGAGAAAAAAAAGCTCCCACCAAAGAGGGCACATTATAACCTTAAAAGCTTTCTGGAGTCTGATGAGTTATAACAGCTGACAGTTTTGTCCTGTATGTGCTCGAGATCCTTTAAAAACATCAAAATGCATTTTCTCTGGGGGTAAAAAAAAACTTTTTGCAAATAAAGAAACACAAACAGGATCAAATGAGAACTTCCTCGTTTGGTTCTTCCTTTACGGTCAGTGAGAGCCATGGGGCTCTTTTATGCAGGCTGCTTCATATTCGTATGTTCATTCAGTGAGTGTCAGTCAGATACCACTCCTGCACCTCTGATGCAGCAGGGTCAATGAGACCAGAGAGTGGGGAAAGGAAGAAAGACCAGTCCTGGGGAGGAGGGAGGACCGGAGAGGAAGTGGAGAAAAAGGGACAATCAGGAAGAGAGAGGTGGCAAACAAGAACAGAGCGAGATAATCCAAGGACAGCATTCAGTGAGATCTGTGGGAATCTTTGTGCTGAAGGAGAAGAGTGCCGAGGACAGGAAGACATTTGGGTTAATCAGCACCAGCGAGGACTTGAGTCTCCAGAGAGGGAGGAGATGTAAAAGGACAGCCGCAAAGGCAGCCAGATATAACACTGAGGCGGCGCATCATCAGGCTCTAAGTTTAAGGTATGGCTTAACGGTGGGGGGGGGTCAGATGTAAGTGGATTCACTGGAGAAATAAGATCAAGAAAGCAAACTGATGCCAATTAATAAAACAACTGATCACCTGATCTTCATGCCATAAACATCAAATACTGACATATAACCACACACACACACACACACACACACACACACACACACACACTCTGCTCTATCATGATATAATTACAAAGCCATACAGGAACCTCTGGCATCCACTGTCCAGAGATCACTGCCAATAAACAAGTTCTGTGATTGGCTGGAAGCCCTGCCCAGCAGACCTGCCCTATATTTCCTGTTGACATGTGTTGGATTGGCATTAACCGTTTGTCAGCTGGAACAGGGGGCTGGAGGGGCGGGGTGGTGGGAACATGTAGTGAGAAGCCTGGGTGCGACTATATTTATTCATAAATTCAAGCGTTTACAATCTGAAGCAATTATGACAACAAACAAACAAACCTGTACTCTTTGTTTTGTTGTAGCTAATAGATTATTGATTTCACCGTCCAGCTGACTGCTCGCATCACAGTCTCTGCTGCAGCTATCTGAATATCTGTGTGTGTCAGAGAGAAAGAGGGAGAGTCAGATGAGAGTCCCGTGCTAAAGGCATGTAGGCGTACAGGCGCATGGCTCTCAGCTGCCAAATGCCTGGGGTGCCTTCACTCTCCTGGCCCCTCCCTTCCCTCAGCTACCATCTCCATCTGCCGGCCCTAAACAAACACTCCTCTTAAGTTGTTGCAACCCAGGGCTGTAAACTCACCAACCTCACCTGCTGCCTGAGAAACACTACAGCAAAAAAAGGCCTAAACCGAGTCGCCGTTTTAAAGCAGAGCAGCAGTCCTCATCAGGGCTGCCATAAATCCTGGCTGCAGCAGCCCATGTCACACAGGTCATGGAGCTATAAAAAGGACCTGGAGTAGAAGCAGCATGCAGCTCTAACATAGCGCTGCCATTTCACAGAACATGGCTCATCCATTAGTAAGGAGTGTGGCACAGGCGCACCACCCAGTCAGGTCAGATCAGTCGTCCTATCAAATGTTGAAGCCGGGCGATCACGCTGCGCCTCAGAAATATGGCAGCTGCACTCCCTGATAAAGCAGCCGTGGTGAAATTCTGCACAAGGCCAATGACAGCATAACCTATAGGAAGTGTATTTATACTCTGTGTGTGTCTGTGTTACTCTCATTAGACCAATCCCTACAATTAACTGTTAGCCTCCTGCTAATAGAGGCCGGATAATCTAGGATGGGTTTAATCTCATTAAACACTGCACACTGCAAGGCAGTGAGATACAACTACTGCCAAGAATGACACCACAATCAAAACAACACATTTTTCTACATTTTGTGCAGTCTGACTTTTTGGGGTTTTTTAATAGAAGCTCTGCTGTGAGGACAAACTGGTTAGAGCTGAGTAATACAGCTAAATCCCCTCTGCAGGCCTCGTAATATCTGAAACACATTTGTTTCATCGCTGAGTGACAGCAGCCATGCTCGTTTGTGTCTGATGCCTGCTGTAGCTGGAAATAGTATGTTGAAATACAAAGCCAAAGTGCATTACAACATCATCTAATTTATTTATTACACTGCACCGTTTCCAAGTGTGTGCACAGTACAGGAGACGGGCACACGCGGCTTCAACCTGACTACACAAACATTCAAGTCTAATATTTCCAAACTTTATTATTGAATTTGGGACCCGGGAGGCCGACCTTTAAAAGCCTTCCTGTGTCGTCGCATAATCACGAACTCACAAAGCATAATTTTGTAAAATCGGTCTGCACACGGCAGTGATATTTTAAACCACTGTTTAGTATGAAAATTAATACCCACGCACACACCGACGAGCCAAATTGAGGGTAGCAGTTGTGAGAGGCAGAGATATGGACAGACATCCCAAGCCGAGGCCTTCTGCTTTATGCCCGTTAAAATGCCTTTTCTACCACACAACATTTTCACACACATGCTGTTTGTGTGCGTGTGCTTCGAGGCAGGGTGACAGTCTAGCATAGTGCCACCTGGCAGGGCCGCGGCAGTGGGTCTCCAGTTACGAGGCTGCAAGGGCAACAGGAGATTTACACTGGGCAAGTGGTGGCGCAGACTGCCAGAGCCACCACGGTGGTGCTGGACTGGTCTTCACGGCAAAGGCATTCAGCTTTGGCTTAAGTCATTACCAGCTGAGCAGCATGCAACACTCATTACGTTGGTTATACAGTCTATTTTTATTTAGTAAAAAACTGAAGATACTGACTGATGGATTGGAGGCCCACAGAGCCTAACGGTGTGTGCAGCAGAACATTTTTAATCCAGTTGAGCTCCAAGTTCACATTTAAGCATTTCGCTTTAATGAACTAAAGAGGAAGGATCTTAACTTTCACAGTGATTGATGATAACAATGCGGGAGGACCGGTGTCTACGTGACCCTTCGCTACAGTGGCAGATTTCTTGGGACAAAAATAATCAACATTAGTTAAAGGAGGCTGCAAAGTTAAGCTCAGACACATCAGCTGACTTCGGCGCCAGCCAATGGCTCAGCTGATATCCAACTGGACATGCGATGAGCTGCTTTAAAATCGGCCCACGGTTGCTGCACATCTGCAAGCTGCTTTGCAAGCCACCTCCACCCCATCTCCCCCCTTCATTCTGCAAGCATCTGATTTTGAGTCCAGTATATGTAACTGAGCGATAAGGTAGGCATGGGACATTAC